>CM053784.1:43809252-44296752 GCA_028749045.1 Cupressus sempervirens
TATGATGCTCTTTGTCATGCCCAAAATTCAAGGCAAAAAAACACCAATTTTTTTTTTTAAAGGCTAAAATTGAGTTAATTACACACATACTAGATTGAGTTGCAACTAGGTTATGACTAATTGAATGTTTTACAAGTTTCCATATTGTATGACTACATTATAGTGTGTTTAGGTTTTAGGTTTTCAGTTGATATTTGATATTTTGATGGTTGGATTGAGGCATGGTTGAAGGTTTACATTTTTGTTTCATGAATTAAACATCATGCTTTAAGTTTTCCAATTTAAGTTTCAATAATATCAAATTCCAATTAAACATTACCTATAATGAAATTTCTTTAATGAAGCTACCACGAGGCTAAGGTTTCCATTTGCTTTAATATTCATTTAAATGCACATTTCTTTATCAATTTGGCACCACCTTGAAACTCTTGGAAGACCTATGTGACAATTTGCATTATTAATAATTGAGTTCACATGTATTGCTGATACAATTGACACATTAGATAATTATGAAAAGTTAGGTTGCTAAGACCAACAAGTCCTATATATAAGGTGACACTTAATATATAATTGATCTTATAAGTTAAGTAGATAATATATAAAGTATTAAATATATATTAACTCATACATTATGCATTATGTAAATAACTAAGGTATTAAGTCCACATACAAAATAATATAAGTAATATATTATATATTAATATATAATATCTATATATATAAATAATTATTTAAATCAATATACAGATACAAAATAGTATATATGTTAAATAACATATAATACATATGTTATATATATATATATATATATATATATATATATTGTTGGGTGGATATTTTACAACTGATAGTTTTGTGAAAATCCACTCACAAAATAGGTAGACCAGCCATAGTGTGTGAGAGAAAGTCTCTCCTACATTAAAGGGAAGGCTCCCCCTTCTCGTCGTTCTTTGGATCAACTCAAGGTAAGCAAGAAGTTGAGAGATTTTGTAAGGGGTGTTACCAATATTCTTTCCTCATTAACTTTTAGGAAATAATCTACTTACCTATGGTGCGAGTAATGGTCAAGATGAAATCTCTAACTACACTTCTATCTAGTAGCTGGAAACAGTGATACCGATAAACCAACACCAACTCAAAGGCTGATTGAAAGCATATCGGTTTGGCTTCACGTCTTATTTGTCTAATTTTGAAGAAAAAAACACTACCATTGGGGTGCAAAGGCTATCATAAGTAGGGAAATTCTAACTAGTTTTCATGAATTTGAGATGGTAACACAAGCTACAGTCAAAGCTTCTAGTCGATGTATTACTATAATCGCTCCCAGTCAAAGCTTCAGCTCTGATTGCTTCTTAACTCGCTACGCTCTATTATTGAACACACAAAAATTACATGCATCAAAGACAATAGGCACAAATTACAGTGAAAGCTTCTAATGTGCTCTATCACAATTGCTAATCTAAAGTGTTTATTTGTCAATGTTCAAATTCTTGAAGTCAATTTTCTATTTAGGGGAGAGGCCTTGAATACTCTTGCAGCTACACATACATTGGGGATTGAAATTGAAGATGATCTTATTCTTGATGGGAAGATAAGAATTATAGCAAGTGGGTTTGAAGAAAGTTATTATTCTTGTAACTCATTTTCCTCCAGCACAAGGATGGATCCTGCGATGCAGAGATTAGCAAATGAGATACTTGCCCTCAAAAAGAAAATAGCTCAAGGCATATTCTTTGTTTGTCATGAAGATATACAAAGGAGGCCTCTTCCAAATTTTCCTCATAGGTCTATTGATGGGAATCAATAAATTGTTAGGTTCACCATCTAAGAAGCTTGTAATTGAAGCACCATTAGTGAAGGTAATAATAAAGCATTCTGTATCTGAAACTAGTGATCTTGCTATTCTCTTCCAGGAAAAGGAAGAAGATATAGCTAGCGACTCTCATATCTGGCGAATGCAGTCTCAAAAGGTCCGTGATGAAAAGATGATGAAATTTTTTTCTTCCAAGGTTCAAGATGGCTGTGTCATAAAAGTTGGCATGCAAGCAAGTTCTAATCAAGCTAAAAATGATGTATTTGTGTCTCAAGGCCATGAACTTGGGAACACTTTGCATAAATTTTCTATCTCGGAGCTTGAAAAGGAATTTCTCATAAATTATAAATATTTTCCAAAGTTAGAAGTTTGTGAGTAGTATGTCGAGGCAGGCAATACTGTTATGTCATTACTGAAACCATATGATCAAGGTTTTCTTGATCATCCTGAGGTGTTGATGATTAATGAACCAGTCAGGAAAGTTGCAATAGACATGAAAAATTCAGAATTTTTTTGATCAAGAGGATGCCCAATCCAAAATCTTGCTTGGTTGAAGTCTTAATAGAAAGCTAGAGATTCCACATGTCACATTAGATTAGTTTTTCTTTTGTCACCTGACTCTATTGCCTAATAGAGTGGATGAGCGCACTTAGAGAATTGGATTCTATGTCACTCTTTGTTTCCAAGAATGAACGAGTAACATTCCCCAAATAGAGTCAGTTGTTGTCTTGCATTTTGTCACCACAAAATTTAAGTAAGAGTATGAAACTTTTTCAAACTAGTTTCGCATTTCTCTGAGTTTAATTCATTATTTAATTGGTTAGTATTGATCAACCAATCAATACTAATTGATATAATGGATCCTTTTATTGAAGGCTTTTGTTAAGTCTTTTTTGTTTTTTTGTTTGTCGAGCCTATGCTTGATTTTTTTAGCCTTCAACATTCTTTTTCTTGTTTTCGAGTGTGCGTTTGTTGGCTTTTGGTCTTTTGGTTTTGCTCAAGTTATTGCTTTCAATTTTTCCTTCGATTCATATATCTTAGGGCTTAACCAGAGTTGGCAATCAAAAGATATGATCATTTTTGTGCCCGAATTGTGGACTCTCTAGGTGCAACTGCATGAATTAAAATATCATGTTATATTTTAAAGGTGACATTAACTTTTTGAAAAATATAACATAAATTCACTTTATGTTATGTTTTAAAGTTACTTTATCATTTTAATTTTTTATTAAAGTAACTATAGTGCACTTTATGTTATATTTTTAAGTTGAGTTGCTTTTTAGTTTTTCACTTAAGTGACTATATTAATTATATAATTTTATTTAATTTTTGAGTTTTAATTCAAAACATCTTAATAAATATTACTTGTTGAATGATATTTGCACATTATATATTAAAATATATAGTGTAAATATTATTTATGACTCAATTAAGTGACATTTCTTCAAAAAATAAATAAACATGTGCTTAATTGATCACTTAAGTTGTGCAAACATTTCCTTCAAACCCATTTGCATGTAAATATGCAAATGCTCTTAGAGAATGAGTTTTTGAACTAAAAGCATGTAAATGCCTTTGACTTAAAATATGCAGTCACCCTCCTAGAGTGAACAATGCATATTTGAGTTTTTAAAATGTGCAATAACCTTCCTAGAGTGAGTTTTGCATGTTTTAAAAATATGTAATTGCACTTGGAGAATGTGTTTTTGCCTTGAAACATGATTTTAAATATGTAATGGCACTTGGAGAATGTGTTTTGCATATGTTTCATACATTTGCAAATGATGAAGCTGAATTTGAAGAAAGAAGGGCAAAAAACTTCATGTTTTTCCTCTCCAAGAACATGTTTTTACCTAAAAATGAGCATATATGCCCATGATATGGCTTGAAATCCCCAAGAAGAGGGTCATTTTTGTATCTCTTGCCATTATGATGCCCTAAGTGTTGAATCTCATGCAAAAAATGGTTCATTTGATGACATTTTTGAGCCATGTTTTTGTGAAAAACGCACAAATTTGGGGAAGTTTGATCACTTTTTGGCTCAAATAGAAGTTGTTTTCAGGTTTTCATCCATATATTTGCTATTGAAGAACACTTTTTTTCCTTTAGATGTGAAAAATTCTTCATTTCATTCCTTCTATGAATCACATTTTTGCTAAAAATGCCCAAAAATTGGGTTTTTCATTCACTTTGTTGTATTTTGGAGCCACATTTTTGCATTTGGGTACATTTATATGCATTTGGGAAAGTTGTTTTTGCATTCAGAAGAAAAAAAGATCAATATATATGCATTTGTGAGCCACGTTTTTGCAAAAACGACTCAGATTTTTTGCATGAAAAATGCACTTTTTGTTTAAAAAGCTCAAAAAATGGCATTTCCAGCCCATATGTTTGGATCAATAGGGGTTGTTTTCGAGTTTTAATGCATGCTATTGCCGTAGGAGACCATGTATTTGGCATTTTCATGTCTCATTTTAGCCCTTCACATGTACTTTCTATTTCACATCCAATTCATTGCATATGTTCTATGAGTATCTAATCAGTACTCCGAATATACTGTTCCTCATAGATCCATTTTGCCAATATTATCATGGAGTTAGAATCCATATCTTCCAATGATGGAGTCAATCCCTTTGGAGTTTTCATGTTGCAGCAAGTCAATATATGTCAAAATTTCTAAAAAAATAAAGACATCTAGTAAAGAAGGCGTGTTTCAAATCAAAGAAGTGGTAATTCATTGGTCTTCATTTTTCCAATGGTTGTCTGAGAACCTAAGTTCATGTAGGAATGCACTAAGCACTTTGCTTAGAAGGAGTTAAAAGAGTTGGTGGAAAGTTGTTCCAAGTTTACATTGGGACATCATCAGAAGGTCTTTGAAGTGTTAGAGACTCCATAATGTGCCAATCGATAAAGGAGAATTGATGACAACTCGAATGAGAAAAAGCTTGATCACATCGAGTTTTCAAATGACAATGGATAATCTATCAAAGAGAGTCAAAGACTATCAAAAGAAGCAACAACATGGTTATCAAGGTGAATGCAATGACACAAAATATAAGAACTTCCAATTCTATGATCATCTGGGATAACATCACCAAGTACAAGCGCTTCAAAAAAATCCCTAGGATTGTTTCCTTCTTTTCTGTCTTCTTTCTTCTTTGTTCATGTTTGTAGTTGGAGAGGATGTATTGCAGGAAATTGTGTAATTACATGTAATACAATTTGCATGTGTAATGACATGTAACCCAATAATTTCTCTTGTTAATTAGACCGGGATAAAGTTGGTTGAGTTGCTCTCACTTTTTCCTACTTTTTGTCAACTCCTTTGCCTATATAAAAGAGTGCCCCGTCATTGTGAGGAATCAACTTTTGTTGTATACAAAAAAAAAAGCTCTGCTACACTTGTGCAAACATAATTTCGATTGTGTAGTACGAATTTGGGAGTAAAGTGAATAAAAAGAAGCAATTGGATTCGAAGCTTTGACTAGAAGCAATTGTGATAGAGAAAATTAGAATCTTTGACTCTAATTTGTGCCTATCATCTTTGACTCATGTTATTATCGTGTGTAGAATAATAAGAGCATAGCGAGTTAAGAAGCAATAGGAGCCGAAGCTTTGAATGGGAGTGATTATGGTGATACATAAATTAGAAGCTTTGGTTGTAGCTTGTATTACCATCTCAAATTCATGAAAAATAGTTATCATTTTCCTACTTCTGGAAGTCTTTGTGCCCCAATGGTAGAGGTTTTTCTTATAGAATAGAGATCATACACTTCTGAAAGTCTTTTTGCCCCAATGGTAGAGGTTTTTCTTATGGAATGGATGAAAATGAGACTTAGAGCCAAACCTGTATGCTTTCAACTAGCCTTTAAGTTAGTGTTAGTTTATTGGTATCACCATTTCCAACTACTAGATAAAAGTGTAGTTAGATATCTTATCTTGCCCATTACTCATTTTGTGAGTAAGTGGATTCTTTCTTGAAAGTTAAGAGGAAAGAGTATTAGTAACATCCTTGACAAATCTCTTAACTTCTTTCTTACTTTGAGTTGATCCAAGGAACGGTGAGAAGGAGGGGCCTTCCCTTTAAGGTAGGAGAGTCTGTCTCACATGCAGTGGCTGGTCATCATATTTTGCAACTAGATTTTTCACAAAATTATTGGTTTCAAAATATCCACCCAACATATATAATAAATCATATATATATATATATATATATATATATATATATATATATATATATATATATATATATATATATATATATATATATATATATATATATATATATATATATATATATATATAATAAAATATATAACTATCAATAACAAAAATTCCTAAACCCCTACTTATTTATTTTCCCTCCCCCTACCTATCCTATATACCCTATGAACCGACTAACCTACCCTACTATATTCCCCTCTCGCCATCCCCCATCTACCTTTTTCCCCCCACCCTTTGGGCAGCTACTCAAGGTGCATTTATTGGGTTTGGCCAATCAGAATAGAATGGCCAAGTAGGCAATTCTGCTTGGCCCTTGGGAACCCTAAATTTATGACTTCATCTATTTTCTCTCAGCTACTGCACCTATAACCAACAATGGGTGCACCTAAAACCTTGGCATGTGTACTCTCCAAGTGGGTGGCTCTTTAAGAGGGAGACTGCATTTAGCAAAGGGGGAACAACAATAAGGAGGGGGCCCACCCAAGCAAGGGTACACCAATGACATATATATATATATATATATATATATATAAATCTTTACTATAAGTTGTAAAAGGTGGTGTGAGGGAAAGATAACAAAAGGAATGTTGGGAAGTGGGAGAGGTGGGGCCCATGTGGGGTCTCACCCTTCCACACAAACAATCATCACAAATTTATTTTATATTATTTTCTTTGATTTACTTTCTTTAAAAGGGTAACATGCTAAAATTACAATATGTTTTTATTTTCTCGTGGATTTTCTTTTGAATAATATTAAACTATGGAGCTTTTTTTGATGGGAAAATATTTCAAAAGTATATTCTCTGTGAGTGACCTTTTTCTTGGACAATGGAATTAAATGGTTAGATACTTATTAATTCTTTCACACCAAGCCATGGGAACCTGTTTAAGCCCATAGAGAGCTTTCTTGAGCCTGCAAACAAAAGTGTTAGGATCTTGAGTTTCAAATCCTTTAGGTTGCTCCAAACATACTTCTAAAATCTTTCCATTTAGGAATGTTGTTTTTACATCCATCTGATGTATATTCCATCCCTTTGATGCAGCAATTGCTAAGACTGCTATTATGGAGGTATATCTGGCAACAGGAGCAAAGGTTTCTTCATAATCAATCCCTTCTTTTTGAGAAAATCTTCTTGCTACAAATCTAGCTTTATACTTCTCAACACTACCATCAGTAGCATGCTTTATTTTAAATATCCATTCGAAAGAAACAAAAAAATTTCGTTTAGGTCTTGGAACAATTTCCCAAACATCATTTTTCATGATAGATTTGTATTCTTCTATCATAGCTTCTTTCCAATCTGTATGTTTAATAGCATTAGAAAGATTGGTTGGTTCTATTTTGGATGAATCACTCATGTTTGTTGTATAAATAGATAATCTTTTAGGTCTTTCACTTTCTCTGATTGTTCCAGAAGGTGCAGCAAAGTCTTGAGCTGCTTCAATGATTTTAATCGCCCAAAGTGGTCTTCTCTTTGAATTTTCTTCAAGATTCATATTTTCAATTTCATCTTCAATTTCTTCTAAGTTCTCCCTCTAGGACCTAGACTCACTATTTCTTTCAGAACTAGACAAAGGAGAAGGTTCGCTAGAACTTATGGCTCTTTTGAATGAAAGATCTTCTTCAAAAATTACATCCATACTACGTTCAATGCTTTTCTGTCCAGGTATGAAAATCCTATATGCCTTAGATGATTCACTATACCCTACAAAAATACCTTTCCTCCTAGAGAGTTCTAACTTGGTTCTCTTTTCTTTTGGAACATGGATATATACAGGACTTCCAAAAATTCTAAGATGACCTATATTGGGTTTTACTTTAGTAAATACTTCTTCAGGGGTTTCATCTTTAAGATAGGAGTGAGTGTTTCTATTTTCAATATATAAAGCAGTAAAAGAGGCTTCTACCCAAATATAATATTCTAGATTTTGGTCACAGATCATAGCTCTAGTAGCCCCTATAATTGTCTTGTTCTTTTTTTCTTCTACCCCATTTTGTTCTGGATTATAAGGAAGAATGTACTCCCTCTTAATTCTTGATTCTTTAAAAAAAAAATTTAAATAAGTCTATGGTATATTCTCCTCCATTATTAGTTCTAAGGGTTTTAATTTTATGTCCTGAAAAAGTTTTACTTAATACTTTGAATTCTTTAAATCTTTGTAGGATTTCTTTTGATTCCTTGCATTTTAAAAAGTGAATCCATGTTTTCCTAGAGAAGTCATCTACGAATAAGATATAATACTAGAATACTCCAAGAGAAGGAACATACATAGGTCCACATAAATCTGAATGAATTAATTCTAGTACATTTTTTTGTTTTCCTAGTACTATCATGAAACAGACTTCTGGTGTTCTTACCCAAAGCACACCCTTTGGAAATACTTGGGTGGTCTTTATTTAGTTTACGTAATCTAGTAACCATCTTCTCCATAGTTGATAAAGTTTTGAAGTTTAGATGCCCTAGTCTTTTGTGTCATATTTCATTTATATTTGTAGCATCATGAATTAGGGCTTGAATAGATTGACCAAATTCTATATTCAATTCATACAAATATCCTTTTCTTTGACCAATTAACTTTGCTTTCTTGATGGAGGAGTTCTTAGCCCAAGTTAATACTTTGTCATCCACAAATGCAACATTGTGCCCATCATCTTCAAGTGTTGTAATTGAGATTAGATTTCTTTTAATTCTTGGTACATAGAGTACACCTTTAAGAAGAAGAGTATTTCATGATTTTAGTTTCAAAGAGTACATCTTTAAGAAGAAGAATATTTCATGATTTTAGTTTCAAAGTACAATTTCTAATTCCTTGAACAGAGTGTGTTGAATTATCACCAATTGTAACTTCATCGCTAATATTATTTAATAAAGAGTCTAGACTTTCTTTGTATCCCATTATATGTCTAGAAGATCTACTATCAATTACCCATGCTTTATTTGAAATTTCAATTGATAGAGAGGAATAGAAAACACGATTTTTAGGATCATAAGTATCTTCTTCTCTAATAACATTTGTATAGTTTGCTTGTTGTTTGGAATTTTCAAGACAATTAAATTCCAAAATATTATCTCTGGCACTTATTCCTTGTGCAAATGTCTCCCACAAATCTAGCAATCCATCTATAGCCATAAGTGTTAATTATGTGTCACTAATGGCGGTTCCTATACTTAATAGTTCATCTCTAATGCCAACAACTCTTAGGAAGTAAGAATTTATTGATTCTCCTTTCTTTATTTGAATGTGATTCAGTTGCCTTTTTAGTGCAAGAACCCTAGTTGCATTATTTACTTCATATGCAATTCGTAATGCATTCATCATATCAAAGGCAGTTTGATATTTTGAAAGCATAGGAACAAAATCATTTTTTACTCCATCCTAGATGATTTGAATAGTTTTTCTATTTCTTCTACTCCAAATAGATTTGTGAGGTTCAACTAAGGGATGTTTAGATGCTCTATCAATGAATTGTTTTACATCATTCTCTTGAAGAATCATCATTATTTTGAATTTCCAAGCTTCAAAGTGCTCTTTCCCATCAAACCTGTTCTCGGGTCTGATTGTGTATGCCATTGAAGATAGAATATAGTTGTTAGTTATATATAGAGTCTGATAATTGAATTTTGTAGAGCCTAGGTTTGACTATGAGAGGTCTGATACCATGTAAAGATTATGAAAATTCTTTGAGTTTGACTTCTATTTCCTTTTTTGATTGCTAACAACGATCTTCTACATTCTGAATATGATGAAGTTTACACTTATAATTTTGATATGAGAATTATATATCTGCAAATAGATTAGTCTAATATATTGCTAAGAAAATAACCTTAATGGTGTAATATATGGGGAAACACCGAACTTCTTTTATGCTGATATAATAATTAACCTTGTGACTGAGAGTATCTTCTAAACTTTGATTGCAGGGTATTGGTGTTTAGAAGAGCAAACTTAATTGTTTCTGTGTGTTCTCTAACTGCACCAATAACCCTCCTATATATCCTTACTAAAGGGCATGTCCCTTAAAGGGACATATCCCTTCCTAAACTAGCACTAACTAAACTCCCCTTAAATTGGCAATCTAGGAAAACAAATATAATAACACTTAACTAACTATGTGTTAATTTAATTTAGCATTATAATGTTGCTTCATGAGAAGTTGCCAGCTCCTATAGGAAGAGTTATATCAAATATAATGCCAGTTTATATATATAGTAAGAAGAGGAGGTACGGTTTGTACTATTAGACCTGTAGGTTATCTGGTTAATATTCTTAAAAATTTGTAGCCAGAGGATTCTCTCAGAAGGATGGAATTGATTATGAAGAAATGTTTGCTCCAGTTGCCAGATACACTAAGAGCAGTCCTAGCTATTGCAACATCGAAGGCATGGAAAGTACATCAAATGGATGTGAAAATGACATTTTTGAATGGAAAGATTACAGAAGAGGTATATTTGGAACAACCTAAAGGATTTGAAACTCATAATCCTAAAATCTTTGTTTGCAAACTCAAGAGAGCTCTCTATGGACTTAAACAGGTTGCCAAGGCATGGTATGAAAGAATTAAGACATATCTCACAAGTTTAAGGTTCTCTAAGAATGAAGCTGATCCAAATATCTATTGTAAAAGGGATAAAGATGATATTATAATTTTCATACTATATGTTGATGATTTACTAATAACAGGTGATGATCATCTTATAGATCAATGTAAGAAAGATCTAATCAAAGAATTTGATATGAAAGATTTAGGACTCCTTCATTAATACTTAGGATTGGAAGTGCGGCAGAACTTTGACAACATCATAATTAATCAAGAAAAGTATACATTAGACATCTTGAAGATATTTGGAATGTGGAACTCCACACCTGTGTCTTCTCCAATGGTATCTAATCTACACAAACTTAAGGAAGGAGCAGCAGATTCACCCTCCATAGATTCTACTTTTTTCAAAGAAATGATTGGGTCTCTTATGTACTTGGTAAATATAAGACCTGATATTTGCGATGTTGTTAATGCCTTAAGTCATTTTATGTGTGAGCCAAAGGAGATTCACCTAGTTTGAATCAAACACATTATGAGATACTTAAAAGGCACTCTTAACCTTAGGCCCAAGTATGAGAATGTTGAGTTGGAATTACATTGGTTCACAGACTCAAATTGGGTTAGAAGTGTTACTGATAGGAAAAGTACATCAAGATGCTATTTCAGTTTAGGCTCAGCAATGATATTATGGATATGTAGGAAGTAAGCATCAGTAGCATAGAGTTCCACAGAAGCTTAATACATTCCAGTTGCAATGGCTTCTCAAGAAGCAGTTTGCCTTAGAAAGTTACTTGTGAGATTATTGATATGGTACCTACATTTAATTGTAAAGACAACTTAAAGTTAAAATTGATACATTATACATGAAAAATTAACTTAAAGAGATCTTCATGGCAGGGGAAAAAAAACTACCTTCTAAGCCATGTGCCTATCACAATAATAGATCCTATTGGGTGCTCAATATCCTCACCATCAATGATTGTATTTATTAGTTTCTTTTTTTTTCTCAATACAACAACATAGAAATTAATTCACTCCTTAGTGTATGTCGAGTGATCTTCAGGTGCCGAGTGAATATCAAGTGTCGAGTAGTCTTCAGGTGCCGAGTGGCAGAAAAGATAATAAGTGCCGAGTAAATCTTCAATTGCCAAGCAAGATATAAGTGCCAAGTGATATTGAAGTGCCAAGTGAATTTTGAGAGCCAAGTTTCACAGAATTGATTCAGGTGCTGAGCATCAGTAAATCAATGATGCCGAGTTGCTACATTATTTTGAAAAGTTGAAGATTCGCTAGATCTAAGCTGGCATGGTAGTTATCTAGAATTTTGTGAACTAGATAAAAGATAAGAATGATGAGCTGGTTGTACAAAAATCTATGTAAAACATTTTTGGCAAATGCTAATGGATTTATCATGAATTTTTTAGATAGGAGCAAGATATGGAATAGATACATTGTATCCTACCTAATCCATTGAAACCCTAAAATTGAAAAGAGAGATTTGAGTAGGAAATGAAGGACATAACTTCTTTATAAGGAGTTACAGGTCAGAGATCAATAGTGTGTGCAAGAGAGGGAACTGGTCATAAGTGTGATCATGGAAAAAAGCCAAAGAGGAGTAAGAATAGAGCATTAAGACTCTGAGTTGATCAAGTGACCAAGAGATTGCATTGGCATAACGAGTGGAAGAACTCAAGGAGACAGATCTTGAAGGGTGAACAAGCTGTTAGCACTGCAAGAAAGAAAAGTCTATCAAAGAAAGGAATTGAAGAGTGATCTAAAATATGCACATTTAAGGTTGCAAATCTATTTCAAGTTAAAACCTTTCTAATACTTTCTTACCATTGTATTAGATATTGAAATCCTACATTGCTATGTTAGCTTAATAGCTAGGTAGATAAGCCTCAGGAAAAGGACAAAGAGATCCCCAGGAGAAGGATAAAGAGATCCTCAGGAGAAGGATAAAGAGATCCTTAAGAGAAGGATAAGAGATCCTTAGGATGAGGATAGGAGATCCTTAGAAAGGGATGAAAGATTCTTTTGAGTAGGTGACTGAAAATCCCATGGACTTGGGCGAGCCTAACAGTTGAATGTTCTTAAATCCTTTAACAAGGTCACATTTAACAATGTGTTGTAGCCTTTAACAGGGCAGACCATCAGAAGTGGTTGAAATCAATTGCACAGTTATTTTGTGGGTATCATCCCCACTCCAGTTTTACCTTCTTATTCTTGGAGGGTTTCTGGGTTATCAAATCCTTACTGTTATGGTGTGATGCATGTTTACTTTTTATGGTTGTTTAATGTTTAATTGCATGCATGATAATTTCAGTTATGTACCATTAAGGATTTGTAGAAAAAGTTTTATTGGACATCATTGGACCATGGATAACTGATTTTACCCCCCCCCAGTTATTCTAAATAATTCTAACACAAAATATGTTGATGATTCAACCTGGTTGAGTTGTAGTGTTGTAGGAAGTTGATATGAATCAATTCGATGAAAAGGTCTGCAAGGCCATAATTTGCCAACCCACTCTTTTAATTCATATTCATCCCATAAGTGATGCATACACAAAGAGAAAAAGCATGCAATCTTTCTAGTATCAATAGTTAGTGATGCTGCTTTTGAACTTCAAAATGAATGCATCTCACTTGATCCTATAGGTGTACAAAAATCTTGCAAAAAATTTAATGTTAGGTTCACGTATCAACCAAAAATATCTAGAAACCATAGACTTACCTGTATTACCTGGTCACATCTTAGAATTGCACCATTGGACAATTAATTCAGCATTTCTAGTATTGTTCCACCTTTGTACTTTAATTCCTCTCTACTAAGGGCTATTTTCACACATGCTCCAACACCATCATGCTCTCCCTTTCCATGTCCCATGTCAATGAAATTCCAAAAATGTTGCACTCCTCTTGTCACATGCATCCTAATCAACCAATAGAACATCCTTGCATTCTTGAATTGTGTAGTGCAAATGTCTGACCATATAATGTGCTGATTGCATCTATCATCTCTTTCCCTCAAATTTTCATAGAAAAATCTAAAACATCCTTGCACAAAATTTGATGAATTAATTTGATCATCAGTAATATAGAAGTGATACTCTCTTAATACTTGTTTTTCCTCCTCTGTGCTATCATGTGCATGAATAAATGTTATGTGTACAAAAATTGACACTTGCATAGAGTTGTAATACATTGGTTGCACTTTATTTTGAGGTTTTGGTGTATAATTCTCAGTGAAGTCAACAACTGAAACAATCATACCCAAGAGAAAAAATTTCTTACACAACTTGAATTTCTCATCTAACAATTTAGCTCTATGTGTATGACCTATGTAGTCATAAACTATTTTATCTTGAAACAATTGCATAAAATTAGTTACACATACATCACTTTTCACTAATTTGCACCTCTTCAATTCTTTTCCATCTTTAACACCATATATAACTAACTTGTACTTTCCAAGAAAAACTAGTGTCTTACCAATTTCATGAGTGCTATCTAGATGTAGGCATCTATGCAACTTTTGCAAATCACTACATTGAGGAAAAAAACCCTTTCAAACACATGGTATTATAATAAATGCACCAATCATTTTGTTTACTTAGTACACTTGCAAAAAATTTTCTCAGTCACTTAGGAGGTTGTAGACCACATTCCTACAATATTGTGTTAGTATGCAAAGTACAACATATATAATGATAAACATCAAAATGCATAGAAAACTCAACATGAACCCTACAACAACATGTAGTGCATGTATGATTTATCTTAACATAGAATAGTTTTTTTATCTAAAAAATCCTTTAATTAGTTTTAATTTGAGGAAATATTTGAAGAAACATTTCATAAATTTGTATTAGAGTCATATCTAACGAATGTTTTGGATGTGGCTCATGGTTTATTTTTTTAATTCATCTTTTGACAGCGTCTTTTTGGTTTGGTGAAGCCCTTGTATTATCATGCCAAATTTTTTCTATTAATGTTCTTATTGCATCAACAATAACTTTATCCTTATGTGGGAGTCTAACTTGGAATGACCAAAAAGAGGTCTCATTAGAATTCTCAACTTTCTTTCGCCTCACTAAGGCTTTGAGTAACATTGTTCTACTTATCCTCAATGATTTACTTATTTTTCTTACCATATGAGTTTTTCCCATTTCCTTTCCCATTATGTTTGATGTGAGGACCCATTGACTTGTATTAGCATCTTTAGTACATGCTTTTGAACCAATAGATTAGTATGATTCAAACAGATTTCTAACAATGCTTCTTTCACTACTATTTTCAGATGTTCTTAAACCTAAAATTCTCATTGTCTCTTTGAATTTCAGATTTTTAACCATTTCAACAAGAAGTTGGCATCTTCCACTTTGATTTAAATTTTCAAAACAATTATTCCAAATCTTTTAGTTATCCTACAATTTCTTTGTGACATTTTATCATGCATTGACTTCAAAATATTTTCATCAATGTCAGTTAGAAAACTTTGGTTTTCTAAAAATTATCATAGGAGATGTTGATGTACACACATGCTCTATATTGTCATTACATACATCATGCGCATTCATCGTTTCAACTTGAAATGTTGCATTAGGGGCATCAAGTGATGTAAGTGTATTTTTCATGAACATTTTTGTTTGTTAAATTAGGTGTGTTTGCAACATCAATATCAATAGGTAGATTTTCATCACTTACATTGAAGGCATTTGATGGTGTACCTTCATGTAATCTCCTCATATGTTTCCTTATTTTTTTCCTTTGTTGCCTCTCATTTTCTAATAGTTCCTCTCTTGTTCTTTCCCATGATTGTAGATGCCAATTACCCTAAAAAAAATAACATGAATAAAATAAACAATAAAATACATAACTAAACAAATTTGAATGATTATTTTATGCTCAATTACAAGATACTAACAAAAAAAAGATATTGGTGCATGAAAAATATAGAATTTACCTTTTCCAAGCACAAAAAACCTTACACTTGCATACTTGGTAAAGAATACATGTGAAACAATAGTATAATTTGGTGGATCACACTAAAACAACATAATAATCATTGACATGCTATTTTATTTACAATTTTTAATAACCTAATCAGATTTTGTATAACCTAGTCAGGTTATTGGCTTCTATCCATATAGATAAATAACCTGATTGGGTTCTATATTAATACTCCAAAAAGGTATATTGAAGAAGGGGGGGAGTGATGGAGAGAGAGGGAGAGAGAGAGAGAGAGAGGGGGGGGGGGCGGGAGGGGGGGGGGGTGAGGATAGGGTAAAGAGAGAGAATGGGATACAAAGAGGGAGAGGAAATGGGGGTGAGAGAGAGAAGAGTATGAGGGGGGAGAGAGAGAGAGACATAGGATATGAAAGAAATAGTGAGAGAGAGAGAAAGGGATAGGAGAAATATAGAGGGGGAGAGAGAGGGGGGGAGAGATATTTGGGGAAAGGATAGAAAGAGTGACAGAGAGAAGGAGATAGGAGAAAGAGGGAGGGCGATAGAAGAGAGAGGTTAGGGGATATGATATAAAGAGTGAGAGAGAGAAGGGGATAGGAGAAAGAGAGATGAGGATATGATAAAGAGTCAAAATGAGAGAGAAAGAGAGAGAGAGAGAGTGATGGAGAGAGAGAGAGAGGATGGGATGGAAACAAGAATTGGGGGATATGATAGAGACTTTTTTAGCATAATACATAACCCAATCTCTCTCTCTCTCTCCATCTCCCACCCTCCCTCAATCTAACCTTGTGTAGTAGTAATACAAAAACCAATCAAGTTTTGTAGAGCTCAATTGGGTTCTAAATGCTTTTTTTATTTTCATAACCTAATTGGATTATTTGAATCCAAAAAACTTGATTGGTTTATGGCTTAGTGATAACCTAGTGATGGCAACACGACCCAAGCACAGAAACAGACACAACAGGAAAGGGAAAATTTATTTACTATGTAAATATGCTATTACATGCAGTACAGAGAAAATGGACTTCAAAACATGCCCTATGGGCTTACAATAGTATGAATCAGGAGATAATTTCTTCTCCCAGTTCCTTCTCTCAAACTCCACTTTGAATTGTCTTTTACAATGCAAGAAATGTCCTTAAATAGACCCCAAAGGGTTAAGGATTAGGAATACATTCTAGAAAGTGCTAGTTGGCATCCACCGACCAAATAGAAGGCTCCAAAAGCCACGTTAGAAGTTGGCACAAAACTAGAAGAATCCAAAAATGGTAATCGAACTTCCAGGAGGCATAACTTTTGAACCGTAGCTCCGATTGATGAACTATTTACATTTATGGAAAGCTTTGAAAGCGGTCTATAGCCCTATGGAAAACTTAGCTCATCCCCCATTTTTGGCCCTATACAACGTCATTTAATGCCCTAAACCTGACTTTGAAGCACTCTTAGGAGGTCTCCAAAAATAAAAAAACTACAATAATTTTCAAACGGTGGAGACTTTTGACTTGATTCTTTTTTCGGAATGCTCTAAATTATAATTATCAAACCAATTTACACCTTCTAGTTCACCAAAATGATGGCTCAAATAAATACTCCTATTTTTTTGGCATATACACGTATCCCAAGGTGTTCAAATACTCTAACCTAGAACACTAATAGTGGAACTGTGAGAGTTGGAACCTTTATTTGACCCAAATGGGTATCAACAAATGAAAACACATGAAACAAAAACTAGGTCTAAATACATTTTGTTGGGTTACACAGGATTGCCCTTATACCTCTGGATGCTCCTACATCACCTAGGAAAATGACCCAAAGCCTTGGGAGATTGTTTTCCCTCCAATTTTTTTCCTTTAGACATTTTCTCATCTTCTAAGAGGAATTATCATCTTTTTCTTCATTAGGTACACTAATGGTGAAGTGGGTATCTCTAAAATCACCACCATAATCTTACATGTCTTCTTAACTTTCTAACCATCTTTTTTTGGACAGCATTAACATTATAAACTTTAATTACTTTTACGAATGCCTTGACATTCCTCACAAACATAGATCTACCATTTTTTGAGTAAATTTTGATATACGTAACCAAATTTAAAATAAATTACATGTTATTGTTTTATACTTGATTATATACATTTAAAAAAAAAAGTTTCCATTTTCAAAACTTATTTTGATGCAAGTTATGCTCAACACACAAACATGTACCAAAATTTCAAGATGTAGTCTATTCAATAATTCATAACAAAAGAAACACTCATCATAAAAGTACAAAAAAAAACACAACTTATAGATATGACTATTAGCTCATCCTACCAAAGGGATATGCAAAATACTAAATATAATTATGTCTTTTGTGTTGCACACAAAAATAACTATGTTATGTTTTCTAAAAAAACTAGGAACTATTTTTCATGTGCACAAGTTTTGATCCACCTAATCTTGTCTATTTCATAAAAACACTAGTATTTTAGAAAGTAGATTCAAAGTACTACAATTTATATGTATTATGCATCTTGTCATTTTTAGTGGATAGTCCTCAAATGACTTGTCCAAGTTTAGGTTTACTTGATTTACAAAAAAAGTTGCCCACTTATACCCCCCTTTTTGTACACCATCTTGGTGCACTCACCCTTGTCCATACAAGACCTAGCGAGTTTAAAGAGTGCATCGAAGAGGCTTCATTTTGATGATCTTCCTACGGTCTAGGATATAGTATTTTTTTAGGGAAGCCTTAGGGCACATTTTCATATGACATATGCCATATTTTATGTATAAACTTTGATTTCATAGACATATTTTGATGACATTTGTCATATTTTATATACAAATGTACATTTTGACATACATTTGCGTCGAATTTATATATGATTTTATATTTTGATATATTGTATTATTGTGAATTGTTGCATAGGTGTATTTGTAGTGTATGGAATATTGTTTATTTTAATAATGTTTATTAGAATCTTGTTAATTGAATTCTCATTCATTGGAATCTTGTATATGGTTTATGAAACTTATTCATTGTAGTCTTCTTCATTAAAATCTTGTTTGTGGTTTATGAAATCAATATCACACTAATAGAAAATAATTGAACTCCTCCAAAGATTTAAGCAACCACAAAACCAAAATTCCTCCTTAAGAAAAAGTAGCTAGAAGTGAAGACAAACCCTTGATATTTTTCAACATCCAACTAATCACAGACATAATGAAAAAACAAAACAATAAGGGCATTGTGTTATGACTCTCAAAGATTGTTTCTCAAATGTACTTAATGCACCTTGTGGGAAGTTCAATGTGTGGTGTTTGTGAACTTTTTAATGATGAATCGATGTCACAGTGAATGGTCAAAAGTTGTGTACCATTGCACCAATTCACTGAGGAATACTATGAGATTTGGCATCGACCAATATCATTGTGCCAATTGAAACGAAATTGAATCTTGCAAAAATGAGAGAGGTTATAGTGGATATTTATATCATGGTCCTATAGGATCTGACAATTCTTCAATAAGCCTCACAAGTTATGAGATACAAGTATCAGAAGATTGCATCCTAAAAGTGCTTACGACACCTTGGAAACACTCTTGCTTGGGGTGCTTGCGAACATTCTAGGCTCGTCATGGTCAAAATAGTAGTGTAACTGGGGTTCACTTCGCCATCCAAAGTTAACAGTGCTGAGAAAATGATGTCATGATGAATGGTTCGAAATTTGTGCACTAGTGTACCAATTCACTAAGGAATAGTGTGAGGTTTGACATCGACCAAGATCGATGTGTCAATTTCAAAAAAAATTGAATGTCCCAGAATTAAGAGAGGTTATTGTGGACACTGATATCATGGTTCTTTAGCATATGAAAATTATGAGATACAAGTGTCAAAAGATCACAACCCAAACATGCTTAGGGCACCTAGGAGACACTCTAGTATGGGGTACTCACAAATGTTCTAAGCTCTTCGATGAAGTAGAAGTGATTGCAATGGTATTAGTTGCAAATACTATAATAGTAATAATAATAAACATTGAAACCTAAAGGAAAACTTAGATTTTAAATGAAGCTTTTTGTATTAAAAAATAATAGAAATCTAATTGTGAGTTAATGGTATGATTTTTAATAAAATATTTGAATTTGTTTCTATATGTTTTAGCACATCTGTTATCTATTTATTCAAAGTGCTTTAAATTTCTATTTTAAGACTTTAATTATTGTACATAGATTTTTGAATAGAAAATTATACATTATAATAATACAATGAATAATTTGATCTTTCATACTTTTCTAGAACTATTAGAAATGTTTTAATTAATTGTAAGTAAATACATTGAAATACACACACACACACACAATGTTTGGTCTAGTTATTTATTACAATTCTTACTTAAGTGCTATTTAATTAGTGATATTGTGAAAATAAAAGAAAAATGATTCCACTTATATTATATGTATTATAACATGTGATTCTATGAGTTAATGTGTGGGTTATACAAATAGACACTTCTTAAACATGTTTCAAATTTTTTTTTAAAATGTTGCAATGACCTAGAATACTACTTTCTCACCTGAAAAATACATAGAATATAATTTGAATATAATTTAAAAATATTCTAAAACTAAACATTAATATATTTCATTCATATAATAAATATATAATAAAATTACAATCTAGTTAGAACTAATAACACTTGTTTCTGAGTTACATTATTTCAAGACTAATATTCGGTTGGCATTCTATTTTAAGGACTTTTTGAATCCCGATTCTTCTAATTGCTGAAGAAGGATTATTTTTCAGTGGAAAAATCAAACAGATTTTTAAACTTTCATTGCTAAATAGGCATGAAAACCACAAACAAATCATAATGCAATTATTTTTCAATAATTATTTCTACATCTAGGATCGATGAATAGATTTTGAGTCCAAAATTAAACTTAAAATGCCACAGAATGAAATGCTTAGATTTGGCTGGATAGGCGCTACAAAAATGTATACCTAAAGGCCATATCACCCAGATTAGAAAAGATAGTTCAAAATAGAAACCACAAAATTTAATAGCAAATATCTGGTGTTTCATTAATTTTTCCTGACAACACTTCTGTGAAAAATCAACTTGCAATAGAACATTTCCCACCCGCTGTGAAAAATGTGCTATCTTTGTGAAAGAGAAAAGGAAACTTGGAAACATAGAATTACTATAAGAGATACATTCTACAGAAAACATGGATTTCAAACAAAGAACAAACCTTTGCTAAAGCATCACATTGCAAAACGGAAAAGATCAGGAAACAACTTTCAAACAAGGTAATGGAAACTACAAAGGGCTTAATGAAAAGAGTTGTGGATCCAGCGAAATGTGTTATAAAAGAATGTGCATTGAAATGGTTCAGCTACATCAGCAAGAAGCACACTTTTAAATAATTTGAGGAGGACCCTGAGGCAGAGGAAGAAAACAACATGCAAAATGCAGAGCAAGAACAGAGGAAAAGGGCAAGAATAGAGGATATACATGATTATGGCAGATCTCAATCTGTAGAGGTTAGTGGCTTCTACTCAAAATAGAGTTCAATTCCTAGAATATACCCCATATGTCACAAATTCTCCTAAGCAAGCTCGTTATCTAATGGTGAACTACTGTAGTATATATCTTACTCAGAATACTTTCATATGAAGTAGTAAGCTAGGGTTTAACTTTAGAGATGATTTTTGGGTTAAATGTATTTGAGTTGAAATTGAATTGAATGATCTCTTGCAAAGATCTGATGTTCTTTTCTGTTCACATTTTCTAAATGCAATACGTACTAAATGCACTGTTCATCTTCATAAGAGAATGAACACTAAATGTATGATACATAGATTTAAAAATATGTAAGAAATCCTACTTAGGAGTATCTAGTTTAGTTTCAAATTTGATGAAAGTTGAATTAGTTATGTTCTATTATTCCATGAATATTTTAATTGTGCTTGCAGGACATGGATGATGGAACATTAGTAAGCTCTCCAAAATCACAGTGGTCACCCATACAGTTTCTAATTACAGGTGGACGGCATGTGAGAAACTCTGTTTGACAACATTTTTCTCCTAAGATTTTGGTTTTTGAGATAAATTGTTGGTTTTTGACATGATATGATTTGCACTGCAGTTGTTAAAAAGGAGTAATTGCTCTTATATTCCATTGAGGATGACCAGACAAAGGACAAGCTTTGATTCCCCATTGGGTAATTTTAGTCCATTTCAATTAGCTGCTTAACAATTCAATCAAATAAATGCTTAATTATTTATATTTAATAAACTTAGGTTTGAACCTATAGCTCTAGTTTTAAAAGAGAGGTCATAAATTGAAATTTTACGGGTAGTAGATATTACTATAAGTCATCTATAGATCTATATACAGATTTCTCGGTATTATTGATTATAAAAGAATCTCAATCTTTTTTCTTTTTTTTTATTGCAGTTATTAAGAAACCAATGGAAATAGAGAAGCGAGGTGTTTCATTGGCATTTGAACTCCTTGTACCACAAAAATCCAGAGAGCTGGCTCATAAGATTCTAGAGCATTGCGCTGAACAATCTTCAGCTCAACTAAATCAAATGATGATTGTCAAACTTCACTAGGATCTTTAGAGCATTTGGCTTCGACAATCAAAGGTACATCTCCCTCAAGATTCGTGAGCATCTATCAATTTTTGAATCTAATTTTATGAGAGAGTTTTGAAATATATATTGTGATTGTTCAATTGTAACTCTATTATAAATTGCCAGATCTGCAGGTTCCCCGTCCTTCTAAAACCTAGTGGACTCTTTTTTTGATCTCTTTTTTTGGTTTTTTGTATGGATTTTTGGATACCCTCAAAACCTATTTTTACCATAATTCAAAACTCTATTATAAACTATTTAATAGTCCAATCAAAATCCTACAATCTACAAAAAAAAATCAATTCCAATAAATTCCAATAAAAGCAAATCTACCTAGTCTAATCTAAGGCAGTGATGCACCAAAACAAAGTGTTCAGACTCATTTCTACCCATGTATGCACTACAGAACTAGGGTAACATCCAAAGTCATACATTCGTTCAGACTTATATCAATCAACAACCACATACAGATCAGGAAACCAACTGAATAACACCAAGAAAAGAAGATTTCGCTTGTATATTACTCAATAGGCCAAAGATAGATACAGTATGCAGACCACTGATCTCAACGATACATCAATGAGAGGTAAAATGATGCACATACATGTTGATGGCTGAAAGAGATGATACAGGATGCTTACCTAGCTTAGAGACAAAGGGATTTTTACACTGCAAGTCTGCAAGTAGTAGCAGAGAAAATTAGGAAGAGTTGACTCTAAGAACAAATCACCAAATTGCCTTTATAGATTAGGCATAATAGAAGATTTCTGCATTACATTCACTTCTCACCTACTGGCATTATCTTCCCATCCTAAGAATCCAATCAAAGATCTGATTGAACATGGCCTCCATACCGAGAAATTTGATATCCCTCTAAGAAAGATCCTGGAGAAGACAGGAACGGTGCCACAACATTCCCTAACATGGTAGATAGATCGATCGAATGGATGGAGTGTCTTCTTGCGCTTGGCATTCATTTCGAGTTGGTAGCAATTAATCCCACTATCAGATTGTGGCAAAACCCAGATTTCTCATCATTCATGATTTGTGCGCCCATCAGAATTGATCAGTCAAACAGGCTCAACGAGCCAACTGGGCCATGCAGGCCAATCACACCTTTGATCTCGCCACCCTGGCAGTCTCTTACATTTGATCGGGCACTTACCACCCTTTCTGTGTGACTGGGCACTATGTCGCTATTAGAAAAGTCTTCGAAGATCTCGATAGCGCCATAGCGCCTAAGGGTTTCAACCTGACTGCACCACCCTTCATCATCTTTTCGTAACCTTACGTTAACCGCCACGTTGACTGCGATGATTGCAATGACCACCAACTGCCAACTGCGAACCATTTTACTTATTGCACTTCCAAATTTGAGTCCACGAGGTCACACGGCGCATGGGCGCTAACCTGCTATCATAAAACTCACACGACTTCTCCATGGCGAGATAGCACCCGCCGCTGATCTTCGTAGATCTGACGGTCACAAAACTTGACCTCCCGCGACCCTCCTTCTCTATTGATTCACCGAGCCCATTGATATGTGGCGTCTCCTTGTTGGTCTATTGGTCACTTAAATCTGACTGCACCGGCAGCATGAAATGTGGCCCCGCTAGGACACGTGGCGCACAGGCGCTATGTCACCGACGTTAACTCCTGGACAGTTCTCGATAGCGAGACAATGCCAGTTGTAGATCCCCGTGGATCCGATGATCGTGAAGACTCACCATTTGTGCTGAGACTAATGGGCCTACTGTACGCTATGCACTGACTCATATACATAGAACCTCTCCATTTGGTTCGACGAAACACTAGCTGGCAACCCAAGACTTGATCCGCAGAGCAACCATGTGTCAGCTAGGCGCCATGTCGCTATGCAAAAATTGAGACCAAATTCCCATAGCGCCATAGCACCCACTGACAGCATGCCCTGAGATTTACATGTGTCCCCATCCGATTTGCCACATCGACTGCGCTTGCATAGTACCTGCTGGGACCTATCTGTTTGATCTTTCCTTGTCACGGTGAACTTTTTGTTTAGGCGCTATGTTGCCATCGGGAAACGCATGGGTTCTCCATTGGCACCATGGCGCCTCACCATTTTTTGAAACCTCCAGGCCGTGAAACTTGTTTGCTCGCCGCCATGAAACTTCTGACCTACCGTACTCTACGATCTGCGACCAGACCCATCGCACTCGGTGCCATGTCTGTAACTGCACTACACTCTAGATGACACCTAGCAATCCTTGGTGAGACTTGGTCCTGTCGATCCACGTAGTGGATGATCGCTATGTCACCATGATAAAATTCATGCATCTTCACCATAGCGAGATGGTGCCATCCGTCGATGCGACCCAATCCAACAATCGTGAGGACTCATCGTACCTCATGCTTCTGCCCTCCATGTCGATACACCTGGCATCGCCTTGAGACACAACCCCACCTGACATGCATCACGAGGGTGCAATGTCACTGTCATAACCCTCGCACAACTCCTCCATAGCGCGATGGTGCTTACCGTTGATCTGAGTTGATCCGACGGTGGTAATCGTAAGCCCCAACTATGTTAGCCGTGCTGAGAGGAACTCTGACCTGGCACACGTGGTTCCATCTAATTTGTCGCCGCAACACTTGATTCTGCTGGTCGTTGAAACTCGCTACTGTGAATATTTTTGTCGGGCACTATGTCACCATGGAGATTTTCCAGCTGATATGTGATAGCGACATAGTGCCAAGGGCGTCAAGAACCTTCTCCTACATGCGAAATGCCAGACCCACCCCTGCAATGTGTCATTAGGGCATCATCACGCTATAATAAATATCGTGCATTTCCTTTATAGCGCGATGGTGCCAACTGTCAGTACCGCTTAGATCTGATGGCCAAAAACTTGATAGGAAAAATTATGTTAGCTTTAATCAACTTGGATAGTTCCTTCCTCATTAAGGGTTCAATCTTGGGATTCACTGGCTGCTATTTTTGCCTTACTAGTTTGACCCTATCAACTAAATCTATGGTATGCTGAAAAAAACTAGGGTCAAACCCCTTTAAGTCATCATATGTCCAAGAAAACACATCATTAAATTCTTGACATAGATGAATGAAATTTTCTTGCTCAGCCTCAGAACATACCTTCCCCATGTTAAGAGATTTTCCATCAGCAATTGTAACTGGGGCATGATCATCTTTTTCTGTAGCTAGATTCATTCCTTTGCCTCTTGACTGATCATCGGGATTAAAGACACTCTCCAAGGTAATGAGACCCTTGGGCAACTTGTTGGAACTGAGGTGAATGATCTGATCACCATACTGATCTTGTAGTCTTGACTGATTTCTTTCTGAGAATTATGCTTCATTCTGCAAGAAACTCACAATCTGCTCGTCAGACTCAAACACTTGCCAATGAGTATTATTATCAGGAACAACATGCCTTACTACCACCTTTATTTGTTGCTTCTTCTCTTCCTCAAGATTCCTTGGCACATCATAAGATGCACCCACTGCTGCAAGTCTATCAGCATATTTTTTTTCTTTCCTAGGAATGCTCTGGATATTAAATGCTTGGAAACCCTCAAGCAAATCCCAAACTTTGTGTTTGTAGGACTTGAGCAAGCCATTTTTGGTGATATTCTGATTTCTCACTTGGTTCACTACCAACTCACTATCTCCATATACTTTCAAGGCTTGAATTCCCCTCTTTTGGGCAAGTAGGAGACCTTGGATCAAAGATTCATACTCAGCCACATTATTGGTACAACTAAATTGGAGCCTAAAAGAGAAGTAGTATTTTATTTGTGCAGGAGAGATCAACATAACACCAGCCC
Source organism: Cupressus sempervirens (assembly GCA_028749045.1). Classification (NCBI taxonomy): domain Eukaryota; kingdom Viridiplantae; phylum Streptophyta; class Pinopsida; order Cupressales; family Cupressaceae; genus Cupressus; species Cupressus sempervirens. The sequence goes on from CM053784.1 coordinate 43,835,253, forward strand.
CTGATCCATTTCCATTCCTTGAGCCATCAAAGTACATACTCCATATTCTACTTATGTCATCATTAGCTCCAACAAGATCAGGAACTTGAGCCTCCTTCTCTATTATGCAATGTGTACTAAGGCCTATCTCAAGAGTTTCTGACATAGGCTCAAACTGACATGTATTTGCCCACTCATCTAAGAAGAAATTAGGAATCTCTGCTATGGAGGTGGCAGGCTCATTTACATGAAGGACAGAAGTTTTGATCTTGGGCTAAGTTATTTTGAGGAACTAAAGCTCTGATCTGATTTGAGCTTGAAGCAGCAGCATGACTATTTTTCCTATTCTAATCAAAAGAGCTATTCCAATGATTAGGAGGCCTACCACCACTTGGAGCTTGATGTTGTAATTAGGGAGGCTTGCCACTTTGGGCTTGCTGCCTTTCTAAGGCCACCACCTTGTTACTCATTTTTTGTATTAGAGAAAAACTATCCTCTAATCTCTTCCCTTGGTCCTTCAACTCCTTCCCTTGCTCTTGCAATTTTTTATCCAGAGTCCTCTCTCTTTTATCTGTATTCAGCACTAGACTTTGGAGCATTTTCTTGAGTTCATCTATTATGTTTGAAGATGTGGAAGCTTGGGGAACTGGAGTAAGGGCTTGTGATGTAGAAATTGTAGGAAGGGGGGCCATTGCTGGTTGGTGGTTGGGAACATCAGGAAAGAAAGGCATAGGAGGCCTTGGAGCCAACTTTCCTCCTTGTATTAGGATGTTCTCAGCTTTTATAGCTGTCTCATAAGCATTCGGTAATGTATCTCCCCCCATAGTTTAGATTGTACTAGCGATGTCACTGTTGAAAGCTCTAAGGTAATGCAAGAAGGTATTACCAGGGGTAGGTTTCACTATAGTAGGTATTCTATCCCATGTATTTTGGAATCTGTAATTAAAATCAGTCATACATTCATGGGGGGCTCTTTTTATTGTTGTCAGCTGCTCTAGTAGTGACAAATGGTCACTCTTATCCTTAAAATGTTTGCATAATCCTGCTCCTAGTCCATCCCAATCAGTTATGGAACCATGAGCTAAGCCTCTATGCCACTGTAATGCTTTTCCTTTTAAAGATGAGGCTAGAAGTCTGACAGCAACATCATCTTCTGTAATACCATGAATATTGCAGTCATTTGCTACCTGTTGGATATGCTCTAAAGGGGAAATAGAAGTTTCACCAGTAAAATCAGGTATACTTTTTAGTGCAGATACTGGGATATCATGTCTTTGGGCTAACAGTAGAGGACTTCCACCATTAAAGGTGGCAAAAGCATGAACTCTTGGCTATGCCATATAAACAAGTGTTCTATTGATGAGTGTTGATGGCAATCTAGGTTGAGTTCGAATAGTAGGGGGAGTAGAGATAGATCTTATATGTATATCAACTGTTATTCTACCCCTAACTGGTGATAATGAAGCTCTAGTCCTTCCTCTCCTAGGTTTTGAAACCTGCAACGTGTGGTCAGGGCATCATTGCGCTATAATAAATATCGTGCATTTCCTTTATAGCGCGATGGCGCCAACCGTCGGTACTGCTTAGATCTGACGGCCAGAAACTTGCAGGTCGTAACATTAAAATACTAATTCAACACTAACCATTACACAAGCCACGCTTTCAAATTTAAATCCTTGGCAGTAAAACCAGAGGTAACAACAATTAAAGGTCTCTTTAACAAGCAAGAAATTTTTGCATTGAACAGTGTATTTTATTTGTTTTGTAATAATTGCTTCTCATTTATTGCATAAAAAACATAATGCCAATATCAAGTTCAAATGACCATTCTCCATCAAATCTTGCAAGACCTGCCTTGGCCATCAGTCATTGCAACATCTACTTTGGGCTTGGTGGAGCATCATCTGATGTCACTAATAAGACTAAAAGTATTCCAATAGTCCCAAAAGGGATGGAAGGATTTGATTGGATTTACCATATTTATGTTGGGTTCCAAAAAAGAAAGGTTTTCAAATGTGTTTATCAGAGGTATGTCAGATTGATATTGAACTATGTTAATTTTTTTATTAGATAAGCAAGAATTTTGAAATAAGTTATGCTAATATTACAACTAACATGTTTTTTTACAATTTAGACTAACTTTGTCTGTCTCTTTGTTAATCTTTGTGGACTTTAAATAGGAATTTGATGACGAGGACCAGCAATAATGCCACTAGAGGTTCACCCCTCTATTTTCTTGATGTAACTTCTTCAAACATTTTGGTTTCTTAGGAATAACTTAATCTAACCATTTTCTATTCCTTGTGGACTTGACTATAATAGGAGTCTGATGATGAAAACCAACTAAGAAACTATGCTAGTAGAGGTTTAGCTCTCCATTGTCTTGACATTTCTACATTGGGTTGGCCTTGTTGAGGCATACCCTTTCACAAAATGGTCCTTTATCCAACTCCTCTAAATATTTTTTCATAGGGTCATCAAAACCAAGAATGATGTGCTCAAAATGTCTTGTTTAGAAGAGAGAACTCTCCCTCCCATAGAAGGATGTGAATCCAACCTTTAAAAGAATTGCCAAATCTTTTTTGTTCGAATAAACTTGATTTCATGTCCTACACCTATCAGAAACATAACAAGCCATGACACATTTATTTCAAAACCTAAAGAGCTCATATGTTTGATCTATTGCATCATATTCCCCAACTTAGATGATAACGTAATTATATAAATAAGCACCTGCTTCATATACACATCAATATAGAATCATTATTATCTACATTATGTATCATTAACAATTTGGCCAACAATACAAGAAATTCATATCCAAATCTTTTTGCCCCACTGTTTGATCTATAAACTAGGAAATCTTAACTTGTGTAGGACTCTATTATTTCTCTAAATTCAAGATTGTATGATACTTCTTAAGGAAAATTCTAGCATTACAAAAAAAACCAATACTAAATAAGAGAATACATATATAATATTCTTAGAGGGATAACATAGCGAAATAATTAGTCACAAGTACTAAGGTCTTGATAAATCTATGAAAAAACCAATACCAAATAAGAGAGTACATATATAATATTCTTGGAGGGATAACATAGAGAAATAAATCATTCACAAGTACCAAGGTCTCAATGAATCTATGTATATTTTCTCTTAGACCAAGCTCTAAAAACATCAATATTGAGTCTAGACTCTACACAATTTCCCTACTAGTTTTTAAGATTGGATGAAACTTTTTTCACAAGGAAATCAAGTACCTTTTACACCTAATAACTACACTCTACAACAATAATATAAGGACTACAATGTGTGGTTTGGACTTTTGATGATTCCTTGTACTATTCAACACTAGGCCCTAGCAACGACTCTAACATTGGTAAAGTTGAGATGAAAAGTTCTTAGAAGGTATAAGAAGACAAATATTTATTCACTATATTATTTGCACCCAAAATCAAGAGGAGCTCCTCACTCAAAACAATACTAGGACAAGTAGAATCTCCAAAATAGTAAACATATTTAGTAAAGAGAAAATAGGAATAAGATGCCCTTGTTTTAGAGACTATAATGGTTCATTGTGCACAACAAGTGACAAATCTAAATCCTTGAAGGATATAATCCTCAAAATCATGCCAAATAAAATTCTAATCATCATATTTCAATTACTTCACATTCTCCTCTCACTCCATCTACCTCAAATGAACCTATGAATTCCCCAAAACTCTTTCACCTTCCTACTACTTCTAAACATAATCTAAAATATTTTTGTTAAAGTAAAATATATATCTTTTATCATTGAGGTTGATATTTTATATGAATATTCAACAAGGTTAGTTACTCAAAGTTTTAAAGCTCTCAAATGGCACGCTAATTATCCTAAATGATACAATTATGTTGAATATGGTAGGATCCCCTATAATGATCTTGCATTTTAAATTATTTTTATAATATTTGTCACATTATTGAATAGCATACAAACATCAATATCTTTCAACCTTTCACTAACATATTTACCTATTATTTTTATTTCATTTATATTGATGAATAATCTCAGCTATTCAAAGTCTCATAAAGAAATAAATTGATTGTTCTGAAAAAATTATTATAGTCTTAAGTTTTCAATTTAAAGTTAAACTACCTGAATGCACCAAAAAAAAGGAAATAAAATGCCTAGTTTGAACCTCGCTTCTTGTTTCTATCTATAGGAAAATTTTCTAGAGTTTTCAAGCATTCATTTCTCAATCATTCTATAAGAATCCTAAGGTATTTTATCAAAAGTCTTCTCTAATATAGAAAGATTGTCTCTCATGATGTCCAACAAGAGTTCTCAATCAAGAAAGAAGATCTTTTTCGTCAACTACATGCATTTATTCATTCATTCTTTAAGGAAAGAATGCATCAAGCATAACAACATTAAAGATATTGGAATGGTGTTTATAGATCCATCCATTTGTGGAAATGCATCTTGGATTCCATTCCATGATTCAACAACTAATATTAGGAACCATAAAACCTTTATATTTACATGCTTTCCTTTATGCAATTTCATTTTAATTTCAAGGTTGATTCCTAAATATGTGCTTGAGCAAGGCAAATCCTTTACAACTAAACCATCCCTATTTTTATGTGGATAGGAACATGCAATGAAGTTGTTAAAAATATGAAAAGTATGTGATCCAATGGATTTCACCTAACAAATATAAACAAAAGTGCAAGATATACAGTGGGTAGGTATATTTTGTACCTAAGCATACAATGGAAAAAGAATTCTATATGCTTCTAATCTACTTGAAACTAAAAGCACACATTCAATCTACATTCTAATTGGTGATTCCAGGCACCACAGGTTACTAGCTAACTTATATTTGTTTCTTTTTGTTGAATATTTCATATTGTCCTTAATTATTCTTTTATCAAGTACATTACTCAGCCATATTCTCTCAAATCCAACTCATCTTAATCATAATCATAAAATATTACTACACTCGCTAAGTGCTTAAGTCCCACTTTAGCCTACTGGGTCATTTTCTTTTTTGATTATACATTAGGAAAGGGGTAGACAATGCGGCTTCTACTTCACGTGTGTCACTTTTTAACTATGTATTTTGGTCAATCCTACTTATTTTGATATATTTCATTTCAATTCATTTATCACTTCATGGTTATATGTTCTATTCATTATCTTCAATCTCATGTGTAATTATGTATTTTGAATCCATTTATGGTGGATAAATCTAATTAGTGTTGAGTGTTTGTCTACCCTTAAAATTTCATTCTTCCATTTAATAGATATACCATTTCCATATTTCCTTCTACATTATTTTTATACAATTGAATCATACCTATATCATTTTGGTTAGGATAATTTATATAATTATGGCCCCATTGATCTTGAGCCCTCTTTATTTCTTAGGAATCTTAATGGACCACACATGAATTCTAATGACATTACCACTATTATTGAGAATCCATCTCCCCACTCTTCTCGCGATGATGATGAAACCTTAAGAGTGTCTCATACCCAAGAGAAAAATATTTCCAAAGAAGGTTAAGAACATTCTAATTCAAATGTCATCACTTTAGTAGAAATGATGAGGAAGATACTTTAGAATGATGACCATTGTGTTGATTTCTTGCATACTATTTCACATATCACTGATCAAAATGGTACACACATTAAGGATTATCCTCATTATCTTGGTTTAACCCAATCTACTAGTAGTTTTGAGACTTATATGATTCCTACTTCATTATCTAGTGTTTCCACCTATATACCACCTCTCAGGGCTACATTTGCTTTGAATATTAATTCTACAAATGTCAATCTTTTAATTGTTGGTTCCTAGAATAGGATTTAATCATAAATGAAATTAAGTGACCCATTCATCTACTTAAAGAGACACCAATTCTTATTATCACTAGATAATTATACTTGGACCAACTAACAAGGAAGACTCAACCCCTTCTACACTTTAGGCTCCACAACACCTAGTCATGTATTCATTTGATAATCTTGTATAATCTCTACCCCAAACTTATAGATGAAATCAAGTAATTAGATAAATCTAGTACTAGAATGAACATAATTAAGGAGATACTAAACAATGGCTAGTTATTCATTGATCTGTACTACTTAAAATGAAGCATGACATAAGGTATTACAAACTTATTCAATATACAAATTAAAAAATGAACCTCATTATTTCTTCAATTTTTTGTGCGAAATAATATGAAAGTGCCTATTTATTTGGTTCATTATAAATTTAAATATATCTACACCTTATAATAAGAAGTTTCTAGACTATCTTTTGGGTCTAAGATAACACTGCCTTACAAGTATATATATGACCAAGACTAATTATCAAAGTCCTTGAGTAAACCCAATCAATCTATCATTAGTATCTTATCACTATAATTAGTTCCTTGAATTAAATCATGAATACAAACAAATATATCATAATAATTTATTGATTTAATAAGATGCTTGATCAAATTAGAGAAAAATGCATAAGATTCACACCCTTGAGATAAATAAGCCAGAAATATGTAATCTCATTATGTTTAATGTTACTCTTGATATATAATGAGAGACATAATCAGACTCAATCAAAACTTTCAACATAATAACACTAAATACTTTTTTTTTCTCCATTGAATGTTTACAAAATTTCTTAGAACTCCATAAAATTTTGTTGGACTAACAAACTCAAAAATAAAGTTCTATTGAAAAGATCTTGGTCCTTATCTCTTGACCTTGATTACCCTTTTTTAGAAATAAGGATAGTAAAAGAAGCTAAGGCCTAGAGGAGAAATATGTCACATTTTCATCTCACATACATATTCTTGCTACCAAAAAAATAAATTAGAAAGGAATATTCTTGCTATGTAGTTGGAATACAGTGTTTACTAAGCACGTGAGTTAGTTTGCAATGTTTGTCAAGCTACATAGTGTTTATTGAGCTTCAGAGACAAAGTTTAGGGAAAATTGAGTGTAGTAGAGACTACTGAGCCAGTCAATGGAAGTGAAGAAGATCATAGCATTAACTAAGCTCTATAGTGTTAACCAAGTACAATAGTGTCTACTGAGATCATATCGTTAACAAAGTAGATCTAGTGTTGACTGAGTCATGTAGTGTCAACCAAGTGATCCAGTTGCTACTGAGTTTTTTAGAGTTCATCGAGTCACATAGGGTTGACTGAGTTCAAGCTACCTAGAAGTGATTAGTATGGACCAAGATTTAAAGTTCAACTGAATGCCAATGATTGTCGACCATTAACAGTGTTTTTCATGTATCAAAACAACACCGATTTTGTCTTTAGAACTCGAGTTTTAATACTTGGGCCAACCTTGTGAATTATGATGAAATTAGTATTGTAGTTGTCTCTAGTAAGTTATAAATTGGACTGGTATATATGTGATACATTGTATCATATCTAAAGAAGAGAAGTGAAGAGTGTACGATGAGAAAAAGTACGAATTAAAGAAGGCTAAAAGAAGTATAAGGGACAAAAAATTTTTATCTATCATAGTCAGGTGATTATTATAATACAAGGAATCTCAACCAACAAATTAGAGTTACATTTTAGAGATCAACCACTGGTTCATCCTAATAGGTGCATCAACCAAATCCTTTAATAGGGTAGACTTAACAGTCTTTGCTAAATCTCCTAAACGAGTCCATACTTCATTGTATGTTTGTAAATACTTTGACAAGGTGGATCTCATAGTCCTTATGGCTCCTAATAGGGTAGATCACTAGAAGAGGTAAATTGTAAGCCTTAATAGGTTAACTTTATACTACAAAGCTAAAGCTTGTGGGTATCATCCTCATCCCAATTTTACTTTTTGATTGAAAAGTTTCTAGCTCACGATATCTTGTGTCAAAGTGTTATGAATGTTTATTTACTTTCATTCTTTCATGCATACAATTAGATGAAAATATTATATGAAGGATTATTTGGTGAAGTGAGATAAATTTTTATTGGTTCTTGATTCACCCCTCCCCTCTTAGTAACCTTACATAATTTATATTTTTAACAATTGGTATCAAAGCTAGTCAAGTTCTCACATAAAAAGTTTAACAAATTGAGAAAAGATTAGAGGCAAAGGAGGTATATAGGCTAGATAAGGCTATTGACAATAAAAATTTGGATCTTGAATTGGCCATTGGGAAACTAAAGAAAAAAAAGGAGCAACTCTCTCAATGATTGGAAAGAAGGAAAGATCTTGTAGTACAAAAGAATGAAAATGTCTATGTTGAAGAAATAATTGAAGATATATATCCAGAAATAAATTTAGATGAAGCTAATGAAGCAATCAAAGATCTATTAGAAAAGAATTCCAATCTTCAAGAATAAGTTAGAAAGATGGAAAGAGTACAAGAAATCAAATTAGTGAGATTATGTGAAGACATGAAAGAAAATGAAAAAACTAAAGAAGAGATAGAGGGAAAGAACAATGAAATTCAACATCTATCCCTTCAGCAAGAAGACTTCATTGATCAACTCACTAATGCAAATGAAGAACTTATGAATCTAAGGTCAAAAAATGAAAGATTATAGAATGATCTCAACACTAAAAACAAAACCTATGAAAGAATAATGAAATCTCAAGAAAGCATGAATCAATTGAATGAATAAAGTCAATATAGACACAAAGAAAAAGTTGGAATAGGATACATAGAAGAAGGTGAATCATCTAAGAAAGGAGCTCAAAAGAATCAAATACCTACTTCCAATCATTGTGGTAAGATAGGTCATACATCAAATAAATGTTGGAATAATGGTAAAGCAAAATTTAATGGAAAGTGTTATAGGTAATAAGTACAGTCATAGAGCAAGTGAATGTAAAGAAAAACCTAAGTTTGAGGGTAAATGTCATAATTGCAAGAAACGAGGACACAAATCTTTAGAATGTAAAACCAAGTAGTGGAACCCAATTAAACAAATTGTGAAAGCAATATTTGGATGAGATTACAATACATGGTGCAGATGTCACTACTGTGGTGAATTTGGGCACATTGGAGAAAATTGTGTCAAACATCATATGAGAAAAAGTGACACTACCAAGAGATGTTTTATCTATACAGAACTTGGACATCTTTCCAAGAACTATATGAACACAAGTAGAATTGAAGATGAAAATAAAGCCAAAGCTAATGATATAAGAAAGAAAATCAGGAAACAATGGGTACTATGATTCAAAGGAAGTAATCTAACATCAGTTCTAGCTAGTAGAAAGACTGATCCAATCAACATTTGAGATGTACAGGGATCGCCAAGCATGATGAAAAGTAGAAGACCTTACTAAGAAAGGTTGGGTCATAAGACCTTACCAAGAAAGGTCGGGTTACATATTGTTGTAGACTCTAGTTGATAGTCCATACCAAGTGATGGTGACTCTACCAAGTTATAGATATCTCCTGAGTATTAAACACTAAATCGAGTGGAGAATAGTCTGTCACCAAGTGAGTATGAAGTACAAAACATTAATGGTGATTGAAAGGTGGAAATTTGTTAAAAGATTTTTGAAGTTTTCAAAAACCATACCGAGCATGGCATCTTCAAGAAGAAAAGAGAAGAATGGGTTTGAAATGTTGGTTCATGGAGTTGATTGCAACAAACCAAACTTCAAGTTGAGCCCAATGATTAGAGAGGTGCTTGACCCAGTTGGTGTACAATGACAAATTTTTCCTAAGGTATTACTCGCGCATACATCTATTCTTTTTATCATTGTCAATCCAAAAACTTGAAACACTGTAAATGAATGAAGCATTCAGTGAATTATGTGTGGATGATGCATTGAAACCCAAACATCAACATTTGGAAACCAAGGGCTTGACTCATATCTCTCATATGCCAAGAGGCTTCTAGGTCAAATAGATGAGATATATTTTTAACCATGTACATAATGGGCAGTTATGGTTGGAGCAACATATTCAAATAACCAGGAAAATGATTCATAAAATCACCAGACTCCTAATGCTTAACGATGAAAAGAAAACTAAAACCCTAGGTTAATTTGTCTATTAGTGTTTTTGTCACTAATGCCAAAGGGGGAGATTGTTGACATAAAGGTTAATTTGTCTATTAGTGTCTCAACACTTAGACAATTGATTATATTGCTACTAAGCTCTATAGTTGCTACCAAGCTTATCATTTAGTTTGTAGTATTAAACAAGTGATTCAGTTGCTCCTGAGCTAAGTAGTTAGAATACAGTATCTACCAAGCACCTAAGTCAGTTTGTAGTGTTTGTTGAGCTACACAGTGTTTACCAAGCTTCAGAGACAAGGTTCAGTGCAAACCAAGAATAACAGAGGCTACCAGGCCAGTTAGTGGAAGTGAAGAAGATCATAGTGTAAACTGAGCTCTATAGTACTAACCAAGTCCAAGATTGTCTACCAAGCTCACAGGGTTAACAAAGTAGATTTAGTGTTGACTGAGTCATGTAGTGTCAACCAAGTGATCTAGTTGCTATCAAGTTTCTTAGAGTTCATTGAGTCACATAGTGTTGATTGAGTTAAAGCTACTTGGAAGTGATTAGTATGGATTGAGCTTCAAAGTTCAACTGAGTGCCAAAGATTATCGAGTGTTGACAGTGTTTTCTATGTATCCGAACATCACTAAGTTTGTCTTCAAAAACTAAACTATAGTAGTTGGGCTGACCCTGTGAATTATGATGAAATTGGTATTGTAGCTCACTCCAATAAGTTATAAATTAGATTGGTATATATGTAATACATTATTTTATCATATCCAAAGAAGAGAACTAAAGAGTGTATGATGAGAAAAGTGCAAATTGAAGAAGGCTACAAGTAGTATAAGGGATAATAAAGATTTATCTATCACAGCCAAGTGATTATTATAATACAAGGAATCTCAACCAACAAATTGGAGTTGCAAATCAAAGATCAGCCACTATTTCATCCTAATAAGTGCATCAACCAAATCCTTTAATAGGGTAGACTTAACAGTCTTTACTAAATCTCCTCCTAGTCGAGTGCATACATCATTGTATGTTTGTAAATCTTTTGACAAGGTGGACCTCACAGTCCTTATTGCTCCTAATAGGGCATATCACTAGAAATGGTCAATTGTAAGCCTTAACAAGTTAACTTTACACTACAGTACTAAAGCTTATGGGTATCATCCCCACCCCAGTTTTACTTTCTAATTGAAAGGTTTCTGGGTCAACATTTCTTATGTCAAAGTGTTATAAATTTTTATTTCATTTCATTGTTTCATGCATACAATTAGATTAGAATATTATATGAAAGATTAATTAGTGAAGTAAGATAACTTTTTATTGGTTCTTGATTCACCCTTCCCTTCTTAGTAACCTTGCCTACCTCATATTTCCAATAGAAAATTCTTTAATTACGTTCTTTCATCATGTCCTTTGATGAAGATCTAGTTCTAGGACTTGTGATTTCAAGGTAAAATGATTAATTTTTTTGAAATAGTAGAGATTATTGGCACTTTGATTTTTGTAGAAGTTTTGTATTAATAATTGGTTTTATCATTGATACCAACATAAGTTTAGTGTAAGAAATAGTCAATAGATTTGGACACATGAACTTACATTTGTGTAGAAGGATTATATACATCATGTCAATGTTCATTGTATTTTATTTAATATTATAGATGAGTTAAAATCTGTATTGTGAAAACTAGTAGCAAACTAGTGAGAAGTAAAATATGCCAGATGCGGATGCAATATTTTTGTTATATCTTGATGGTGAGTAGGAACCAATGTTGAAGAGCATGGAAGGTGATAAAAGATTTGTTTGTGTGCATATATTGTACTCTAGAAAGAATACATATGTGTAATATGCAATGTATTTTACTGGCAATTGACTAGATCATTGTAGCATGTGAAATGGTATTGGAAAATGTTAAATTCTTATTGTATCATGTAGAAAAATTCATGTAATGATTGTATAATTTCTTGATAATGCATGTATACCTTATAATGGTTATATGTAGTTATTTGTACATCAAGGAAGCCCTAATAGGCTGACTTAATTAATTAATTATGATTGGTATATATATAAAAGTTATTATGAGGAATAAGATGTATGGAATGATAAGTATAGATGTGAGCCTTGATGTTGGATTGTCAAAGAAGAGATGATAAGTTGTTGGGTGATTTGAGAATAGTTATGAGTGGGATCTATCATCCTAGTGGACTTCAAAGGAGATATTTTGGTAAGTAAGTTGCATATCAATCAGTTCACATTGTTGGATTTTTTATCCTTTTGTAAAGGTGGTTTAACCCTTCATCCTTTTAGCTATGAGATCAAACAGTGTGCCTTTTATTGTCATCAACTCCTAATATAGTTAGAACCTTTTAAAAAGGTCTCAAAGTCTCCTAAAAGGGATATTTACTTTAATAAGATATGTTGTACTAAATGTACCATATTTGACTCCTAACTAGGTCACATCTTTTTACAAGGAACTTACATGTTAGTAAACTATTTCATGGGCATCATCCTCATCAGGGCTTTCCCTTTGATCAAGGTTTTTCTTTGAGAACAAAAATCAATGTGTTATGGAGTATGGTCTCTTAGTGTTATACATTTTTTTAAATTCTTGGCGATTAGTTTCATAAGTTTGTAATTAATCATAGAAGCTTAGAATCTTGAGGAGATCTGCAATGACTTACAAGAATGAGTCTTAAATTTGATGGAGATGATTATGACAACTAGAAGAATAAGATGGTAACACATTTGATTCACATGGAGTTCATTTTTGAAAACTCATTATGTATGAGATTGATATCAAATATGAGAGTGAGCTATCTTCATTCACATATAAGGAAAAGAAGAAATTTTAATACAACATGCAAGAAGATGACATCATCAAATCTTATGTACAAATGATCACAAAGATTGTAATAGGGGTAAAGAGCATAGGATGAATAATACTTAAGGATGAGGTAGTGTAGAAAATTCTTAGAAATTTGACACCATCTAACGAGAATACAGTCATTGTTATTAAGTAGTTTCTCAAACCAATGGATTCAAAATGGAGATGCTAATTGGTAAGTCACAAGATTTTGAAATTACTCAATTTAAATATTCTTTACCTAAAGATGAAACTTCATTTAAAGATAGTAGCAAAGAGGTAAGAGGATAATTAAAGGAATATTAATTTTAATCTAAAATTCATGCAATAAAATTGTGGGTAAAAGTACAAACTCGTGTCACATTTTTATAAAAGAAAAGGATGACAACATGCAAATTGTTTAACTTAAATGACATAAAATTAGTATTTTAATTTAAATTTTTAAGATGATGTAGACTGATGAAATACATAGAATTGAATGAAGTTTATGCCTATAAATTTTGAAAAAAAATGAGCAATAAATTTTGCATTTTTTTAATTTTTTGAAGTTCTTTTTTTAATTGTTGAAAATATGGGATGTAATTCCTATCAAACAAGTATATGAAAATATTATTTTTTACACTAATTTAAAATATTTTATAGATGACTTGTATAGCTAGTGAAAAATAATAATTTTTTATGTGTACTTTTCCACTATAAATACTCAAAGTCGAACTTATCATAAATCAGTAGTTCTTTTCCCCATCAAAATTTGTCTATCAAATCTACACCTTTTTGGTGAAAATAACACATTCATTTAGATGACTCTCTCCTTGTGTGCTAAATATAGATTTTAATTCTTTTGACATAACTTACTTTTTTCTATATTTTAAGTAGCATCTTCCCAAATGCAAAAATTTCTACTTGCAATACTTTGAAATTATAACATAACTAATCAAAAAACTATGAAATTTATATGATGATGATCTTAACTTCAAGATCTATAAAAGGGTATTTTATTTTATTTTTGATGAAAGTTGATTTTTTTATGGAGAAATGAATTTGACCAAAACAACTTTAGATGTCCTTCACTGTGACATGCATTTGTACTTTTACCCTTGGTCATTTTGCATCAAGATGTCTTACTAGACAAAATAAGGTTAAACATAGTCCCTACAAGTCATAATTTCCTAAGGAATGTCTTAATGTTAGTGATGATAAGATTGAAATTAAGGGAATCAACTTTGAGGAAAGTGATAATGAATATGAAATAGGATTTGTTGCAGTTAGAGATGAGAATCATGTTACGGAAGAAAAAGCATTAGTTTCACACATAGAGAAGAAATCAAATTGGATTATAGACTATGGATGTTCACACCATATGATAGGTGAAAAAGAGAGGTTTATTGAGCTAAAAACGTATGGCAAAGGTGTCAAATTTTGTAACAATACACCTTACTTGATAAAAGGAAAATGTTCTATCACACTTGATGGTAAGACTAGCACAAATGATATCTTATTTTTTGATGGCTTCAAACAAAAATTGCTAAGTTTTAGATAGTGTTTAGAGAAGGGTTACCATTTACAATTGAAAAATAGAAAATGTTTAGTCGAAGATAAATCAAGGAATGAGATTGCAACTGGTGCTAAGACCAAAGGTAATGTAATTTAGTTAAATATTTTTGAAGTAAGTTGTTTTTTTTAAAAAGTTGATGATAATTGGTTATGACATAGAAGGTTTTATCATATAAAATTTGATAATATATTGAAGACCAGTAATTGTAATGCATTCAGAGATCTACCTAAGCTTATGAATCCAACTAACATGATGTTTAAGGAATGTCTAATGGAAAAATAATTGAGGAATGTATTTCAGAGAAAATAATTTACTACTACATGGAAGTTGGAATTGGTGCACACAGATATATGTTGTCCTACTAAGACAAGAACATTCTATGGTGAGAAGTATTTAATTCCTTTTTCTGATGATTGCACTAGAATGATGTGCATTTTTTTTTTAAGAGATAAATTTGAGGCATTTGATGAGTTCAAGATCTCTAAAGATAAAGTTGAAAATAAATTTGGAATTAAGATAGAATGTTTAAACTATAATAGAGGAGGAGAGTTTACATCTAATAAATCCAATTCATATTGTGAGGTGTGGTATTCATAGACAAACTTTAGCTCCTAAGACACTCTAATAAAATAGGGTAGTAGAGAGAATAATCATAACTATTTGTGACACAAAAACAGTGATATTCCTTGAAGGTAATGTAGCACATGCACATTGGATATAAGCATTAATTATGTTATTATAGACCTTGAACATAGTTAAAATAAGGCAAGGAGTGGGTAAAAAATCTTATGAACTTTGGTTTGGTCATGTATCTATAAATAAAGTAATTTGGAATCTTTGGAAGCAAATGCTATATCAAAAGAGATGGTGAAATGGGAAAGTTTGATCCTAGAAGTGATGAAGGTATATTTATTATTTATTTTACTAAAAGTAAAGCTTACATATGTTGTGATCTAAGATTAAAAAGATTGTTGAAAGCGAAAATTTAAGAATTAGATTACAAAACATGGAAATTTATTTGAGATAGATAAGGGGATTCATGTTTAGATTGAATAACCAAGAGAAGAATAGAGATCACAAAGTTACTAAGCTTTGAATCATCTATTGACATTACATTATGTTTGTTATTATTAACACACACTTATTTAGATAGATAGTATCTACCAAGCATATTGCACAATAAAATATGTTAACCAAGCATTTAGGTTTTGTTAGTGAATAGTTTTTCCCACATATATTCATATGTAAAAACAGAGAAAAAGCATGTAAACTAACAAATGAATTCCTATCCGAGAGGCTTAGGGATTCCCTGCTTAAAATTTCTTGAATGAAAACAGGCACAACTATCTTTATTGCAATGAAAGTTTTCGGTCTAAAGAACTCAACAGAAAGATCTTAACAAGAAAAATAATCTGTTGAAGTGTTTCTAGAACTGCTTCAAGTTCAACTTCAAGTGGACCTACAACAAAATTAGGGACACTTCGATTAGTTTTCTTTTGGACAGTCCTTCTATCTTTGTTTCTTGAAGACTTCTCAGAAAAGCTTGGAGTAGTTGCTACCTTTGATTTTATCCATTTGGTAGTTCTAGCTATTACATCCTTGGTATGAGCATATACATCATTTTCTTCACTTTTCTCCTAGTCAATCTCAGGGATAGGCATGTATTCGATCTGATCCATGTAAAATTGATCAAGTACCTCCACAAAACCATCATCTTTTAGCCCATAAGTATCTAACTCCACATTAAACGTAATGATCTGTTTAATGGTCAAACATGACCACAACCTCTTTCTCACTTCAAATTCATAATGGCAATTTGCCCAAAAATCCTTTGATTGTGGGGAATGAAACAGAGAGACTACATTTTTGACATTATTTCTAATAAAGCTAGTGTAGTCAAAATCTAATTGAGAGGAGAAAGGCTTAAAACATAAGCGGGTTAATGATTTGACTAACAATATGGCTTCTTTTAGACCAGGGCATCTATAATGTTCGATTTCAATCAAGAAGAATACTGAAGAAGATTTCTTGGAAATTTGAAAGGACTCAACAAGAGAGACAAATTGCCTACACATCTCAGATAACACTATAGAGTTTGAACAATAGCACGGAAATTTCAAAGGTTCGCTAGGAAAATCACCCACTCTGATATATGTAAATCTGGGAAATTGAATATAATAGCAACCATAAATTTGCACAACTTACATAGCTTCTTCAGACATGCTATCATTCTCTTGACCTTGTAGTTCAAATACCAATTTCCCTAAAAAGACATCATTGACTTTCTTAAACTATTTGCATACTATGTCTTCTTGGAGATCTCTGTAGTATTGATAGATAGGCATATCATGAATCCAAGGTGTATGAGGAAGATAGTCTCAATCTTTAGATGCTGCTAGGATGTAAGTCAGATAAGAAGACAAGAAAAATGAACCACAGTTGTTAACATTTATCAAACCCTTATGTAAGTTTTCTACTATGAGGTCTGACCAATCGATGAATTTGGCTCCCTCAACTATCTTGTGCATGAAAAAGTACATCCAAGACTTCTAGTGGAAAGCATGTTCATTTACCTTAACTCTATTCAGCGGGAGGACAATGTCTACAATTTCTTTGATAAAGTGCTCAATAGTCAGGGGTTTAGGCAGCCTAGAACCTCCATCTGCAGGCTTCAAAAGCTAGGATTGAGCAATCTTGGTGTCGTAGCTACTTTTGTTTGCAACGTACAGGCATTCAACTTCTTCGAACGTCCATGGCTCATAGGGTTCTTTATGAGGGATCTTCAGGGTGGAATTGACACTGGTACTGTTGATTTTGACAATTACTTCCCCTGAGGTTTCCTTAATACACATAGAAATAGGGTCAAAATGATTTGCACACTCAAGGACACACTCAGGGTATGCGATGGCATCAGGAAAAGCAGCAGTTTCTATTAACCCACTATCCACCAATCTTTGGTAAATAGGACTTGATGGGTTGTTCTTAGCTCATTCTATTACTTCAGATAGATTTCTATTTACCATGAAAGTGTTGCGAATTTCAGGAAGTGAACTGAGCAAAGGTGGTTTTTCTAATTTGGGCAATTTTGTGTAGAAAAGCATCATGATTATTGAAAATAATAAGGCTTGAGATATCCCAAAACAAAGCAAACACAACTTGAAATACAAAAGGGAATGAAAAATGCACTTACAGTTTGATAGAGGCAAAGCCTCCAGTTTGCCCTTCCTACCGATTAACGCTGAAATTTCTACGGAGAAAATGGAAAGAGTGGGAAAAAGGGCTAAAATAAATACATTTAAGGAATGATTTGTGTGGAAAATTGTAGGGACATATTTGGCAAGTAAGTGCAATAACTACCCACTCATGTGGCATGGATTTGAAGAGATGCCACGTGTGCTTTGTTTTAAATACTACATCAAATCTGCATGTGTATTGCTATACTAGGTGATCATGACATGACACTTTTATCCCTCAATCAAATTTTTCCACAGCCAAACAAGTAATACCTTAAATCCTTTTACTCATAACTTCACGTGTCTAGGAAATACTGCACTGGGACCCACTTTGATTTGATTCCAAGAATTGAAACCTGCATACAACTTTCTGTAGTACATAATATCAACACTGACCCTGAAGTTGAAGTTTTGGGTGGTCGAGTTTCAACTTCTATTTCATCTTTGCTAAGGTAGACTCGAGGAAAGGAACTAGGTTCACGGAAGATAATCGACACAGGCTTGAAGTTGAAGTCGAAGTAAACAAAACTTCAAGTTCAACTTGAAAGGTAAAAAAAAAAAAAAGGACCACGACGTACCAAGGTGCGAGTAAAAGCTATAAATGCTAATAGGCTTTTATCGAGTTCAAGGAATAATATTCAGTTTGTACCAAGCAGTTTCTACCAAGTTGGTGATCAGCAGTGTAAACTGAGCATCTCAATGCATGTCAAGTTCCTTTGTGCAAAGTGAGTTGTGTTGTGCTTACCAAGTTCATAGTTACAGTGATGTGAATCCAGTGTTGACCAAGCCACTCAGTGTGAACCAAGTGATTTAGTTTATATCGAGCTTGTTGTGATAGCATTGACCAAGATATGTGGTGTGAATCAAGTGATTTAGTTTATATGCCGAGTTTCACAGTATTCACCGAGTCACCAGTGCAGACCAAGTTCAGACTACTTGGAAGTGATTAGTATGGACCAAGCTTCTATGACTACCAAATGAACGATGATTTCGAGCATTGATAGTAGATGTTGAGTATCGGAACCACAACAAGATAGTCTTTAGAACTTGAGTTCTTGCAATTGGGTCGACTTTTTGTATTTTGTGTAAACTTGTATTGTAGCCGACTTTGTTGAATTGTAATTTGGATTGGTATATATGTAATGTATTGTATCACATCCACTATATACTATGGAAGTAATGTAACAAGCAGAGAAGAACAAAAATATGAAGTAAAAAGGTTACAATAGTATAAGGAGCAGAAAAGACTCATCTATCATAGCAAGGTGATCATTACACTCAAAATAATCTCACTCAGCAAACCAAGTTGTAGATAAGAGATCAGCCACTATTTTATCCTAACAAGTGGATCAGTAAAATCCTTTCACAAGGTAGACGTGACAGTCTTTTATAAATCTCACAAGGTAGACTTGACAATATTTTATAAATCTCTTTACTAAGTGCATACTTCATTGTATGTTTGTAAATCCTTTTACAAGGTGGACCTAGCAATCCTTATTGCTCCTAATGGGGTAGATCATCAAAAGTGATCATTCTAAGCCTTAATAGGCCAACTTTATACTACATTACTAAAGCTTGTGGGTATCATCCCTATCCCATTTTTACTTTCTATTTGTAAGGTTTCTGGGTCACCATATTGTGTGTCAAAAGTGTTATGAATGTTTTGATGCTTTCAATTTTTAATGCATGCAATTAGATCAGAATATACAAGAAGGATTAATTTCTAATAAAGGATTAAGTTTTATAGGTTACTGATTAATCCCTACCCCTCTCAATAACTTAGCCTATCACATATATTTTCAACAATTGGTATCAGAGCATTGTGGTTCTCAAGAAAGAAGTTTAACAACTTGAGCAAAGATCAAAGATCAGAGGCTATGGAGGTATTCAGACTTGATAAGGCTATTGACAATGAGAAGCTAGATTTGGAATTAGCTATTGGACAACTCAAGAAAGCAAAGGAACAACTCTCTCAATCCTTGAAAAGGAGAAAAAATCTTGCAATCCAGATGAATGACAAACTCTACATTGAAGAAAGAATTGAAGACATCCATTCAAGTGATTCAAATGAAACCAATGAAGCAATCAAAGAACTATTAGAGGAAAATAGAAATCTTCAAGAAGTAAGAAAACTAAGAAGAGAGAAAGAAATTTAGTTAGTAAGATTGTGTGAAGTCATGGAAGAGAAAAAAAAGAAAAAAGAAGAGATAGAAGGAAAGAACAATGAAATTTAGCACCTATCCCTTTAGTAGGAATATTTCATTAATCAGCTTAGCAATGCAAATGAAGAAATCATGAATCTAAGATGAAATAATGAAAGATTTTTGAATGACCTAAACACTAAAAAGTAAACCAATGAGAGGATAATGAAATCTCAAGCAAACATGGATCAATTGAATGAGAAAAGCCATTATAGAAAAATAGGAAAAGCAAGAATTGGATATATATAGAAGAAGGTGAATCATCCAAGAAAGGAGCTCAAAAGAATCAAAGACCTACTTGCATTCATTGTGGTAAGAGAGGCCATACATCAAATAAATGTTGGAGAAATAGGAAAGCTAAATTCAATGGAAAATGTTACAATTGTAATCAAAATGGTCATAGAGCTAATGAATGCAAAGAGAAACCTAAATTTGAAGGCAAATGTCACAAATGTAAGAAGCATGGGCACAAATCTTTAGAATGCAAAACTAAGATATTGAATTGATTAAAAAAAATTATAAAAGCTATATTTGGTTAGGACTATAAAACTTGGTGTAGATGTCATTATTGTGGAGAATTTGGACACATTGGAATGAATTGTGTAAAATATCACACGAGGACAAGAGACACTATGAGAAGATGTTTCATTTGTACAAGACTTGGTCATCTTGCCAAGACGTATATGAATACTGGAAGAATTGAAGATGAAAAGAAAGCCAAGGCTGATAACATCAGAAAGCAGATGAGACAGAATTGGATTCCAAAATCTTCTAAGAATGCAAGTCCGAGAAATGATGAACGTGTCACTCAAGAATTGGGCGACTCAAGCATTTCTACTTGATCTCTCGCAAGCAGAACTAGAACTAGGATTCTAAAGAAGAAATCTCACATTTGTTCTAGTTAGTAGAATGAAAGATCCATATTAGCATTCAAGATGAAAATGGATTAGTGAGCATTCAAGGAGATGCCAGTCATTACCAAGTGAAGCCGAGTTGTAGAGCCTACCAAGTAAGGGCAGGAGCTACTAAAATTGTTATGTGGTCACCGAGTCATGGATGACTCTATTGAGCACTTAATGCAAGCGAAGTGGAATATAGTTTGTCATTTGAGTGAACAATCATACCAAGCATTTATGACAATTGAAAGGAAAAATTTGATAAAAAAGGAAAAATTGAAGTCATTTGTCACTATGAATTTCTTAGAGCTATTTGTGCAAAGAAATTTCAAAGCATCTGAGTGATTTGTGCATATTACTATTGAAGATTTTTGTAACTTTGAAAACCCTACTGAGAAAAATGGCATCCACTAGAAGAAAAACTAAGAAAGGGTTAGAAATATTAGTTTGAGGCATGGAATGGAAGGCACCAAACATCAAGCTAAGTCTGGCTATTATAGAAACCCTAGATTTGAGCGAAGCACAATCTCTAATTCCATCAAAGGTATTGTTGCTAAATGATATTCGTTCACATTTTTGGTATGATATTCAAGATATTGCAACTCTGGAAATGAATGAATCCTTGAGAGAATTGTGTGTGAATGGTGTGTTAAAACTAGAGCATCAACACCTTGAAGTGAAGGGTTTGACTTACATTCTACATATGCCATGAGATTTTCAGATCAAATGGATAAAGATTTATCCTCAGTCATGTGCATTATGTTCAATTGCACTTAGAGAAACCTATTGTGATGACCAAAAAGATGATCCATAGGATCATTGGTCTTCTAATGTTGGCAAAAGCTAAAACGACCAAAAGCCTAAGTTGGGTCAAGCTAGAAAACAAAACCCTTACCGAGTGAGATGCAAGGGGAATTAAGATCAGTTGTGTTACAGATATGAAACTAAAGTTTAGGATACATGTCATTGTACACAAAATACACAGCTCAAGTAGACTCAACAATGTATCATGTGAAGTAGTGTATCTAGCATACAAATTGGTCTAGTAAAATTTGTCACTTGACCTTGCCAAATTGATGTTGAATCAATTCAACAAAAATATGGAGTATAATAACTTCAAAGAACAATGCTTTTAAGTTTGGTTCACTCTTAATTTGTCTATTTTTCTATGTGCAAAATTTTTTCCCATCTAAAGGTACCATTGTATGGAGGAAGGATGTACTTGCTCTTTATCAAATCAATGAATATATAGCTGAAATGAGAGAAAAATATACTAGTATTATGGATAAGTACTTTGATACATTTAAGGACAAGATCAATAATAGATTTAGGATACCAAATTTTTTTTTGATGATTATAAAGATGATATTTATTTTATGGTTGACTGTGATAAAGTATATATTCAAGCAATTAGATTGAAAAATGTATGGGTTGAGCCTCTAGGTTATGAGGTTAACATTGATGAAACCAAGGACATTATTGAAGCACTATTAAATGAGCCTATTGACCCAAAATTTGCATACTTTGGCACCTATGATGAAGCAAAGGCAAGAATAGAACTTGAAATAAAACTCCCTCAAGCAATCAACAAAGGAAAGAAGAGAATTGTAGAATTGAAAACCAAGTTCATTCCTTTGTTGACTAAAGGAAAAGGAGGTGGCATTGATGATGATGAAGTAGAAGATGAATAAAATTTAGAAGAAGAAGAACCTATAAAGAAGAGAGGTAAGGTTATTATAACCAAACTTGCCAAACCATGTACTCTTGTGTTCAGAAGGACATCTAGGAAGAAACAAAAGATGGGTGAAGAAGCAAAGGATATAATTTTCAAGAAGTCTCCACCCACCTTTCATGAAATATTGAAAAAAATAGATTTAGGAGTCAACATAAAAAACTTCAAAGAATTAAGGTATGAAACCGGAACTACAGAGGAGCAGAAGAAAATTGAAGACATGGTTATGTCTAAGATGGGAAAATGGAAATATTCTCTAGATGATTTTGTTTAGCAGATTCCAAGTGAATTAATGGAGAAAGTTAAGCCAAGATGTAGGAGCAGACCCTAAGGTAACTCATGTCAAGCTTAAGTGATAAGGAAGTAAAAGAATCCTTAAATAAGAATGAAGAAAACCTTACCTTGAAGTTTAACACTTGTCTAATTTTGATCAATGACATTGAACATGTGGTAAGGAATGCCACCAACACACAAAAGAAAATTTACAATCTTCACAAAAAAAGTGATTTGATTGTTAATGTCAATGACAAGGAAGATGATGATGAAGAAATAACACATAATGATAACATAGATGATGAGGAATAGGATCAAGGGCAGGAAGCTACTAAGGAAGATTTACCTAAAGTTTAGAACATAGAGGAAACTGACCCTGAAAAAATTTTAGTAGTGGTTATAGCCTCACATCCTCATTCTCTGAGTGAAGCATTGAAAAAAACAATCTCAGAGAAAGCTACAAGATTGATTGTGTCAAAAATTGAAAGTACAAGCAATCAATCAATTTTTGCAGCTACTTTAATCAGTACTTCATTAACAGAAGTGACAACCACTTCATCTATAAAGCAAAAAACACTTCCTCCTCCATCAATTTTGGTTACACAAGGTATTTTGTTAATAAGTGCAATATCTACTTTTTAAAATAGTCCTATTATTTCTACCATTGTTTCCATTCCTAACATGCAAATAATAAGTACAAAGACAGTTGAGACAAAGCCTCAACCGAGTACAAAAAAAATCAGTAAAGGTAAAGAGAAAGATGAAGAAATTGATCTTGATGAGGAGATTGTTATTATAAATTGGGACATCTCCAATCTTAGTCCTGATCAAATGCATATATTTGGAGAGCTACTTCAAAAGAAAGCTAAGTAGGTGAGGCTTAGAGAAGAAAGTGATAAAGATTTTTAAGTTCTTGAAGATGCAAAGAATATTCTAAAAGAGGCACTCAGCATTGAGGTTGACACTTCTCAACCAATTTTGGTTCAGTTAGAAGAGGTAGTCTAGAAATTCAATGAAGATTTAAATGAACAAGAGAAATTGTTGTAGAGAGTAGAGAAGAAATTTGAAAATAAAGTTTTGGAGCTAATTGCACAAAAGATTGTAATTCATCGAGTAGATCTATCTACTATTCTAAGATCATTGGAGACCTCTTGCAACAATATGACTTCATTATTTGGTAAACTCTATGATACTTCAATTTTCACCAAGGAAATCAAAGATAAACTTTCAAATATTGTTGAAGATCTAAAGGAAAGTGCACAATAGTTGCAACTTGACCTGAGTTATAGCTCTGCCCACTATAGAAAGATTAGATTTTTAACTAATATGCAGGTAGAATTTCTTAGAGAAGAAGTCAGAATAAGAGCTATATTGGCAAACATATAGGGCATGATTCTCCCAAACATAGATGGATTGCAAAAACATATTGCACATGCTAAAACCCTCATCCATGATAACAACTTCTCAATGACATATCACATGATATAACTTTTAGTAGAAGTTCAAGTTGCATTGCACACATGCAAGGTGTTGCAAGAAAATTGGGACAAGATAATGGCACTAATTCTAAATGTACATTCAAATTTCTTGTCACATTTCGGTGTTATTATATAGTATACAACATAAATCTTTGGCATTAAAGTCAAAAAGGGGGAGAAGAAATAATATAAGATGTAGTATACATAAAGGGGGAGAAAATGTATATATCAAATGTGAAAAGATGTAGAGTATTATCATAATGGGGGAGAATTATCATATCATATATGTACAAATACTTAGAGATACATCTCTTGTAAAAGCAATTTTGAAAAATCTCAAAAAAAAAGTACCCTACTGAGTTGGAGACACAAGATGATGAATAAAAGGTGTTCTTGAACTTTTTGAATTTAGTTCTAACTGATAAGTGTTTTTGTCACTAATGCCAAAGGGGGAGATTGTTGACATTATAGTCATGTTTGTTATTAGTGACACACATTTATTTAGATAAATAGTATATACCAAGTGTATTGCATAGTAGACAATGTTAACCAAGCATTTAATGCTTTACTAAGTTCAAGGAACAATATTCAGTTTGTGTCAAGAAATTTGTATCAAGATGGTGATCAGCAGTGTAAATCGAGCATCTCAATGTATGTCAAGTTCCTCAGTGTAAACTAAGTTGTGTAGTGCTTATTAAGTTCATAGTTATAGTGATGTGAATCCAATGTTGACCGATCCACTCAGTCTGAACCAAGTGATTCAATTTATATCGAGCTCATTGTGATAGCATGAACTGGGCTATGCAATGTGAATCAAGTAATTCAATTTATATGTCAAGTTTCCAGTATTCATAGAGTCGCTAGTGTAGACCAAGTTTAGACTTCTTGGAAGTGATTAGTATGGACCAAGCTTCTATTTATATCGAATGCATTATGATGTCAAGCATTGATAGGAGATGTTGAGTATCAGAACCTCAACAAGCTAGTCTTTAGAACCCAAGTTATTGTAGTTGGGCTAACTTTGTGTATTTTGTGTAAACTTGTATTGTAGTTGACTTTGTTGAATTGTAATTTGGATTGTTATTTATGTAATGTATTGTATCACATCCAATATATAGTATGGAAGTAATTTAGCAAGCAGAGAAGAACAAAGTGTGAAGTACAAAGGCTACAGTAGTATAAGGAGTAGCAAAAATTTATCTATCACAACAAGGTGATCTTTACACTCAAAAGGAATCTCACTCAGCAAACCAAGTTGAAAATTAGAGATCAACCACCATTTCATTTTATCAAGTGGATCAATTAAATCCTTTCATAAGGTAGACTTAATAGTCTTTTATAAATCTCTTTACCGAGTGCATACTTCATTTTAGGTTTGTAAATCCTTTTGCAAGGTGGACCTAGTAGTCCTTATTGCTCCTAACAGGGCAAATCATCTGAAGTGATCATTGTAAACCTTAACAAGATGAATTTATACTACAATACTAAATCTTGTGGGTATCATCCCCACCCCAATTTTACTTTATATTTGGAAGGTTTATGGGTCACCATATTGTGTGTCAAAAGTGTTATGAATGTTTTGATGCTTTCAATTTTTCATGCATGTAATTAGATAAGGATATACAAGAAGGATTAATTGCTAATAAAGGATTAAGTTTTATAGGTTATTCAGTCACCCCTCCCCTCTTAGTAACTTGGCCTATCACATATATTTTCAACATTATTTCAATGAATAGATTATTGGAAATGCAAGTAGTGGAATAATGAGTAGAGGCAGAATGATAAATTAACTATGCCTCATTTCACAATTTGAACCTAATAGTACTAATAAAGAATGAAAATATGAATCATAGATTAATTTTATGAATGAAGAGATAGAGTAGATTAAAAATAAAAAATCCATAGTAATTGGTAATGAGGCCTAAAGGCAAGAACGTTATAGGAACTAAGTGGGTATTTAGAAACTAGATGATTGAGCAAGGAGAAGTGGTAAGAAACAAAGCTAGACTAATATGTAAAGGTTATTCAAGATAGGAGGGTATTGATGTAATTTCTCCTATTAAAACATTCTTAAATATTATCTAAAAATTACTAATTAGGTTTTGGACCACCTATGTTGTATACTAAGAGGATTCTAATTATCGTATTCATAAATAATTGACTTATAATACATACTTAATCCTTAATTCCTTATTTTTCTCATAATTACTAACCCTAAAGTTAATGGTAAATTATTGTTTCTTGAGTATGAAACTAAATAACATGAGGCTCCTTCATAGTTCTCACTCATATTAGAACTCCACCCCAAAATGATTGAATTACTTATTCCCTTATGTAAATTGCCTATCTTCTTGGTGATGTTAATGAGTGATTAGAGAATTGACTTAGTATACATTATTATCTTGATGTCACAAATGTATGTTAGATCAAATCTATAATATATTTAACAATTATCATTTTTATGTATCAATTAATTACTTCTCTCCTAATATCAACGCTAAGGAGAGTGTGGATTCACTTGTCGTAGGGAACTTGACACCAATACATTCTCTAGATTTACTCTATCTTTCCTTACACAACACCATCTATCAAGTCCTAGGACTATAGCAAGAGAATCAAAATTTTACATTCTAATTCCCTTATAATTATAATTCTTATACATTTAAATGTAATTATTATTACAAAAGTATTTATTATTTCCTAGATATATGTCAATTATTATTTAACTATTCAGTGCCTTTATTATAAATTGAAATACTCAATATACCATATTTAACTTAATATAGACTAATGTAGTTGATGTGATTTTTAAGTTGGGCTCTACAACTATACAAGTACCTAGGCTGATGTGGTTTCCTTGGATTCTATAGTATCAGAAGAGTCTCTATTTGATCTTTGCATATACCTCGTGTGTTCTTCTTACTTATAGCTTTATTTTTGTATCTTATTATGAAATCATTTTGGTTCCTTATTGCTTTATTTTTGGGCTCATCATTTTTTAACATTGTGTGTTGGGTTTGTCGTGGGTTTTATGTCTTTAGAGTCAAACTCTCTTGGATCCCAACTTGGTTCACTCATACAAGTATGACCTTGAAAAATAATGCTCAATACAACTAAGAGATAGATGTTGATAAAACCCCCAAATTGGGTGAGAATTTGGGTGTTGAGTCTGGGGAAAATAGAAAACTAGAAAGAAGTAGTTATAAACCCTCATATAAGTCTATGGTGGATGACCAGTCCCGGCTCGAGTGCCCTCCCTCGACCACCTTCAATGTAACTTCTTATAGGAAGAAAGAAAAGGGAAGACCCATAGCTGATAGAAATAGACTAGGTGGAGACTCATTAAATAAAGACAAATCTGATAGAGGTGGAGGAGTTGGTAAGTCTCCTCCCTATGAACCTAGAACTCTCTCCCTTTCTCCTAACAAAGACATGATAAAAGCTATTCAAAAAGAATAATCTTGGTTGAGAGATATTGCTATTTTCCTTGTTTGTGTTGATAAAGATTCTCTTCCCTCTCATAAGTTTTTTTATCACTAGATAGCTAATATTTAGGGAAGGAAACTAGGGATTCAAATTAGTTTTTGGAAAATGATTTAAAAAGGGCCTCTTTGTGGTTTTCTTCAAATCCAATGGTATGCAAGATAGGGTTTTAAAAAAAGGATAATACAATCTGGGTCTTTATCTTTTTAGGGCTTTTCAATTATCCACAAAAAAAATGTTGAGTAAGTGATTACTCATTCCTATCCACATTGGATTGAAACTAAAAACTTATAGCTAGAATTTTGACCTTTCATAGCATAAATTTTCAACCCTTGGGTTCAATTATTCAAATCAAAGAATCTAAACATACACTCCCTTATCTTAGTGTGTGGATTTTAATATCTCTAGCCTTAGAGATTGAATTTCCTAAGGTTATCTTGATGGTCTTAGATAAAGAGGAATTCTTATGGGAGATTTCTCTCTTAGGGAACTTAGGGTCTTGTTTTCACTATAAAAAGAGTGTTCATACTAAAAAGGATTGTCCAACCCTAGAAATTCTTATCAAAAATTATTAGAACCCTAAATTTGATTTCAATGCTCATTCAAAGGATATTGATAAGATAGATAACAACAAGATTTTGCTAACCCTAATACTAAAAAATGTTAGTAATATTGATTAAATTTTTTTTTGGAAATAATATTGGCAATAATGATGTAGATGGATTTAATCAAGGAATAGTTCATAATGAGAAATTTTTATGTTTGAATAATCCTCTATTCAAAGATTAATTTGAAGTGGTTCTTGCCATAGATGAGGGAACCACCAAGGCCCTAGCTAAGTGTCAATTAAAATATAATAATAATATGAGAAACTGTGTGGTAGTTATTAAGCCCCTACCCCTACCTAGGTTGAATTCTCAAAAAAATGCTCTCAACTCTATTAAAGAGAGAGCAGAGTATGTTAGGAGAGTCTCTAATGGGCCTCCTTCCTATGATGAATTTACTGGAACTCTTAAATATGTTTTCAAAAAAATAAAATTGTAGAGTCTATGAATGAGCCTCCTTTCATTGAAGTTAATAATAAGTCCTAAAAAAAAGAGGAAGATTGTGGAGAAGCAATCTCTCTTGAATGATAGTAGGAAATCGGGTAAAGGTATCAGAGATTGCTTTAATAGGATATACTATAATTCCAAATATCTTCAATTTAAATGATTCATACCCATAGCTAGAATATAAGGGGCCTTAAGATGCCAAATAGAAATTACTTGGTGAGTGGATGGTGTAACAACCTTAAACTAAATCATATCATTTTTCTCCTAGAGATTAAGGTTGTCAAGTTTCATGCCTATTCCATTTTAAAATTTCTTTGGGATAAATTTGTTTGGATTTTATTCCAATCATACTAGAGGCAATAAGGGCATTTCTATTTTTGAATATATAAAATCTGCATGTATATATACACATATACATATACATACACATATATATACACACATATACATATACATATACATATACATATACATATACATATACATATATACATATACATATATATATGTGTATATATATGTATATATATATATATATATATATATATATATATATATATATATATATATATATATATACATTTATGTTTATTTAAAAACACTGCTTTAAAAAAAACGTGACAGTGGGAAGCATTTAAAACAAAATTATTTGATGCACGGTTAGCAAAACATTTTTTGAAAACGTTTATAAAAAAAATTATATTGAAATCGGGAGGGCAAGCCCGTACCCTACCTACAAATGAACATAGAGTACCTGCATCACAGGTACTGTGTCGACCACAAGTACTTTGTAACCACTGTCACCGTAGGCCTTGCGACTGTAGGGTACCGCGTACCGTGATAGCAGTTATAATATATATATATATGAGTTATGTTTTTTTTTTTTTTTAATTATTGTGTTGGGAAATTGAATTGTTTTACATTTTGATTTTTATAATTATTATTAAATATATATATTTATGTATGTATGTATGTATATATATATATATATATGTTATTAATAATTAATAATTATTATATTTGATAAATGAATTGTATTAATAGATCATTTCTTTAATAATTAATTATTTTGTAATATTATAGTCTAACGATATAGATTTAATTTAATTATTTAATTGACTTGAATTATGAAGGAAAGATGTTAACGAAAAAGAATTGGTAATTACTCATGTTAAAATCTATAATGAGTCCTATTGGAACACGATAGGGGTCATTTTTCAAACAACGTTTATATAAACAGTATATTATTAGAACAATTAGAAAATTGAGTCTATGGGTTTTGGGGAGAATACTTTTATCTATCAAACAAATACATGGGTTAGGTAAAATGTATAAATTTCTCCACTCGATATCTATATTTGAAAATGAAAACTAAGACCTCCACACTTAATTCAATTATAAGATTTTAATGAACCCAAACTTGTGCTTGCATCTTGTGTTTTCTCTATGCTCCTTGTTTTGGGTTTTTTGGTTGACTAGTTTGTTGACCAGTTATAGGGCATCTACAAGAGGCTCGGGGGTAATGATTGTGATGTCATGATGATTTCTTTTGATCTCAATTTTTATAAACCCAACCATGGTTATGTGATGGCATGCTGATTGATATTGTATTCAATCTTCTTGTGTAAGTTGTGACATATGTAACCTTTTATGAGTATCGATCAGTTATATTTGGATTACTTTCTAGCCACCTTGATGGGATTGAATTGTTTATCTGATCTTGATGGTGTCATGTTGTGACATATTTTGACTCGACCATTTTGGAGTCTTTGATCAATATTATTTTGAGATAAATTTTAGTTGCTTATTGAGAACCAATGGATATTGTGATTATCATTGACATTTTCAGTTGCCAATAGAGAACTGTTGTGGTCATTATTATCTATGGATGCTTTTCAGTTGCTCATGGAGATTTGATGTTTATATTGTGGATTATTCTTTGGTATTTTTCCAGTCACTTTGTATAGGACTGTGGTGATTTGTGATTTATGATTCCATGAGCTTAGGGTAGGTTATCTACTTGTAGTGTAGGAAAGTGGCTTGCAATGGGGGCTGGGGCCCTAAGAGGTTGCCAGGGTAACTCGTTGTAAGTTGTTTTAATAAGTGAAAACATTACACCTAATATTGACTTATATGAACCTAATAAGATAATTGTTTGTTCTTGCCCATGCCTTGAGTGCTAGTATAGACTAGGATGGGAGTAGAGAGAATGCTTGGTTCTGACCTTGCATTCTGTAGTATACCTCATCTGTATGAGAGGATACTAGTGGCCACATAGAGATCACTAGGGGGTTGGGGTCTTTGGGAGACTACTAGGGTAACTCTAGCATGATCCATGCGATGACACTTTCTCGCTTGCATAGTAGGTTTCCTACATGTCTATGTTGTGCCTCTGAGATTAGATGTCGATTTGTGTTGGAACCTTTGAGTTAGTATACTTTTAGGATTCATGGACTTAGAGAGTTCTTGTGCTATGTGATTTGATATCTTGTTTGGGACTTGAGAGTATCTCCTCAGCATGGTGGGAGTGGACCATTTAGGTTCCATGCAGTTGGGTGGTAGTGTTTTTTCACTCTTACCATTTGAGATCCGTTTGAGACACTGTGGCTAATGCATTCTTTGTTGGCATATATCTTCATTCTATTCATGGATTATGATGGTGGACACGTATCCTTACATTGATGATTTTTATATGTTAGATGATGTTATCTTATGCTTTACTTTGCATGTTAGATTTCTTTTTTGCATATGATGTAGTATGTTTTAGGAGTGACATTCCTACTATGTTAATACTGATGATCTCTTCGGTGATTTGTAATGTTACGCATGAAGGGATGGCTAGTACCCACGATGGTCTAATGATGCTATTTACGGTTGGGAGGAACCGTGCACTTAGGTAATTATGTTTGATATATGGTTATCTTTTATGATGGATGTTTATATCTTTATGATGATGATGTATCATGTATGGTATTTGGTTTCATTTACTTTATAGCATCTGCATCATGGATTAGAATAGGATGATGTACTTTATTTCACATATGTATACTCTTTTATGCCTTTCATACCCTATGGCATGTACAGTGGATGATTGAGCATTCAGAAATGTAATGTATGAACGTTGGATTTTTCATTATGATGGTTATGAGGGAGGGAAAATTTTTGATCCACAAGATGGATTTTATATCTTACCAATACTTCTCAATACACAAGGACATGCTTAATTAGAGGGAACTTGATAATTTGAACGAGTTTATGAATAATCTCAAGATTGAAGATAGGATTGTTGAAGCTAGGGTAAATGTAAGTGGGTTCGATATTGAGGCCATTGTCAATACTTCCAAAGACTAGTCTCCTAGTAATTGAAGGGTGTATCAATGTTCCATTTTGTTACTCTCTTTTTTATCATGCTATATATTGTAATCCATGATTGGCCAGATCATAGTTTTGGGTTGTTATCAGCATCTAGTTTTTTTATATCCCAACCACACTTGTTGATATTAAATGGATAAAATGATAGTCTCTAAAGTCATCTAGCTTTGTTTTAGGCATAATCCTCTTATAGTTTTAGAGTTTAATATACATTCGATGTAACTTTAAGGAAACTCAGGTGTGGAAACAACTTCCTACACTAATCTCTTAAGGAAAGTATGCTGCAAATCCTTTTAAAATTTATACACTTACAAATTCGATATCATATAAACAACAATATTGCAGCCAACCATGCATACAAAAAATAGATAGAGAAAGAAACACATAACACAAAGATTTTCCCGTGGGGAAAAACCTTTGGGTAAAACAACCCACCCCTTCAAAACTTGAACAATGTATTATCTTCAACACAAGGTTACAATACACTTGCAATGCAAGTTTAACAACAACAATAGAAGACTTCAGCAACACCTTAGTACCTGCACACTCTCCTCTTACTCTCTCTTACATTTTCAACATGCAATACTACTTTTATGAACATCTTAAGACCCAACAAAATGCCCACAAAGGAGTTGGGCATTTTTCATGGCTCAACCACCAAGAACCATGCACAATGCTACATGTACATGCAATACCAAGAAAAGGGCATCCATCCCTTGAATAGGCAATGACAACTTGTCATAGAATCTGCCAAAAATAGTGGTCATAAGAGAAGTGTAAGGGAATCCGTCATACCAACCTATTTTTGGCATATTCTCTTACACACACCAACAACTCATTCTTGGGCGCCCAAAAAGGCCCCATGTCATAAGATGCTCTTACACTTGTCATAGCTCATTCCTTAAATATCTCTTACGCATCATAGGAATCTGTCATAACCTTTTCAGCCATGATCTCCTTCACACACTTCAAGATGCCGACACATGTAAGTGATCAACATGGCAACTAGACATGTACACTCACATTTACATATTATTTGCAAAAATACATTTACAAAACAAATAATAATAAGAATAGGAATTATACAAGGTTGAGACACCTTATTCCTAACATTCTCCCACTTTTTGAACACCTTGTAAGATCAATAGGAAAATAACAAGGATTAACCATTGTAGGCCAGAAGGCCCATAGACTCCAAACACCATTTGAACTTATCTATGCCCACTAGTTTTGTCAATGCATTTGCAACATTCTTTGCAGTATCCACCT
Source organism: Cupressus sempervirens (assembly GCA_028749045.1). Lineage (NCBI taxonomy): Eukaryota > Viridiplantae > Streptophyta > Pinopsida > Cupressales > Cupressaceae > Cupressus > Cupressus sempervirens. The sequence continues at coordinate 43,868,623 of CM053784.1, forward strand.
TCTCAAAATTTACCTTTCCATCTTCCACCATATCTCTCACAAAGTGAAACTGCACATCAATGTGCTTTTTTCTGGCATGAAAAGTTGGATTCTTTGCAAGGCAAATAGCACTCTGACTATCACATGAAATAGTAATCTTTCCTGCATCAACACCAATATCAGAACATAGTCTCCTAAGCCAAATAGCTTCCTTACAAGCATGAGTAGTAGCCATGTACTCAGCTTCTATAGTGGACAAAGCAACCACAGGTTATCACTTACTCATCCAATTGATGGCACCACCAAACATAGTGAACACATAACCACTGGTGGATCTCCTATTGTCAATATCACCTACCCAATCTGAATCCACAAATCCACGAATACAAACTAAATGTGAAGCTCCATAAGAGTTACAATGATAACATATGGAGTAATCTGATGTACCCCTCAAATATCTAAATACTCGCTTAATTGCATCCCAATGCACCCATCAAGGATTAGCCATTAATTGGCTCAAAACTCTCATTGCTTGGGCAATGTCTAGTCTAGTACAGACCATAGCATACATAAGACTGCCAACTACACTAGCATAAGGTACTCTACTCATGTCCTCCATCTCACTAGGATATTTTGGATAATCTTCTACAGATAACTTTATTCCCACAAAAACAGGAACACACAAAGGTCTACAATCTGCCATGTTGAGCCTGTCCAACATAGACTTCACATACTTACTTTGACTCAACCAAAGTTTTCTGTTAGACTCGTCTCTACTGATTTCCATACCCAAGATGTACCTTTCTGCCCCAAGATCTTTCATCTCAAATTGTGCTAACAACTGAGATTTAAAAACAAAAATCATACCCTTACGCTTGCTAAATAGCAACATATCATCAACATATAATGCAACAATAAGAAGGTGATCATCTTGAACTCTGAAATAAATACAATGATCTAATTTTGATCTTACAAATCCAATTAACAACACAAAGGAATAAAAATTAAGGTACCACATCCTAGAAGATTGCTTCAAACCATATAAAGACTTTTTAAAGTTGCAAACCCAAGATTCTTTACCTTTAACAATGTAGTGCTCAGGCTGTGACATAAATTTCTTCCTCCAAATCACCATGAAGGAAAGCTATCTTCACATCCATCTGTTCTATCTCTAAATCATATGATGTTGCAAGAGATAGTAGAAATCTAATGGATGACAACTTTGTAACAAGAGAGAATATTTCACCATAATCTATTCCCTCTACTTGTGAATACCCCTTTGCAACCAATTTGGCTTTGTACCTTTCAACACTGCCATCTATACAGAATTTCTTCTTGAACAACCATTTACTATCAATAGGTTTTCATCCTTTAGGCAAAGGTACAAGATCCCAAGTTTTTTTTTAAATCCAATGAAGCCATCTCATCATCCATGGCCTCAATCCAAGAACCTGCATCTTCCATACCCAAAGCCTCTTTCACAGATCTAGGCTCATCAATATTAGTAACCAAAGCGCAAGCATAATTGGAATCTAACATAGAATAACCAAACCTTTTTGGCTACTTTCTTACTCTTGTGGATCTCCTCAAGGGTTGAGGTTGAAGTTGTTCTTCCTCCTCTTCTTCTAAACTATCGGAGCTACTAGAACTCTCCTCATCATTAGACCCAACATGGTCTTTCTGTTCAGTCTTCTTAGGGGTAGGAGGAAATTGAACAATATCTTCTTTCTTTTCATTTTCATTTGGTTGTAGCACAATAGGAAAAGATTATAGCTCTCTAAAAATAAAATTTCTACTATACAACACCTTACTAGTCACATGATCCCAAAGCTTGTATCCTTTGACACCAACACTGTACCCAATGAAAATACATTTAACAGCTTTGTTTTCCAACTTAGATCTTTTCTCCTTTGGAACATATGCATAAGCTTCACAACCTAAAACACAACGATTTCTAATTGAAGGATGAACTTGTGTCTTACTTTTTAGGAAATAAATCCATGTCCTTCTATTATAATCATCTATGAAAGATACAAAAAATACGGACTTGGAGATTGAAAGAACTTTTATAGGACCAAATACATCAGAATGAATAAGATCTAAAACATCAAAATATTTGTGAGAACTAGAGTAAAATTGAACACAATTTTGTTTACCATAGATACAGTGTTCATAGAAGTTGAACTTGAGATTGCAATCCTTTAACCCCTCAATGATAGTTTTATTTTTTAGGGTTTTGAGAGCCTTTTCACCAATGTGACCAAATCTCATATGCCACAACATTGTCTTTTTTATAGGAAGCTTACCTTCTAAAGAGTTTTCATTACCATCAGAACCAATAACCATAGAATTATTCACTGCTCGTTCAGATGGTGAGGATGAAGAACTATTACATAGAGGAATACATGCATCTAGCTGAAATAAGGTACCTCTCCTAGTACCCCTTGCAAGCACTATCGATCCTCTCATCATCTTGCATCCTTCTTTCAAAAAAATAAATTGCACACCTAAATCATTCAACATACTTATAGATAATAGGTTTTGTGCCAAACCTGGAATGTGCATAACTCCATTGATTCCCTTTACCTGTCCATCAAGAAATTTGGTAGTGACCTTTCCACGTCCAACTATCTTTAGGTGAGAATCATCACCCAAGTACACCTTTCCACCATCGAACTCTTCATATTTTGAGAACTAGTTTCGATGAGAGGTCATCTAAAAAGATGCACCTCAGTCAACCAACCACACATCATCAAATGCATGGGCTACCAAAGCTACGATGAATGCATCACCATCTTCTTGAGATCTTTCTGATGCTGAATCTAAACCTTTCTTCTTCTTCTTCGGCTCTTTGCAATCTTTACGGAAGTGCCTAGGTTTATCACAGTTCCAAAAATTTTCCTTGCAATTATTGGAAGTCTTTGACTTCCCACAAGATTTGGATCTACCCTTATTTTTAGACTTATTGTCATTTTTCTTCCCTCTTTCTATGGATCTCCCATGAATAGGAAGGGCATCTTTTTCCAAAATGAAAGCCTTTCTCTGCATCTCGTCTGATAGCAGTGAAGACACCACATCATCCATTTTGAAAGTGACTAACGTGCTTTCGAGAGCCATCACAAGATGGTCACATGAATCTAGTAAAGAACACAAAAGTGTGTTGCAATGATCCTCCTCCTCTAACTTGACACCAGCTAATGTCAACTGTGCAACCAACATATTAAATACATTTAAATGATTTGTTAAGGATCCACCTTCCTCCATTCACAGAGAGTACAACTTCTTCCTTAGGAACAACTTGTTCACTAGAGATTTGACCTAATACAAAGACCCAAGTCATGTCCATAAACTATATGCAATTTTCTAATCTAGAACATTTAAAAGAACTGCATCAATTAAACAGAGTCTTATGAGACCCTTAGCTTTAGGGTCTTTGATATCCCAATCTACTTGAGCTACAGTTGTTGGTCTTGTAGCACTTGAAGTTGCTTCCCATAGGTCACGATCTTCCAACATGTCTTCCATCTTGAGTTTCTACAACTCGAAATTAGTGCCATAAAATTTCTCCACCTCCATTCTTCCATATGATGAACTCGCCATCTCAATTTGCAAATAAGATTTAGGATGCTCTGCACACGACTCCCACTCAACTTGAGATTAGCTCAAAAAACCCTACCCAACAACTAGGATTAAAAGTTGATCAAGCTCTGATACAACTTGTAAGGAAACTCAGGTGCAAAAATAGCTTCCTACACTAATCTCTTAAGGAAAGTATGGTGCAAATCCTTTTAAAAAATTTACACTTGTAAATTTGATATCATATAAACAACAATATTATAGCCAACCATGCATACAAAAAATAGATAGAGAAAGAAACACATAACACAACGATTTGCTAGTGGGGAAAAACCTTTCAATAAAACAACCCCACCCCTTCAAAACTTGCACAATGTATTATCTTCAACACAAGGTTATAATACACTTGCAATGCAAGTTTTGTTAGGATAAACCACAGACAGAAATAAAAACTACATGCAAATATAACCAATAACAGAAAATAATAGAACACACAGAAATGAACACAAGGCACCAAGATTTAACATGGTTCACCCAATCCTTGGGCTACATCCACCAAACAGCAAGTCCGATCTTATTACAATCTAGTGATTACAACCTAATTACAATTCGTAGCACCTTAGTACCCGCACACTCTCCTCTTCCTCTCTCTTACATTTTCAACATGCAATACTACTTTTATGAACATCTTAAGACCCAAAAAAATACCCACAAAAGGAGTTGGACATTTTTCATGGCTCAACCACCAAGAACCAGGCACAACGCCATATGTACATGCAATACCAAGAAAAAGGCATCCATCCCTTGAATAGGCAATGATAGCTTGTCATAGAATCTGCCAAAAATAGCAGTCACAAGAGAAGTGTAAGGGAATCCATCATACCAACCTATTTTTGGCATATTCTCTTACACACACCAACCACTCATTCTTGGGCACCCAAAAAGGCCCCATGTCATAAGATTCTCCTACACCTGTCATAGCTCATTCCTTAAATAGCTCTTACGCGTCATAAGAATCCATCATAACCTTTTTAGCCATGATCTCCTTCACGCACTTCAAGATGCCGATAGATGTAAGTGATCAACATGGCAACTAGACATGTACACTCACATTTACATATTATTTATAAAAATACATTTACAAAACAAATAATAATAAGAATAGGAATTATACAAGGTTGAGACACCTTATTCCTAATAGTAACCTCTGGGTTTAAACTTTTTATATATCATAGTTAACTTAATATACACATTCATCTTACTAAAATTAATAGATATATATTTTATTATTTATAATAATTTAGTATAAAAATTACTTATAATTAATAAATATCTACCGTGTTAGCTTATTACTATAAATTTTTAATGGTTTGAACATTTTTTTGGCTTGGATAGTAATTTATTTTATTTCTAACATCTCATTACTTTGGCCTCCTATAATTTCAATCATGTTAGACTAATAAAGTATTTCCTTGTTAATTAAATCTTGTTGATTTAATTATTAAGTCACTTATTAACTTTATTTAACTTAAGCTAAAATGTATGCATCTAATAATTAATTATTTTATTAATTATTATAATACAACCTAGGTTTTACATTTTAGGGTTTTGATCTCCTTTATAAGGATTGATCTCTTTGTAATTATTCATTCATTCAATACAATTGGTAATTATTTTTTGCACATCAACAATGTCTCATCTTTTGAATCTTTGAATTCAAGCCTCCTTAGATTCTCTCCTATCTTTTTATAATAGATGTTTGCATGCAATGATTCTTGGGAGTTGTGGGGTTGATTTGTCATCAACTTCAACACTATCAAAAGAAGAAAACCCTAAAGAAGAAAAAAATAGAGAAGAAAAACCATTAGTATCACAAGTTAAAAAGAAAAGGTTTGATTGGATTATATATAGTTGTTTTTCCCATCCTATGACATGAGACATGAAGAAATTTGTGGATTTTAATAGTTATAATGGTGAAATAGTTAGAGTTGGAGATAATGCAACATGTCACATAAAAGGGAAATGATTTATTACACTTAATGGAAACACTAACAATGAAGATGTTTAATTTTTAGATGGATTGGAACAAAAAAAATTGATTGTTGGACATCTTGTTTATAAGGGATATCAAATGTAGCTCACATAGAAGACTTGTGATGTAGGAGCATCCTAGGTTGCTTTGCTATCCTTCTCATCTTTTTTGTTTTGTTGAGTTTCAGTGTTGGCCAAGTTGTAGCTTTAACTTATTTTGAGTCCCAATATTGGATGAGTTCCATTATTGATCAAGTTTAGGTTTAGTGTTGGCTAAGTTCGTATGAGTGTCAAGTGCTAGTATTGAATGAATGTTATGTTGGTCGAACCTATTCAATGGTCATTTTTCTTGATGTTCAGTTGTGTCTAATTCCTTCTTTGATTGTGTTTCTCTATGTGTTGGATCTTTTGTGAGATGACTTGTTCATTTATTTAACGTTGTGTATTTAATATAAGGATCATGCATTGGATGTCTGTAGACTACTATAGGGTCAAATTTCTCTATGTAGCGATCTAGAATCTTCTTTAAGTCATTTTGGCAAGTATAAGTAGAGAGTCTAGATTTAGGTTTAAGGGCATCTGATCAAGTAGAATAATCATAGAAGTTAGCGAACTAGAGTCTAGATATCTAAACACAAATATATCATGTTGGATGCATTTTGATACACACACACACACACATGATCATTGTATTGGTTTTAACCTAGAAGGCCTCATAGTTAGACATGTTTCTAGATCATTTGATGAGTTAATGAGATATTATTGGTTCTCTATTCCCTTGGTGTTGTTCACTATGATTTTCTTTCATTGTATTTACTCAAAAAGGTGGTGTGTTAGCTTTTGTAGCTACAGTGACCACTCCTTGATACTCAACCTCAGTTGAAGAAAGAGAAAAAGTATTTTTCTTCTTACTTTGCCAACAAATGGGTCTGGAACCAAGATGAAACATGTAACCTAAAGTAGACTTGTTAGAATCAAGATCCCCTACATAGTTTGAGTCTATATATCCAACCAACTAAAGTCTAGTACTTGCTACATAGTGTATCCATGTGTATGTGTACCCTACATGTGATGCAAGATGTATCTACCAGCCTTCTAATAAAGCTCATGTGGCTCTTGCATGGAGTGAGAAACCATGCCAACTGCAAAAGTTATGTCAAGGCATGTATGTGTCAAGTAGATGAGACTCCCAACCAACTATCTATAAAATGTAGCGTCAACAGGTGGAGTGGAACACTTGGCCTCTAACTTGACACCTAAAAGAAAGGGAGTAGTTGTAGGCTTGCAATCACTCATGTGAAATCAAGAAAGCAAATCAAGAGCATACTTGGGTTGAGAAAGTGTGATCCCAACTGAAGACTATGTGATCTCAATACCAAGGAAATAATAAAGTAAACCCAAGTCTATCATAGAAAATCCATCTTGCAAAGAAGTCTTGACACAAGAAATGGTGGATGAATTACTTCCTATAATGATCAAGTCATCTACATAAAGCACGAGTATCAAGTGTGATTCATCCCTCTAAAGAATGTAGACACTTCAAATCAAAATGACACTTGGTGAATCCTATTGAGAGTAGGAAGGAATCCATTTTGGCATATCAAGCCCAAGGAGCTTTCTTAAGACCATAGATAGACTTCTTTAATCTACAAACCAAAGTAGAATCTTGTATGAACCCCTATGGCTGCTCCATACAAATCTGTTCATGAAGATCACCATTAAAAAATGCACTCTTCACATCCATCTGATGTACAAGCCAACCATGAGCTATAGAAATGATTAGTGTCAAACAAAAGGAGTTCATCTTTGCTACCAGTGCAAAGGTCTTAGTATAGTTAATACTAGGAACCTATGAGAAACCTTTTACAACAAGTTTAGCCTTATGCTTATCCACACTTCCATCTGCTCCAAACTTGGTCCAATAGATCCACTTATACCAAACCAACTTTCTTCCCTTAGGAAGAGGAACTAAGTCCCAAGTTTTGTTTTTCATCACAGAGTTATATTCTTCCTCCATGGCCTTGTCCCATTTAGGAATCCATGATGCTTCCTTAAATGATTTTAGATTAGAAGCAATGGCAATATATGCATGTGGAAATGATTTGTGTTGTGACCTTGTCCTCCTAGTATCTGAAGGATTCCCCACCAATGAACTTGTTGAATCAAGTGTTTTTTGTACCCAATGAGGTCTAGTGGAAGAAGAAGAAGGAATATCCTCAACTATTTGTGGACCCTATGAAGGTGGCGTCCTACGAGTCAAGGTTGAAGAAATCCCATCTTCCAAGTCACTATCATCACTATCATCACTTTCCATTAAGGAGTAATAAGGAGGAGTTGAAGAAACCAATCTTGGATAACTCTCTTCAAAATGAATACTCCTCTCAAAGAAGATTTCATGTGTCTCTAGATCCATGAGTTTTTATACCTTAATGTGGTCAGGATATTCAACAAATATACAAAATTTTCTTTGAGGTGCTAATGCCTTTCATTTTTGTGGAGGTATCCTTTCCCATGCTCAACAACCAAAAAATTTAAAGTGCTTTACACTTTTTTTTCTTCCACACCAAGCCTCAAAAGGTGTAATTCCATCTAAGGCCTTATGGGGACTTTTGTTTTGGATGTAATTGGCACAACACATGGCTTCTACCTAAAGAACTTGATCTAGAGACTTATGTTGAAGCATACAAGTGGTCATATCCTTAAGGGTTCTATTCTTCCTTTTAGAAACACCATTTTGTTGTGGAGTGTATGCAACTAAATGTTGATATTAATACCCTCATGAGTAAAAAAGTCTATAAGCCTTGAGTTCACATATTCCCTTCCATTATCTATTCATAGAGTCTTGATGGCTTTCCCTAATTATTTCTTAACTAGAGATTTGAAGGTGATAAAATTATCAAATACTTCACTCTTAAGAGCAAGAAAGAAGACCCAAGTGTAGCATGAAAAGTCATCAATGAAGGTAAAAACATAGCAAGCCTTTCCAAATGATGGTACTAAAAATGGGCCAGCTACATCACTATGAACCAATTCAAAAACAAGGTAGCTCTCCAAGACTTCCCCTTGTCAAACTTCTCTTTGCGATGCTTGTCTACTTCACAACCTAGAAATTCACCCTCTAAATACTTGACTTGAGGTAGACCTTTGACCATTTCCTTGTTGCTAAGTTGTTGAAGATAGCGATAATTGAGATGTCCAAAAATCTCATGCCATATTTTACTTTGTGAATTTGAGTAGGCGAACAAGGCAAGAGAAGCAGACTTAGGCACAAAATGAGAAAAATAATAAAGTCTTGTGTCATGATTAGACTTTCCAATTGTCACCATAGAATCATGCTTGATATTTTTCACCACAACTGAATCAAGAAGGAACTCCACTTTGTTGCCACATCCATAGTGAGTTATTTGGTAGATTGAAAGAAGGTTGGTGCTAAGGTTGGGAACATGTAGAACATCCTTGAAGACACCATTGTATAACTCAACATTCCTTTTGCCTTCAACTTCCACTTGTGTTTCATTTCCCACATAGATGTAAGGTACATTTGATGGTTTCAAAGAGGAAAAATGCTCCCTTGAAGCAGCCATATGATGTGTAGCTCCTAAATCAAGAACCCATTCCTAAAAATTGTTTGTACTTGCTACCAAAGCTTTTCCCTTATCTTTTATAGTGGTTGAAGATCCCTTATCCTTATAGGCATTTGGTACATCAATTTTATGTTTCCTCATGATGTTTAGTAACTCATCCATCTGCTTATCCTCACACTCATGTTCATCATGACCATTCTTCTTATAATAGGCATGAGTTTTCTTGTCCCTTTTGTTGAAGTTTTTCCCCTTTTGATTATTTTTGGAAAAAGACTTGCCTTGTTGTGAGGAATATTGTTCCATGGAGGAAGATTGATGAGAGGAAGATTGATGTTTAGAGGAAGATTATTTTGTGTCATCTTGTGGCTTAGCCTTCCACTACTTTAGCTTATTATTGGAATTTTTAACACCTATATTCCCTTCATTAGCTACCAAGGCTTTGGTCTTGGAAGGCTAGAGAATTCCCATACTCACTAACTTTTCATGTTCTAAGACCAACATTCCTGAAAATGACTCAAATAATGGCTTAGTGAAGGCACTACCCATTGTTAACTTGTGAGTACTATAACTAGAAATAAAAGTTTCATATTTAGGTGGAAGATGAGTCACCACATGTTTGATCAACTTTCCATCCTTGATGGGTTCACCAAAATCCTTAAGTTGTGCCCTATATATGTCTACTTGGGTAAGATAGTCTTTGATGGTGTCAAAATTCCTAGGATCCAATTCAAGAAGATTGTCCTCAATGGTGTAGGCCATATCTTCATCTACTATCCCATACAATACCTCAAGTTTAGCCCAAACTTCTATTAGATTTTCAAGGTTCCTGAGGTGATATTTGACATGATCTGAGATATTCTTTAACAAGGTTCCTAGGGCCATTTCTTGTTTTGATGCCTAGTATTCTTTAGGAGACTCATCAACATCATCATCAATTTTCTTTGTTGCACCAGTTACATAATGTAATAAACCTTTTTCAACCAATGGTTCCTTTATCTTTTCTTTCCAAGTAACATAATTATGTGGAGTTAACTTAGAAAAAGAACCCATAATGCAAAAGAAAGAGCACAATATCAAGGAGACACAATAACATAAGACACACACCCCCTTTTCACTCAATCAAAGAATGCGCCCCCCCCCCACCCCCCCAAAAAAAAAATGAATGCTTTTGGCACTTTATATGTAGTGCATTTACAATAGGCCACTTGTCAAAATGGACAAAAGTGGACTTTTGATTGATATTTTTTAAGTTTGATTAAAGCAATACAATTTTAAAAAGGACCTATTTTTAAAAGTGGTATTTTTGTCCACACAAGCCTATAATATGATTGCAGATCTGGAAAGTAGACAAGATATTATGGACTTTAAAAAAAAATGAAACTTGAAAATGTGTCCAGATGAGCCCGTATAAAGGAATTGAAGTTGCAAAACATAGGATTAGACAAGTATAGTTGCCAAAAATTGAAATTTCTGACAAATCTGTACACCAAAACCAAAAAATAATAGCACCACTAAAAAGTTCAAAGAATTCTAGCCAAAAAAATAAATTGCACCTGATTTGGAGTTTGGAGGACTGAGATATGGCTCTTTGAAATTAGACTATCAAATCAAAATGCATATGAAGAGGGGTTCCAATTCTCAAGTAGCTAATGATGTTAACAAAGCATGAGTATAAATTTTGATGGTTTGGGTCTCGGCAAAAAAATGAAAGACCACCAACAATCCCTTGACACTTGAACACCAGTCAAATTTTACTTGACAAGAATTGATGGAAATGCCAACAATTTTAATAAAATTTACCAATCAAGTGTCACATTGGTTATCATCGAGGGGTCTTGGTGCCTTAATGTCTTCACTTGTGCTCAAATGTGGTAGATTTGATCTTGGCCAAAATGATACAATCCTCCAATGTCATAATTGTGAGATGATCTAGACTCGACACTTCCTCTTTATCAAGATTTAGGATCATTGATCCAATCAAAGGAGGAATTCTTTCAGTATGCTAATGAAGCTTGTGCCAAGAAACTCTGTGGGAATGATGACCACATTGTATCTAAGCTCAAATTTATGTAGATCTTGCCAAATGTCTCAGCCTACAATTTCCATCATCCACCAATCAAATGTGATGCCTCAAATGGCTATGGTGGTGATTTGAATAGTAATGGCACTGCAGGGATTGAGATGGGAGCTAAGCTATTTGTTTCATAATGTGCAATTCCCATGCATGAGTTGACCCATGGTTGAACTCATAATGAGCTTCATCGAGAGTGGTAATTTCCAATGTGGTACCGATTGAAGGGAAATATAGTGCTATGAGATGCAAACAAACATGTCACATGACACTAATTAGCACAGAGATGAGGTTCACACTTGTGAGAACCCTAAGCTATGTGAATGAAAAGTTCATTGGATATGCTTAACCTCCATAAAGCTTAACCTCTGATATGCAGACTTTTTCCCTATAGAATTGAAGGTGGTTTCAAGATTATTGCACTCGGATATTTCCAAGAACAATAATATGCCCAAATAAAACTGAAATAATAGATATTCAAAAATATACACCAATAATGCCAAATACCCAAATCTTCAAATAATAGAATATATGCAGATCTAAGAAAAAAAATATTTGAAAATATTTTTTTTTTAATTTAAAAAAACTCAAACCCCTACTATGGCAAAGATCAAATGTAATCCTCCAAATTGGAAAATTGAGCCTCCAAGTCCGAGTTGCAAAAAAAAAAAATCTCAAATTTGACTTTAGCCTAGGATAGGAAAATTTAGAGTCAAAATTCACTAAATCAATGCTCTAGATGAAATGGTGAGGTCGAATTTGTCTCTAGACGCTCCCAATAACTATAGATACTCTGGATCTAAATCATGGTCCTCTGAGAGGTGAAGGAAAAATGGTCTCTAATGGCTATGTGAAGAGAATCTTTCTCGGCTCCAATACCATGTAAGAATTTTCCTTAGGGAAAAATAACACTAAGATCAAGAGGCATAAACACTAGCACAATATGAACCAATAATGGATGATCAAAATAAAAATAATGAGAATGTTCTCTGTACAATACACATTAGAAATGCATGTATATGAAGAGGCGTAAACACTAGCACAATATGAACCAATAATGGATGATCAAAATAAAAATAATGAGAATGTTCTATGTACAATACACATTAGAAATGCATGTATATGACTAGGAGTTAGCAAAATGATAAGTCTCACAACTAAGCACATGTCCACCAGAGGTGGATTATCCTCCATTGAGCATAGAAGTGCAATGATGAGAGGATAAGTATGAAAAGGTGTATCTCATATAAAGATGTTGTAGGCACCATGTGCCTAATTAGAGTGTGAACGATTGTGTTCTCTACATGACAACTCAAATGAATATGCAAACTCCTATGTTGTCAATAAGACAACTCATATAACTATGCACAATTCTAGGTGTCTATATGAAAATGCATTTAACTTAAGGAAACTTAAGTAAGGTGTAATAATAATTAATTATTTACACTAACACTTTCCATCCACAAAAAATTCTATGAAATTACTATATACCTTTTCTTTGTTATCTTTTAATGGCTTCACCTTATATTTCACTCCATCTTTTTATCAGAGTATAGTTATTTGCACAAGCATGATGTGTGAAACACCTATAAAACTTCCATGGCCTACCCAATAACATAAGACATATTTCCATAGGTATGATATCACAAAGTACCTCATGCTAGTAGCCCCCAATCCTAAATTTCACTGGGCACTGTTCAGTGACCATGACCTTGTGGTCATCCTACACCTAGGAAATATAATATGGATGTGGATGTTTCTAGCTATTGGTGTTAACTTTGTGACCATCTCTTTGGACACCAAATTTTTAGTTCTCCACCATAAATAATCACATCACAACACTTATATTCACACTTGTACCTAGTGTGAAACAAGCTCTTACTTTGATTAGTTTCATTCCCACCACTCACTAGTACTCTTTTGTTAACCAAGACTTCTCTTCTTTCAGCATTGTTAGAATGTAATGATTTTGCATCTTCATCTAAATGTACAACTCTAGCCTAGTCTTCAATTCTCCTATTTATCCTTCCTTGGATCTAAAGACATTTAAATTTTCTATGACCTTCTCGATAGTGAAAACATGTTCGATAGAAGCCTCTTCTTCTTGACCCTTGTCCTCTTCCACCTCCTCTATGATATCTATTATTTTTTTCATGGAAATGATAAAAATTATTTTCCCTCTAATTCTAACTACTATTTTTGGCTTCATCCTTCTTCTGATCTTCATTTTAGCCTCCATCAGATCATCCACCATGACTTCTTCTTCTTTTCTTGTTCTCAAAGTTCTTATTAGGATTTCCCTCTACTTTTAGGGAAAATTGGTATGCCTCTTCAATATTGTTCATTTAGACCAAACTCTATTCCAATTTAATGTTTGGCCTCAACCCATTAAGGTAGTGTGAAATTTTTTATTTGTCACCATCTGTATGGTCTATTCTGATAAGATATTGGTAGAACTCTTATGTATACTCCTAATAGATCTTTCTAATTGCTTCAACCCTTGTATTTTCTTTAGCTCAATCTCATAATATATGGGGATGAATTGTCACTTTAATTTAGCTATCATACTATCCCATTTGGTAATTATTTTCTTCTCTCTTCTATTCTACTCCATTTGAATCTCTTGCTAGCAAATCTTTGCATGACCCTTCAGTTTTGCAATTGCAAACTTGACCCCATCAGGATCCTAATATCCTCATACTCAAAATATTCTTCTAATTTATTGGTCTAATTTATCAATTTCTCTAAGTTAATATTTCTTGAGAATGTGGGAACCTCAAACCTAGGTCTTTATCCAATCATGAAGATGCCCTTAAAAGGTCTTTCTTCTTTTGGGTTCATAACTTCCTCTTCTTCAACATTTCCTTCTTCTTCACCTTTATCCTAACTTTCAACTCTTACAACAAAATTTGTTCATATGTGCAATTGTTCTTATAATGCTTGTAGTTGTCTCTGGAGGGATTTGAAACTCTAAAGTGTAATACATCCAACTCTTCCATTACATTCCCTTCATGGAGAAATTTTCACACTTTCTTTGAAACACTAGTGGAACTATGTCATAATTAATTATTTGTCTACATAGCTATCCCAAACCAAAGTTTTGGTGTAAACTACCTTAAAGTTGGTGATCTATCTGTGCACTTAGGAACTCCTATTATGATATCACTTGATGAAGGGCACTCCCCTCAATACTAGAAATACATTAAAAAAAATATAGAAACAAAAACAAATTGTGAGAATAAAACATGGGCTTCTTATTATCTCCACAAATGTGGAATTAAAAAATTCTAAAATACAATATGAAAACCCACATGGGTGCCCTCATTAAAATAATATACATAATAGAGTTGTGAACCATCACCTAGAACTATCCTAGACAACCTATGGGCCTTCCTTATATAGACAATTTTCTACCAATGGGGAAGGCTCTAGACATTTCACCCTAACCCTTGAGGCTGACCAACCCTAAAATTACACATAAAGTTGACTCAAAATAATTTAAAATGTTATTTTAGAATTTTCAGGTAGCCTAATTTTTGGAGACCATAATTAGGGAAATATTAAGTCAAGTGACTATTATGACACCATTCCAAAATCATCATCTCTTGTTCTATAATAATTGGCTGGTGTAGGCTCTAGTAAATTGAGTTTCAAGCCTCATATGGAGCCTCTAAGGCCTTCAAAACTTAGTCTATTATTTTTGTACCAAAATTTCACACTAAAAATTCATAATAACTTTATGAATGCTCATGATATAGTATTACACATTAACTAGAGGCTAAACTATCCAAGATGAACCTCAACCTATAAAATTAGAACATTATGAGCTTGTATGATTAACTTAAAAAGTAGCAAGCTTCCACAAATAACAACTCTACACTGAGACAACCCTTACTCAAGAGATGTAAATTAAATATTTTTGGGTGATGCAAGATTTTTCTTATGCTCGAGATTCTCCCACATTACCAATTTTCCTCTACTCTTTGTAAGTTCATCAACATGACTTCCAAAATAGGGGATAAATAGAAATTTAGCTTAAGTATATTCCTCACTCTACTATCTTGATCTTGTTAGAATAATTTAGAATAACTGAGAGAGGGGTGAATCAGTTATCAAGGTCCAAATGTACGAATTAATTCTTTGAGTACTCAGCAAATATATGTGTGCATGCATTGATTAGATCATCCAATACCTTCAAACCTTTGTATATGATTGTCCTAGGTTAAATAAACTTTAGCACTAGCTCATCAATGGTCTATCTTGAATTTTGTGCCACCTGCTCATCAAGCTTATCTTCAACATGATTTAGGTAATTGAAGAAATCAACTTTGTTGGCTCAGATTTGTCAAATCTTCATTCAAACTCTTTTTACTATCACTCAAGAAATTACTAACCATTGATGCTCAGCCAACACTAGGTTGCTTAGTCAATACTACAATCTTCTAGCAGTTGACACATACTATCTTTCACTTTTTTTGACACATACTAAAATTTTCTTAGCCTAAACTAAGTGCTTGGCTTATATTGTTTTTTTGGTCAGGCTTGGCAAACACATACCTATTGTAAACTCTTCTTCTTGTGTTTGCTTCAATATCCTTTCATTGTAGGCTTAAGTAGATAATTAATACATTATATCATCAAGGTCTTACTTGGCCATAGTGCTCCTTTGATACACCATATAACTCAACATTTCTCTAGATACTCTTGTTGTCCCTTCTTTTCAAGTCCTTAATCAATCAAATGATAGCATTTTGACCAAAGAAAAAATTGCCTTACTAACAAGTAGTAGGTTTGACATCATTAAAAAAATAATGACTATTCCCATGATAGATTTCTATACTTCAATAATCTTCTTTTTCAATAATCTCCCTCTTTGTCATTGATGGCAAACCAATACCAACAAAAATACCAAAAATAAACTTAATATTTTTTATTGAAATCTCTCCCTCTATCAACATCCATCCTTCCTCTATATAGGCTGTTGTTTTCTTTTCAATCTCTCTTCTTCCCTGGATAAACTCTCTCTTCAAGATATTCAATGTAAACTCTCTCTCTCTCTCTCTCTCTCTCTCTCTCTCTCTCTCTCTCTCTCTCTCTCTCTCTCTCTCTCTCTCTCTCTCTCTCTCTCTCTCATTTTTTGATTAAATCTCTCTCTTTGAGAACAAGGCCAAGGGCATGTCATCTATTCATGCAGGTATCACCAATTGAGGTTTCCTTGATAAGGTTCTCCCTCTGTCACTTTGCTTGTGACTATAAATCTTTTATATTAGTTTCTTCCCTACTTTAGGCAGTTCCTAAAGTAAGATCCACTACATCAAGTTGTAAAGTATTTCATTCAACTCGATTGATGTAGGGAACTACTATTACTCCTTTAAGTAGCTTGAGATAGGGGTATCACCCCTAACTTACCTCTAAGATATTCATGTGCATCTTTAGGTAAAGCGTTTGTGAATATATCAGCTATATTTTCCTATGTATTAACATTTTTCGTTCTCACTTCTTTATCTTGAACCAATTCTCTCAAATAATGATATTTGATTGCAATGTACTTTTTCTTTATATGCATCACATGATTCTTAGATATGTTTATAGCACTTGTATTGCCATAGTAGATTACCACAAGTTCAATGATTTCCTCTTTCATTCCTTTGAGCAACTGTTTGATCTGTGCCATAATTGTACAATTTACTAAAATAGCCACATATTCAGCTTCAGTAGTAGATTGTGAAATACAATAAAATAATCTTTTTCCTAAGAAAAATGCTCCACCACTTGTACTTTTCCTATCATCAATGTTTCTAGCCCAATTAGCATTTGTATAGTCTTTCAATTCAAACTTGTCATTTTTCTTGTAGTATAGACCATAGTCTTATATCCCTTTTAAGTATCTCATAATCCTTTTAATAGTCATTAAGTGATTCTCCTTAATATTTATACAAAATCTTGCTACAATCCCAACAACTAGTGCAATATCAGGTCTACTATGAACTACATATTGCAACTTTCCAATTATAAACCTGTACAATGTTTGATTTACCTTAGCAAAATCATCAGTTGTGGATAATTGATGTCCTATCACCATGGGAGTGGTATCTAGTCTTGAATATTCCATATCAAAAGTCTTTAAGATTTTCTTTACATATTTGGACTAAGTAATATAAATACCATATCCCATTTGATGTACTCGTAATCCAAAAAATAACTTTATTTCTCTAAACATAGACATCTCAAATTCTTTCATCATTTCATTTGAAAATATCTTACAGAGTGAATTTTGTCCTCCAAATATGATATCATCAACAAAAATTTCAGCTAGTAAAATTAGTTTACCTCCTTTTATCTTCAAATGTAGATTGTTGTTGTCATCAATCTTCTCAAAACCAATATTTACAAGATAATTATGTAGTCTTTCATACCATTCTCTAGGATCTTCCTTTAAAGCATATAAATATTTGTGTAATCTACATATCATGCTTCTAATGTTTGGATCAAAAAATCTTCAATTTTTTCAATGTAAACCTCCTCTTCTAGTATACCATTCAATGGATACCAGTATACTTAACATCCATTTGATAAAATTTGAATCCTTTATAAGAAGAATAAGAAAACAACATTCTTACTCCTTCCAATCTTGCACCTGGGGCAAATGTCTCTTCATAATCAATTCTCTCTTTTTGTGAATAACCTTTGCAGACTAATCTTGCCTTATTACTTCACCATTCTCATCTAATTTTTTTCTATATACCCACTTTGTTCCAATAAAATTCTTGTCCTTTGGTCTTCGTACTAGTGTCCAGGTTTTCTTCTTCTCAATCTGATCAATTTCTTCATTCATGGTTTGAATCCAATTTTCATTCCCTAGTGCATCCTTCACTATTTTAGGTTCATTTAAAAAACATGTGTCTTTTCTTAATCTATTCCTTTTCATTAGTTCATCCTCTTTTCCTCCAATGATTTGTTCAACAAGATGATGTCTTCTAACATATTTTGATAATCTTGGCTATGTTCTTTTTTCTTTAAAAATTGGTTGTTCATGAAGTTCAATCTCAAGTTCAACGTTTATTTCTTTGTCAGGTAACTCGACATTCCTTTCTTGTAAACTAATCTAGGCATTAGAATGTATCTTGGCTTATGACTATAGCTCAACATCCATTGTATGTGACTCGAAAGTTACTAATTCTTGTAGATTAGTAGCTTGGTTTTTAGAATCGTCAGTATTAGAAAATATGCCTTCATAGTAGTACATAAAGGTTTTGTAATCTTTAGGTTCCTTCTTTTGTTCATCTTCATGTATTTATGTATATTCATCAACTTTTACATTTCCACTTTCCACAACTTTGTTAGTGTAAGTATTTAAACACTTATAAGCTTTACTTCTTGTGGAATATTTGAGGAATATGCCTTCAAAACTTTTAGCATCAATTTTACCTTTTCTATTGTCCTTCATAATAAAACACTTGCTTCTAAATACTTTAAAATATTTGACATTGGGTGAGTATTTGTAACATAATTTAAAAAGTGTGAAATTTGTACCTTTCTTGGCTTGTACTCGGTTCAAGGTATAGAAAATTGTACTGATAGATTCTCTCCAATATTTCAAAGCAACATTCTTCTCCATCATCAATGTCCTTGCACAGTCCATCACAGGCATGTTTCTCCTTTGAGATATCCCATTTTGTGGATGGGTCCTAGATGCAAAAGTTTGTCTTTTGATTCCTCTGTCATTGCAAAAAAATGTTGAATTCATTTGATGTAAAATCTCCACCTCTATCAGATCTCAGATATTTTAAGCTTTTACCAATTTCCTTTTCAACACTTTCTAGATCCCACTTAAACATTTTAAAATCATCATATTTTTCTCTCAAAAACATCACTATTATCATTCTAGAGTAATCATCAACAAATAGAATGAAATACTTGTCACCTTTGTATCTTTTCACATCAATTGGTCCACATAGATCAGTATGAACTAATTCAAAAATTTTAGTTTGAGGTATGATTCTTACTTTTGAAACTAGACTTCGTCATCTTGCCTAATTGACATTGTTTACAAATCACATTATTAGGTTTCTTCCATTTTGGAAAACCTTTGACTCTTTTCATCTTACTGATACTAATCAAGTTGTCAAGATTTACATGACATAATCATTTTTTCCATATCCACACATCATCAAATTGTACAACAAAACAAGTTGCTTTAGTCATGTCAAGATAAAATAGATTACCTCTTGTATGATCACCACTTCCAATGAGTTCTCCATCAACATCATAGATCTTGGCCTTCTTGTGTTCAAATTCAACTTTGCATCCTAAAATATTCAATCTTGATGCACTCAAAAAACTATACTTATGTCCTTCCACATAATAAGTGTTGTCACACATGATCTTGTCTGTCAATCTTACTAATAATTTACTTTTTATTAGACATGGTGCATCATTGAAAAATCTAATAGTATTTCCACTATAATGCTCAAGAGTTTTGAACTTACTTTTGTCACCAATCATGTGATGAGAACATCCCTTATTAATGATCCATATGTCACTTTTATTCACATAAGATACTAATACAGTTGCCTCATCTTCATCAGAGTCATCTTTCATAGAAATGTACATAACTTCTTCATCATGATCATCTGATTCATCATTAGATTCTTCTTCACTAATGTAGCAAGCTTTCTTTCCCTTATCTTTATAGTCTTTGTCACTTTCATCTCTTCTACTTCTATATTTTTCTCCATTTTGTTGTTTGTCTTCTCAAGACATATTGTTGCAATATGGCCAACTTCATTATAATTAAAACATATGATGGGTAACATACCTTTGTATTTTCATGTGCCTCTATGAAATCTCCTATCCAATGGTGCATCAAGTTCATCAAGGTCTTCATCATCTGTCTCACTATCACTACCAACATGCTTAACCTTTTTCTTTTTCTTATCTTTAGGTTCTTTGTGTGTTAGTTTAGCTTTGAAAGTAGAGTCAACATTCTCATATTTAAAATTATCAAAATTTTAAAGTTCAAAAGAAATGAGTCTACCTACCAATTCTTCAAGGGTCAAATAATTACCATGAGTACATCTCAGTTCTTGTATAGCAGAGACTCTAATAGCATAGATAGGAAATAGGGTTCTTAATACTTTTTTTATCACAGTCCCATCTTCAATCTTTCCATCTGATCCTCTAATTCCATTTACAACATCTTTGAATCTTCCACAATACTAAACTATAGTTTCACCTTCTTGCATTCTCATACCATCAAATTTTCCTTGTAGACTTTTTTGTCTTGGCTCTTAGTACATTCTTGTCTCTTCCATAGATTTTCTTTAGAGCATCCCACATTTTTTTAATAGAAGTGCATTCTTTGATGTCATCAAACTCTGAATAACTTAGGAAAGATGCAATCTCCAACATTGTCTGATTGTGTTCTTTATTTTCTTTCAGTTGTTTGTAGTAAGGGCCCCAACCACTTCCACATATTCAATGGTCATAGTTAACATTGCAAAATCTCCAAGTCCACCCAAGTGCAACTTCATCAAACTTTTCTATACAGGAAATTTTTCCTTGTTTAGCTTGGGTACCTCTTTTCTGAACACCTTGATCATTAGCTTCAAGTACCTTCAAACTATTTCCTCACTGTAGACACCTAAAAACCTTTAGAAAATAAAGTATTTTTATTTTCTGAAAAAGTCCTAATGACATCATCATTTATTAATTAATTAATTAATTTTTATGCCATTAAATCCCTTTATCTTAATTAAAAATATTTAATTAAGGAATCCCTCCCAAAAATGTTTAAATCTTATTTAAACATTATTTTATTATTTATTAATTATTTAATTAATAAATTGACCAAAAATCCTAAAATAAATAAAAAATTTATTTTTTGCCCAAAACTTGGCCAATTTCCTTATGACCAATAACCTCTTCCAAAATCTTCTAATCTTTCTTTAATTTTGATTAAAGGCTAATCTCATCATTTCCTACCCCTAACCCCAACTCAAAATATTTAATTAAAATTAAATATTAATCCTCATGTTTATTAAAAAAGTTTTAATAAATATCTCCTCAACCCAAACCCTTGAAATAAATAAAACTTTATTTATTTCTTAAAAATCTAATTTATCCTCATCCTAAGAAGTTCTAGACTCTTCTAGAAAGTCTTCATCCTCATCCTAGGAAATTCTAGACTATTCTAGAAAGCCTTTATCCTCATCCAAAGTCTAGACTCTTCTAGAAGATGTCTCTAAACCTAATCCTAATCCCCTCCTAACCTTGTCACATTCCCTAAACACGGGTTAAAACTTACTAACCCAAGCCAAAGTTAACAAATATCTCCTCCTTCACCCACCCTCATTAAATGCCATCCACTTGCCTATCCCTAAGCTAATCCTAAACCATCCTAATCCATCCTCTAATCATTTGCACAAGCCTAAACAAGCTTAAAACCTTCCTAATCAAGTCCAAGTCAAAATTTCTCTCATCACCCTCAAAATATCTCAACCATAAAACTTTATGAAGTCCACTAGGCCATAAATGACTCTTACAAGCCCTTTTATTGCTCTTACAAGTCATTATGAGGGTCTTTATGAAGATTTTATCCCTTGAACCTCCTTTGTTGACTCATCCTTCCCCTTTCCTCCATCCTCTCACCATGTGACATGTGTCACTCCTTGATTGGCTATAAGGAAGCACAATCCATGTGCTCTCCTCTCATGCAATCTGAGCCCTCCATAAGCTTTTTCCCATCCTTGCATCTTAGCCCTCAAACCCTCAAGCCTCTTTCCTATAAATTGGATCCTTCCCCTTTTCAAAATAACACAATCTGTGAAGTAAAGTCATAATGCCATTTTGAGAAGCCATTTTACATCAAAACCATACACTCACACCCAAATTCCAACTCCATTTGAAGCCCTTTTTGAAGCATAAGCTTGAGCATACATCCTATCTATTTAGAAAAAGCTACTCAACAAGAGAGCTTCTCATTGAGAGAGCCCATTAATGGCTCATATTCTCAATTGAGAGTTCATCTTAGTCTATCTTGAAGTTTATGAATTTTGTTTAGTTTGTAGAAGCTTTATTTAAATTTGGTTTCTATTAGCATACTAACATTTCTCATATACACTCACAAGCACCAATTTCTCTAATATCAATTTTTGAAATAATTTAAAATAACTAGGTGGGAGGAGGGTGCGGGGTGTGAATCAGTTAGCCAAAGTCCAAATATTCAGAAAAAACTTTTTAGTGCTTAGCAAACATATATGTGCATGCATTGATTAGATCATCCAATATCTTCAAACCTTTGTATATTATTGTCCTAGGTCAAATGAACTTTGTAGAAATGTTAACATGAAACATCACAAATTCAATCACACAACTGGACACAATGATTTAACATGGAAACGTAATTTGGGAAAAATCACTAGTAACATGCTACTAATTTTCACTCTTCTAAAGTGAGCTCTGTCAAGAGCCAACCCTATTAAAGGTTACAATGCACACTATTAAATGTGAACTTGATTAAAGGATGTCAATCACCTTATTAAAAGTGAGCCTTGTTAGAAAAATTTAGAACATCCCATTAGAATGTCACTCGGTTAAAGGATTTACTCATGACTATTAGGTCAACCTTAATCCAAAGGATTTATCTAGACTAATACAACTATTAGAGTGTAATAATAGAACTTGGTATGATAACAAAACAACTCACTTGCAAATTTCATATCTTAGATTTAGCTCTCCATTCTGCTTGGCCTTCATTCTCCATTATTTTTGATTGCTTGTTTATCCTTCAAGCCTTCACCTCCTTAAGCCTTCATGCTTAGTATGCCAACAATAGGTTCATTCCTTTGGCCACTAAATGAAGCAACACCTCTAGATTTATTATTTCTCACTCGTACACTCACTCTATTTGTTTCTAGCCTTGTATCTCCTTATATAGAGAATTTTGATCGTTTATTGTTTAATCACAATTGTCCATCTTAGGGTTAGGTTAGATTCATTGAATCTTCCCTTCTTTCCATTATGTTCCCTCTCGAAAGTTCTCTTACAATCCTCATTAGATTTTCCTAAAAATGATTTATCTTGAATTATGTGCCACCATCTCATCAAGATTATCTTCAACACAATTCACATAATTCGACAAATCAACTTTGTCAGCTCAGATTTGTCAAATCTTCATTCAAACTCTTTTTACTATCACTCGGTAAGTATTGACTATTGATGCTAAGCCAACACTAGGTTTCTCGACACATACTAGATCTTTCTCGATCAATACTGCAATCTTTTGACACTTGGCACATACTATCTTTCACTTTTCTCAGCACATACTAAATTTTTATCAGCCTAAATTACTTTTTTTTTTAGTTAGGCTTAGCAAAAACATACTTATTGTAAACTATTCTTCTTGTCTTTTCCTTTAGTATCCTTTCATTGTAGCCTTGATTAGATAAAAAATACATTATATCATCAAGGTCTTACTTGGTCTTAGTGCTCCTTTTATAAACCATATAACTAAACCTTTCTCTAGATACTCTTGTTATCCTTTCTTTTCAAAATCTCTTCATCAATCAATCAAATGATAGAATTCTGACCAAAGAAGTAATTGTCTTACCATAAAGTAGTAGGTTTGACATTAGTGAAAAAATAATGATTGCTCCCATGATAGATTTTTGTACTTCAATAATCTTTTTTTTCAACAGTTCCAATTATAGTTGTCTTATCTTATGTAGAATCTTCTTTGATTCTCCACTAAATTTAGTACTTGAACTTGATACTAGAACAAGTAATTGCTAAAATTATCTATCTCCTTTTGTGCTTCACCTTTCTTTTATTTTGTATTTTTTCACAAAACAATAATAATTTGATCCACGACTTTAGAAACTCTCTACGTGAGTTTACCTATAATTTTATTCAAAAATACTCATTGATGTGGTCTAAAAATCTAGATCTTGATCATAAATAGATTTGATCAATGTATCTAATGTAGAAGTTGTGAAAACCAACTTCATAGATTGCCAAGATCACCTACATGCAAATAACCTGTTGAAGAGAAACTGAAAAAGAAGGAAAAAGCAGAGCTTGGAAGAACTCAACAAGACGAGAGAAAAATTGTATTCCCAGATTGATTGAATGAATGCTTGAAAAAAGAATTACAAGATTTCAACCTTAAAGGTGAATGAAAGCCCTAAAGCCTAAAAAAGCTAGGTTGCACAATATAATTAATAAAATATTAATAATATGCACCTATAAGATAGCTTAAGAAAACTAGAGTAATAGGAAACTTAATTAATTAAATCAAAGTGATTTAATTAATAAGTGCAAACAAACAATTACTCTAACATCTAATTGATCAATTATAGTATCTTTAGTATTTCATAGTAACTGAAGTACTAATTTTTCCTAGTGTGGAAGAGGTCAAGGCCTATAATGTTGAGTGAGATGGATGATATGGATACATGGTGCATCCAAAGGTTTCGTATATAACTTTGGGGAGAATAGGCATCACCCAATACACTTTTCTTCAACACTTAATATCTTCACATTTTCTTCTTTGATTGCAATCATCCTAGCACTTTGGCATTCCAACTTCTTAGAATGTGCAATCCAACTTGTTAATTAAAAAATGAATGACTATATACAAACTCTAACCTAAGAATTCAAAATTTGAATTATCTTACCTTTTTCATGTGTGTACTCTTATCTCTATCATGCATCATTATTTTAGGTTATGCATGTCAGGTTTACTTTCCTAATATAGAGGTCACATGTTTCTTCTAATTCCTATTTTCTTGCTAGAAATAATTCAAAGTCAAATTCTCATGCCTCTTTTCTCAATGGAGCATGATGTGACAACTCCCTCTCCATTCTTTGAGGGTGAAATGATTTCACTTTCCCTCATGATGTGCCTAGTCACATGTTTCATTTATTGGATCTTTATCCTCTATGTTGTTATAATTTCATGTATCATCCTTCAGGACCTCCTTTTAGTTTGGCAACCGATCTTCAATTCCTATATGTTTGGATTGACTCCTTGCTCACTGCCAACTTGTACTTCACAAAATTGTCTAAGTATGAATGTGAAAATTACCTATGTTTACTTATCTTACTTTCACCTTTCTATGAACTAGGCTACACTAGTGTCATACCTTGTTGACACTTTAGTTCTTTATTGACATCAATGACAACACTACTATAACCTATCTTACTAGTAAGCTCCACTAGTCTCATGACTCTTTTGATCTTTATGCTAAAAATATCTCCCTTTGGCATTGATGGCAACTTCAACACTATATATGTTTTTTCATGCCTTAGCACAATCTTCATATTGTATAAAGGCCATTAACTACTACATACTTAGAAAATAATATGTTAATATGTTTCACTATGTTTCTCTCCTCCTAAGATAATTGAATCCTTTAGGTGTTCGTTCCTCTCTCTCTCTCTCTCTCTCTCTCTCTCTCTCTCTCTCTCTCTCTCACACACACACACACACACACACACACACACACACACACACACACACACACACACACACACACACACACACACACACACACACACACACACACACACACACACACACACACACACACACACACACACACACACACATACACACACACTGCACACGCACGCACACATGCACACATTTTCTCTTTCCTTTGCTCACTTCATCCCTTCTTTTTGTTGACTTCTTTTTCATTCTTTTAAATGTTTTTGCTTGTAGCTCCCCTTTAATTACTCTTCTCATGGTGCTTCTTAGTTCTCTCCATACTACTCACGATTCTATATCTACTTATGCCCTTACTTTTCCTATTGTGTTTTATTCCTCTATTGACTTCTTCCCCTTTTATAACAATGCCAAAGGCTCATATCTACCACCTTTATTTTTGTGACTACTCCCCATATGGATTAGTTTCACTGGGTCATCCAATCAAGTGTAAATAAAATCTTTGAAGATTCTGAATTGATGTATGACCTCTTAATTCTACTTCAGGCATGATAGGGGTTTAACCCCTAACTTTCCTCTACAACCATCGATATTCAAAAGTATCACCTAAAGAGATTTTTTGAAAATATCTACTACTTGCTCCTTAGTTGGGACATATTCCGTCTTGACCTCTTTCTTGTACTTGCTCTCTCAAAAAGTGATACTTAGTAGAGATGTTCTTTTTCTTTGAGTGCGTAATTGAGTTCTTTGATAACTTAAAGGCACTTGTATTATCACAACTTATAACCACTAGTTCCATCACATTTTTTTGAATACCTTATAGGTTGTTTGATCCAAGCTATCTATGTTTAGTTTACTACTATAGCTAGATACTCAACTTTTATTGTCAATTGAGAGATATAATGTTGTTTTTTTTTGGCCCATGTTACCAGTCTTCTACCTTTTGGTTCCCAAAAATGCATATTGGAAATCCAAGACTTTCTCCAATTCTCTAATAGGATATCAATCAATTTTTGATAGTGAATGGGAATAACCTCTTGATCCAATTCCCCCATACCTTATGCTTTACTAAAACTAGGTGGATAAACCTTCACCTAAAAACCTTGATCACTTGGTCCAAATCTTGTCTATGGAGAATTTAATATTTGTGAGTTCTTAATTTGGAAAATACCTTAAAATCAATCAAAATAAAACTTATATGAATGCTTTGAGATATTTACTTGTGAAATGAATATTATTTAAATGAAACCAATAGTGTTTTTGGATTATGGATATGGCATAAAATATTGAACTTAAGGCCTTAAACATCAACCCACTTTCACAAAATAAATTGTAGATGAGTCCCTTATCCAACCTTGGGTAAATAGAGTCAAACTTTCTCCAGAATATACAACCATGACAAATAGTGTTATACCATCCACTACTTAATTAATTGAAGGTCTAATTGGCCACAAAAAACCTAGTCTAATTGAAATGAATTTCTTTGGAAAACCCAATCAAACAAAATTCACATAGACAACATTTCGTATGCAAATTTTGATGATTAAAGACATGTACTAAAATCAATTTCTTCTGCATTAGTAGCAATTGATTTTGAAATAAAAAATCACAGGGGGTTAATCAGAGTAAAATACTTGAACTTCAATTTTCAAGATGAACAAGAAAAACATGGCTCTTGCATTCATTTTGAAAATGAGTACAATAAATTTGTACTTTAATTACAGTATCCAATATACCAAAAACTACATAAAACATTTTTTTTTCTTATCTATGTATCTCTATATTTTTCTCCATTCTCTATCCCTTTTTCTTCTTATTTAATATAACTTC
Source organism: Cupressus sempervirens (assembly GCA_028749045.1). NCBI lineage: Eukaryota > Viridiplantae > Streptophyta > Pinopsida > Cupressales > Cupressaceae > Cupressus > Cupressus sempervirens. The sequence goes on from CM053784.1 coordinate 43,896,143, forward strand.
TCTCTTCTACTATTCAACTGCTAAATTTCCTTTGCAAATGATTCACTCCTTATATATATCTGATTATTCAAGAAAATGTGACTTTTCTAACTCAAGAGTCATGCCTTTTATTAACAAAATTAAATAACACTTGCTAATCATAATTGTGTTTGTCAAATTTAATTGACTTATTGGGTTAAATGGATTTCATCACCATGTACCCTGATTAACTTGCATATGTACAAAAGAGATGCCACCATAAATCTCCAACGATATAATTTTATAGACCTAATACTTTCTGAAGGTGCACTATATCTCTGCTTCAATATGCATACCTCAAACTGAGTGATGTAGAGAGACACATAATAGGCTGACTCAAATAACCACAAAGACATCATATATGGTTATTGCATACTATTGTTTCTTCTACCAAATTTGTTCTCAATGTCATATACACCTGACTTCATCATTGATGTCATACACTAAGGGAAGAATTAAGCTCAGAAAAAAAATTCAACTTTGACTATTTAACACTTTTGGTCTAGAAAATATACTTAGTAAGTGATGTTTAAGTCATTCCTTATATATACATACTCTTTTTTTTCACAAATATATCCCAAACATTTTCAACATTTTCACTCTACTATCCTTAGGTGACATAAAGCATCGAATATACACACAATATCCCTATCATGTGTGACAACATTTAAATTTATGTCATTTACCATTGACTTTATCGAGCTTTTATTTTAATCTCATCAATTTGGAATCAAACCTTAAACATGTTTGAGAAATGATGTCTTAATAATTTAATTTATCTTTGGGGAGATCACTAGTATTGTATATTAGTTGGAGCACCTTGAGAATACTACAATTCCTTGGACTATTATGTTAGTTTTCTGCTTTGTGTTATCATTTCAAAGTTAATTGATTTCTTGAGAAATATTCACAACAACCTTTGAAAAATTTGTAAGCTAGTTTCTCCCTTTGTTATGTCTGTGCATATCTATAGTTTCAATCTACACCATGTATTTCTGATTTTGAAGGGTTGTCTTTCGTGAAGATAGATTCATGTTTATTCTTTAATGTAACCATTCTTTGTATAGTACATTGCATTTGCTTTAGATTACTAGTCTTCAATATTCTTACTTTTAAATTATTAAAGTTCATCATAGATATATTTGACTTCATCGTGCCTACTAGTTTTTGCAGAAGCAAACCTCTTCTTTTTTGTTAATTTCTATTGATGTTGTTGATAAGTGACTACTGCTTGTAGAATTCAAGTCACTGTCACTCCAAGACATTAATAATGTATTTATCACTGCATTGTATTAGTTTCCTTCATCTCCTACTGACTCAGTCAAAAAAATACGTTGCCTTGGCTATGTTAATTACTATACATTGTATAGGCTAGGAAAAATCTTATTAATAAAGAACATATTAACTCCATATTTTTTTTGCACATAAAGTAGTGATGTATTTTATGTCAGTTATTTCTGCTGCTCCACATAAATACATACCAAAATTCTTATGTCAAACTACAACTAGATTTCCAGCACTCTCTAATCAATTCTTCAAGCTTCTTATGGAAATTTTCTTCTTTCCACTTTTGACATCAATGATTATATTTCCATTATGAATCTCCAAAATTATTTCTCAAATGGATGCCCTAATTTGCAAAAATTAGGTCTCTATCACCTCCAAGAAAGAATGCAGATCTAATTGTGATTTTTATTTAATGATATTTCCTACCCAATTAGCATATGTGAAGACATTGAGTTCAAAGGTTCCTTTGTAAGGATACCATAAATCATATTCTTCAGTATCCTTCAGGTATTGGATATCCTCTTTGCAGCAACTAAGTGTGATCCTTTAGGATTGTCCACTATCTCTACTACTTGTGCAATGGTTGGTCTTCTATGTACCACATACCATAGCTTATCATGGAATGGTAAAGTGTTTCATTTACTTTAGGACTCTCATCCTCCTTTGACAACTTGCAACATTTTACCATTGGGGTGCCTACTAGTTAAGACTCATCTAGTCCAAAGGTATTTAGAATCTCTCTCACATACTTTGTCTAACTTATTAAGTTTCCACCTTTTAATTGAGATACATGTAGTCCAATGAAGAAATTTATCTCTCAAATCATGGAATCCCAAATTCTTTATTCTACTCCTCTACATACTCCTTTCTAATTTTATCATCACCTCCAAAGATGATATCATCTACAAATATTTATGCAATCAATAATTCAATTTCAATCTCTTTCTTCAAATAAATGTTGATATTGTCATTGGTCCTCACAAACCCAATCTTAATTAGATATAAGTGAAGTCTCTCATACCATACACAGAGTGTCCATTTCAATCCACACAAGGCATTCTTTAACTTGTACACTTTGTTCTTTATAGACACAAACCCCTTAGGATGGTCTATGTACAGTTCTTCCTTAAGATTCCATTCTGGAATGGAGACTTTACATCCATTTAATTTACCTTGAATCTTTTGTAAGCTGAAAATGCTAGGAGTGTCTCAACTTCTTTCAATCTGGCCATTGGTACAAAGGTCTCCCCATATTCAATTTATTTTTCCTATGAATATCCTTTGCAAACAAGTCTGACCTTATTCCTTTTTAAATCCCTATCTTCATTAATTTTATTCATTTATACCCATTTTTTGCTGATGAATTTGTATCCATTGCTCAGGTAACTAGTGTCCATGTCTTATTCTTTTCTATTTGGACAATTTCTTCCTCCATGGCCTTCATCCAATCTTTATCCCTCAAGGTTCTTTTCTAGCCTTGGGCTCAACTTGTGAGATTATACATGTAGTCTCTCTTTTTTTTCTTGTTGTCATCACTCCACCATCCTTATATCTAATGATCTAATCAGCTGAGTGGTGCCTTCTTACATACTTAGATAACACTAGTTCTTCCCCCACTGCTTCAGCTAGTTGTTTCTTAGGTAGAATTGCTTATGTCTATACATGTTCCTATAAAGCATCTATAGGTTCCTTTGATATAGGTGCAACAAGTGGGGTGTAAATGAATTGCTTGTAGTCTTCTAGTTCTCTATCACTTCATTCATCATTTTGTTTAGAGAACTCATTCACTCTTATGTTGGAAAACTACACTATCTTATCCATCTTGGTGATTAGACATAGGTAGGACTTTCTTTTTGTGGAGTATCCTAAGAAGATTCATTCATCACTCTTGTGTTCAAATTTCCCTTGGTACTGATCTCTTTTACTATAGCATTTTCTTCCAAAAACCTTGAAGTAACTCATTGATGGTGAGTATTCAAATCATATCTCATAGGGAGTATTATGTATACCTTTCTTCACTTGTACCTTGTTCAAAGTACACACTACAGTGGTCAATGCTTCCCTCCTATAGAATTGTGCAATATTCTTCTGAATCATTAGAGGTATGGCATAGTCTATTATTATATTGTTCCTTCTCTCAACAACACCATTCTATTAAGGAATTTGGGGACTATCATGTGCCTCTTAATAGTGTGCTCCTCACAATAACTTACAAATTCTTGTGAGGTGAACCCAACTCCCTTGGCTGATCCTAGGCACTTCAGAGCTTTGCATATCTCTCTTGCCACTTTAGCTTTAAACACTTTGAACATGAGGAATGACTCTTATTTTTCCTTTAGATAAAGAATCCATGTGATCTTAGAAAAATCATCTGTGAAAAACATTAAATTTCTATCACCAAATATATTGCTACTCCTCATAGGACCACACAAGTCAAAGTGCATTGTCTTTAGAATGTGTTCTAAAGTAAATAATTTTCTATAAAAATGTGAACTAGCTAACTTACCCAGTTGACAATCTTTACACATAGCATTATTAGGCTTAGCAATTAGAGGCAAGCCTCTCAAGCATTTCTTTCTTCCTACCTTTACAATGCTATCAAAATTTGCATTGCATAGTCTTTTATGCCACAACCAACTATTATCTATTGTGGCTATTAAGAACTTGCTTATAGTAGAGTCAAGGTAAAACATATTACCTTTTCTTTTCTAACCAATTGCAAAAGATGTACTTGTCTTGTCTAATATCATGCAAGACCCTTTGTCAAAATTGAATCTACAACCTTTATTACTTAGTTGAGCTATGCTCAACAGGTTATACTTTACTCCTTCATAAAAAATACATCGTCACAATTTGTGGAATCATTTAAGGATATAGAACCCTTACATATTATAGCACATAGAGCATCATTACTAAATCTTATGTTCATTCCTCCATCACATTCAACCACTTTGAGGAATTCACTTTGGTCTCTGGTCAGGTGATGAGAGAACCCACTACCAATGATCTAATTTTTTTTGTGGCTTGTGCTTGACACTAGAGTCCTTTCCACCCAATCTTCATTTATCAAAAAGAAATCTATCTCCTCATTGTCATCTAAAATGGTTGACTCTTCATTAGTCACACCTTCTACAAGATAGCAATGCTTCTTGCCTTTGTGTTTGAAGCTCTTCAACCTCTTGTTCCTATTTTTCTAGTTATTGTCAAGACATCTTGCAACTATATGTCTTATCTTGTTGTAACTAAAACACTTCAAAAGAAGATTACCTTTGTACTCCCCTTTACCTCTAGGCAATCTTCTTACTAACAACATCTCCAGATCATCATGTTCAACTTATTTAGCAAAGAGACTCTTAAGGTCTCTATTGGTTCTAGAAGATCTTTCCACTTATTTAGCTTTTCTAGGTTCATTAGGTGCAATAGATACTTTTGATGTTGTATCTCCCTTAAAAAGGTTGTTATCATAATTACTCAATCCAAATGTTGTAAGCTTTCCTATCAATGCATCAAGAGAAACTTCACCTTTCTCCAGTAATCCGAGTTCTTGAGTGACTAAGATTCTTATAGCATATTGAGGTTACAACATCCTTGGTATCTTGCTCACTGTATTATCTTCCTCCAAGTTTCCTTCCTTATCTTAAATCGACCATGAGATCATTTATTCTTTTACTATATTGATAAATGTTTTATCCTTCTTGCATCCTCATGTCATCATATTTTCCTCTCAAGCTATTAGCATTTGCCTTTTGGACATGCTTGTCTCCATCATAAACAATTTCAAGCTTCCTAGATTTCAAATGTAATATCAAAGTCTTCTACATCATCATACTCAACATATGAGAGAGTACTTACCAAGGCATCCATGGTAAAAACATTTATTTCTTTCTCCTTAGTTTGGTTTGCATCAAGTGATATTGCAGGATGGATGTATTTGGTCTCAACGTATTTCCACTATGCATCTCCCAAAAATCTGAGATGCAACTTTATTTTTCAACACTACAAAACATATTTTTCCTTCAAAAACTTTGGTGCTTCTCTTTTCATCATTTTGATCTTTTCCTCACGTTCTTAGACTTTTCTTCAAAGGATTGTGGCTCTAATACCACTTGTTGGTCCACACAATGCAACAAATATTGAGAGGTGGGGTGAATCAATATTATACTAATAGATTCAAACTTTTATCATTTAGCTTTCTACTGATATAACCTCATGCATTCTAACCATTCAATAGATAAACAACATGATATGCAATAAAAACAAATATACATGCATAACTCCAATTTATTTCATGGAAACCCAATTAGGGTGATAACCACAATTGCGAGATGATAATCAAGAAGTTTGCATTATTATAGAGTGTGCCTGGTCAAGAGCTTATCTGTGTTAGAAGATTAAAATGACACTATTAGGTGTCACTTGGATAAAATATTTGAGAGAGACATGTTAGATTCTTTACTCAGTTAAAGGTGGTTTGGTTAAAGGACTTGGAACAAAAGTGAATGTGTTTACCCTATAAAGGGATTTTATACAAAGGACTTGCTAGAGTCCACCCACCATGGGATTTTTTATTCTAATGATAAGAGTACAATAAAATGAGTGACCTAGGAGAAGTAGTTACTTAGCTTGATTCAAATCACCTTTATGCTCTTAAACCGGTCTACAACTTGCTTAACTCTCCTTGGCTTTGCAACTTAGACTTGACAACTTTTGTGCTCCACCCTCACCACCCTCCTCAACTTCAACACTCTTTTCCATTGTGTGTTTGGCTCTCTGGCTTCATATAACACACTTTTCTTCAACTCTCAATACCTTCACCTTTTCTTCTCAATTTTTCCTTCATGTGACTGATGTTGGTTTCCCAATTAGATTAATAACTTGGTTCTAAAGCTACAACTCATGGATTGGAAATCCTTTACCTTTTCTTCTGACTTTTTTTCTTCATGTGATTTATGTTGGCTTCCCAATTAAATTAATAACTTGGTTCTAAAGCCATAACTCATGGATTGGACATACAAACTAACTAGTTATCTTTCTAATAAAGAAAGATCATTTAAATTATCAACATGAGGACACATACTTCAAATGGGTCTACAAAGTATATGAACTATAAGATTCTCTAAGCTATTATATAATTACAAAATACGAAATGCAACAATGCTAGAAATACATCTAAGTGCACAGTAATGGAACTATGTATTACTAACTAATTAACATCTACAACTTCTATGTATATTGCTTGATTTATAAGTTTATTGACTCTTTAACAAGTATATAGTATGTGACCTTGTCATTCTTTTAAACAATGAACAGACTTATTCTAAAAAAATGACTATAAAGAAGAGTCTAAATACAACTTATTTTCTTGACTGATTGGAAAAAGTGTTTGTTTGGACTCTTTTATGAAAAAGATTAATTTTGAAGATTTTTTGGTTTTCACAATACAATAAAAATCTTATCCAACCTCCTTTGTAGTTGTAACTCGAATTACAATAAATAGAAGAAGTTTCACTAAGTGTGCTAATTTTCTATTCCGCCTGTTTAGTAGTCCACTTCAAATGCATAATACTCTTTTATTATTGTGAATTGGATCAAACTCTACTACCAAATTACGTTCCTCCTTTTTAGCTTTTTGGACCATTTTGAAAATCTAGATTTCAGTAAGAAATGTGAAAGATATCGTCATTTTACTAAAATTGGGTTTATGTTGCCTTCAAACTCACCACCTTTTACTCAATCAAGTTCTTGTTAGTGTTTCGCATGAACAATTACGAATTAATTCAAATGGTCAAAATGGCTTGTGCACCTCTTTTTTAGCTTTCCAAATATGTTAGAAAAATCTAATTTCATTGAGAATTGAGTAAGATATGCCCATTTTACTGAAAAATGACTTTAACTTTTTCTACGTTTCCAAAAACTTTTAAATATCGACAAGTGTCAAATTGCTTCTCCATGCTAGCTATATGAATGACTCAAATTCCTAGAAAAATTTTTGTTAATCATCTTAAGATAATTATTATTTAATAATAATCATATATCAGGATAAACCATCACAATTTAACATTAATTAGCCAAACATACAAATGTTAATCAATAGCTTATTAATCATAGTAAATGCTTCATAAATCAAGTTAATGTATGGCTATGACTTGGAAATATATTGCAATAATGGGGTAAAGTTTTATAATAAATAAATATAAATATGACAATTTATAGGGTAATTAATTGCAATCAACCTAGCATTTTGGCATTCCAACTTCTTAGAATGTTCAATCTTACTTGTTCATTAAAAAATGAATGACTATATATAATACTTACTCAATCTCCTTCAAACCCTAATCCGAGAATTCAAAATTTGGGGTCTCCTACTTTTTCTTGTGTGCACTCTAGTCTTTGTCATGCATTGTTCTTTTAGGTTGTGTGTGTCAAGTGTACTTTCTTGACATAGAAGGTCATGGGTTTCTTATGACCCATGTCTGCTCATTGTGAAGGATTCAAATTTAAACTATCCCACCTATTTTCTCATTGGAGAATGATGTGACAAATCCCTCTCCATTCTTCAAGGTGTTAGATGATTTCACCTACCCTTATGACATGTCAAGTTGCATGTTTCTTGCCTTTTCTCTTTATTCTTGATACTTTTATAATCTCATCAGTTGTCCTTGAGGACTTCCTTTCATTGTGTCTTGTTTGGCAACCAGTATTCACTTCTTGTTTGTCTGTCTTGACTCCTCACTCAATGTGAACTTGTACTTGGCCCAATTGTCTAAGTATAATTATGAAGATTGCTTTCCTTTACTTGTCCTACTTTTATCTTACTCTAGTCCTCTTCTAACTATAACGCATTAGTTTCATACCTTGTCTTACTAGTTTCCCTTCCCATATCAATCAACACTCCAATCCTTCATTGACATTAATGACAACACTACTTTAATATGTCTTACCAATAAGCTCCACTAGTCTCATAACTTGACTCTTTTGACAGTTATGCCAATATAATATTAGTTTGAATATAACTTAAGGAGAATTTATAAGTGATGTTAGAAAGACAATGATATTATCTTTGATCATTTATTTAGAAGCCATACAAAGGCATGTGAAGAGATATAAACTTAATTGATCCCATTCAAAGCAAATGTAGGGATTTGATAGACAAGTCAAATAGACCTTAAAAGACACCCTACAAAAAAGATGGCTAACTAATTGAGGGCCAGTCTATAGAACACAGGGTGCCCTCCTTGAGGGTTATAAAGCCTGACTTGAATAATAGTTTCAAGGAAGAACCTGGAGTAATCGAAGGACATTTTGTAGAACACGGGGGATCCTCCCAAAGAATTAGGAAGCCTGATTTGAAGAAATCTTTAAGAATTATGTAGAAACAAGTGAATATCTACATATTAGCTATTATAATTGAATTTAATAGTTTTTAATAACAAATCTTTGCAAGGTAATTTCATTTTGTAACAACTTACTACTCTCTCTCTCTCTCTCTCTCTCTCTCGCTCTCTCTCTCTCTCTCTCTCTCTCTCTCTCTCTCTCTCTCTCTCTCTCTCTCATGACCCAAAACCCTGTGTCCCTTTACCATGACCCAAATGTCCCACTTACATGGGCTAGTGTTGGCAGACATCATGCCTTACATCTAAACAAATGTCTCCAATCATAACATAGAATGTTAGCATTTGATTAACTATATATATATAGTTGTTAATAATGTCTAATGACAATTAACTCACAATAACCAATATTAATTAATGTAGAGACATCTCTCTTCTACTCTTATTTATATATCTTAGATCTACATTTGAAAAACACATACCACAAAATGGTAGTGCTTCGTACATTTGCAATGATCCTAAAAAGGTAACATACATCTCTTCCCCCCCCCCCGCCAAACCCATATGTCCCAATTACATGGGCTAGTGTTGGTGGACATCACACCTTAGATCTAAACAAATGTCCCCAATCACAAAGGCGATTGTTGATGTTGTAGCTTCAGTCAAATTCATTTGATCTAGACTCTATCCCTTATGGTTATTGTTTAATCATTAGTATTTGATTAATTGTCAATTATGTGTGTCTAATGACAACTAACTTACAACAAGTGCTCTCTAAGAGCTAGAATCCTTACCTTTTGGTAAAAAAAAGATGATTGTTTTAGTGATTTATTAATTAGCTATAATTAGTTTAATAAATCTATTTTAAGGTAGAGAAGAAAAATGAATATTTTATTGATTGTCTCGAAAATTCTAAGTTCAAAAAGACTTTCACATTAATAAAGAAGACAGGGAAATAAATTTTTTCCTTTGATCTTATTTAGATTTGTATCATTTGGAGTTTAGAGTTGAGTATTTTCCAAAACCATATAAATAAATAAGATTATGAATAATTGTAGATTGTTTTTGGTGCAATGGGTAGTATGAATATCAAATTCGTGCATGACAACAAGAGTAGTATAAGATAATTTTATTATTTAATAATAGTCAAATTCAGAAATCATAATTCATCATTGTCGTATTGCTCAGTTTTCTTAGATTAAGTTAAAACCTTTTTGTATTATGCTCTTGCATTCATTAACTTGAGTATTTCATTACAAATAAAGTAGTTAAAAATATATTGATGATGTGATAACATAGAATCTTCATTGGCAACATGAAAGCATAGATAAATCATTAAATATTTAACAATCTTTAAAAGAGATCAATGATATAGATTAACCCTTTTTTCCAATTTGTCCCTTTCATATATAAGTCATTAAGTCTTTAATGACTTCAGATTACATATCTAAAATCATTAAGTCTTTAACACCTTTCAATTACATAAATTGGACATTTTTCTAATATAAAGTAATTAATACAAAATAGAGCCAATCTAATAAAAGATAAAGAAAGTTGGTTTTATAAATGTAATCAAGCCTTTGACTTGTTATATTTAAATCTATTTTCAAAAGACTATTTTGTAACTTTTCTATTTTTTTATCCATCAAATTCTAAGTCTAGATAATTTCATATAAACTTAATAAGAAAGCAAGATAAGTTAATCTAAATGTACATGCTTAGACCCCCCTAAACATAAAGCTATAACTACCAGAAAAGCGATTGTCTTAAGAACAACAATAATAGTACACAACCATATATGTAAAACTTTTGAAAATAATTCAAATACTATTAAAAAGAAAAGACATTGGAAGGTTTCAATGGAATGTTTCAAACGAGTACCAGACTCAATACAATAAATATAAAATGTGAGAAATTGAGTGTATCTATAATCAAATTGCACCACACCATCTTGGGAAACAAATGTCTTACACAAATTTTATATATATATATAATGGTAATCTAATAACAACAACACGATTCATTTGTATTTGAGACTACATTTTTCTATGATTGTGAAATCTTGATATAAAAGAGAAACCCATTTTATTTTCCATTGAGTTCAAGTTGTTGGTTATCCAAGTCAAACAATTTGGTAAAGGAATACAAGATGAGAGTATTTTGGGATTATAATACAAATCAGTATGAAGATCATTATGCCCATTTTGTGATGTAAACATTTGAAAATATTACAGTCAACAGTCATGCCTTATGGAATCAATCCATAGGAAATTAGAATGAAAGTCCCTAAATATATGAAAGAAAATTGTCTTGCATGCAATGCATTGAAACCTTTCATCTACTCATCTACAAGATAAAGTAGTAGAGAAAGGTATGGAAAAGACGATTGAGGCTTGAAACCTTTAAACCCCAATATATTACTACACAAATAGAGTGGCTAGAGTATATATAGAAAAACCTTCATTTCTAATCATAGGATATGAAAACTAATGTGGACTAGACAAATATTTAGTGCTTAAATCATTAATAGATAATACGGAAAACAAATGTTGGTCATTAGTAAAGCAAAGAAAAGTCATCAATGTTATGTTTCTTCAATTATATATGTATGCCAATTTTTTATGATAAGCTCCTCAATGTGCAAAATAGTAGAGGCCAATAAACTCTTGAAAACAAAATATAGAATGGAGAAATTACAAAGCCATAAAATACAATGGCTAAAGACTAGTTATGCACACAAATAGCATTCAAAAAAAACTAATTTTACACACACACACACACACAAAAGCAAAGAAAAGTCATTAATGTTATGTTTCTTCAATTATATATGTATGCCATTTTTTTATAATACGCTCCTCAATGTGCTTAGCACTAGAGGGCAATAAACCCTTGAAAACAAAATATAGAATGGAGAAATTACAAAGTCATAAAATGCAATGGCTAAAGACTAGTTATGCACACAAACAGCATTCATTTTTTTTTTTAAAACTATATATATATAAACCCTTCTTGTAAAACATTAGGTATACTAGTTTTGAAATGCAACACAACCCCTTTTCCTTGTCGTCACATAATGAAAAACCTACAACAAATACAAACCCTTGAAAATAAAATTTAAAATGGAGAAATTACATAGCCATACAATAGAAAGGCTAAAATGGACAACCAGGAACACTGATTTTCATTATCTTGAAACCCAATATAAGAGAACAACAAGCTAAAATGCAATAATGTAACTAAATCCTAAACTCAGGAATAAGAAACCTACAACAAATAGAAACCCTTCAAAACACACAAAAAATGGACAAATTAAAGAGCCATAGAATACAATGGCTAATATCGGAAACCACACACAATAATTTTGATATCCCCAAACCCAACTTAAGAAAAGAACCAGCTGAAATGGAAGAATGTTTAACAATGCCCACACCTACAAATAAAGTTTTATACTATCCTCAACCAATACACAACAAAAAATATAAACATGTATATATAATTATTTTTAATAGCGACATTCGTTCGTGGAAACACAATACAAGCACATAAGTAAGTCATTTATTAAACTTATATTTAATTCATTAGACCTCCATAAAATCTATATATGGTAGACACTTCAACTACTCATCATCAATGGATTTAGACAATTTTTCTTTTAAAAATTATATATTTAAAACCACTAGAAAAATTGTGACAACTAATCACAAAATAGTATTAGAATATGAAAAATGTCTATTTTAATAATAATATTGAGAAACATTTAAGATTATCCAATGTTTTCAAAATTTTGTCAAAAAAATGTTAATAGTATAAACTGAGTGAAAACTATAGTCTCCTACCTTATAAGGCAGGGACTAATAACCAATATTTATTAATGTAGAGACGTGCCTCTTCTAATCCTATTTATATACCTTGGATATGTATTTGAAAAACACATACCACAAAAATAGCAGTGCTTAGTAGATTTTCTATGATCTTGAAAATATAACATGGTATCAAAGCAGGTTGGACATGTAAGAATTATAATGATGAAATAAATAAGCATCCAATATTACAATGAATGTATCTATCAAATTACTGCAACCAAATGTGCAGACATCACACCAATAGAAAATAGTACATGGAGAATACATTCTTCTAACATCACTCTATATTACATATTTCTCTTGAGTCAAATATACTACCACATGATTGGACATTGAACATCATGCTATAGGGTGATGACAATAGGAAGACAACTACCCTTATTTTCTCACCCGCGTGACTTACAATTCAAACCATAAGGTGAGTCTGAGTTTGACCTCCATTTGGGATGACATTAAGCACACAGTCAACCCATATTATGAGAGAAAAAACAATTAGCATACAAATATCATCTACAAATGCAGATAGCGTAATTTCCAATGGGACAAGAATAGAGAGCAATTATGTTAGAAGTGAAGGAGGATCAACACAAATATAATATTGTACACCAAAGATGTTGATGAAATGGAAGACATCCTGTAAATAAGCAAAGACATAAGAATTGGTGGACAAAGAGTTAGTTCTATAGATGACATAGTCTCGCGGGAGGGTTGTCTCAAAGATTGAAGCCTAAAGGGATTCAAACTGATGCAAACATTGAATAAAATATTTACTTCTAGCATTAATGAATATCAACTTAGGAAAAATAGTAATCAACCATAATATATGACAAGGAATAAGCATGTTGTTTATAGCGATAGCAATTGGAATGACTTGTAGAGATCGGCCAATGACACATCAACCACTCACAAGAGATACAAGCAATGTGTATCAAGTTTGGAATAGAGGGTGTTGGGTGTTGGAACCCATGCCTAAATAGGTAGGAAAAGGTAAGACATGGTTTAAGTTGATATTATGTTATGAAATTAAAACATACTTAAATGTGTATATATGTTATTACTAAATCTATCATAATATAGAAATTCATTATTAAGCAATCTTGTATTAAATTAAGAATGATACTTAGAGATTTAAGTGAATTAAAGGATACAAGGACATCCTTATATTTTCTTACAAGATGATTTAGTATCTATAGTGCCTATATAGAGTCATCACTCATCTCTATATATATAATGGCTTAGTCCTAGTGCAAGAGGTTAAGGTAACTCTTATTAGATAAACAATTGGATAAGTACCATACATGGATATACGTGACAATTATCTATCTATCCACACATGCACGCATCCACACAAATACATCTAATGACATTAAAAATTTGATACAATGATTGTGAGATCCAATACAGGAGTGTGAAAAGTAAAAGATTATGTGTTATTATTAGTAGTAGGATGGAGTTAAATTTCTATCAGTCTAATTAAAATTCTTACTTGTATCTTTATGCATCCTATAAGAGCATTTTGCATTGATCTTTTCCTATATGTTATTACAAGAAGACGAAGATTGATATTCAAAAGGAGTCTAGCATCATTAAAGGCATCCTTGAAAGAGAGGGAACAAATAGAGGATATGGTTCGATCAACCTTTGATGATCTTGGTCGTATTGATTCAAATGGAGTGGACCATGTTGAGGTGGACTCTCCACTAATCAATAAATTATAGCAATCAAGACCACTATGCGTCATGGATATAAATCATGACTATTTGGGCCTACCCCTATGTACATCATGAGGAAGTGATGACTTCCAAATTATTATCACTTGTATCTATAGAAATTTTTGAAAGGTAACGATCTTTCAATAACTTAACCTTCTATTGTGATAGACATTTTATGGTGTCTGAGATAGATCATAATAGATTGTAAACTTGCATGGTAGATTAAGTTCTTTAAACAAACCATGGGCATCTATTATGATGGGAATCTTATGATGTCTAAGAAAATCATGATAGATGATATCTTGCATGGTGGATTAAGTTCCTCAACAAACCATAGCCTTCTATTATGATTGATATCATATGATGTCTAAAAGATTACATACATGGTGGATTAAAATTTTGAAATACACCATGAAGTTTCTAAAATAGACCATGGTTGTTCCTATGCTAAGTATTATGAAAATGTGTATACACACACCTTACTGAAATTTTTAGGCCAATACTCATGATATAAAATGTGATATCTAAATGTTGAATATCTTCTAATCAAAGATATTATTATATTACAAGTGAGGTAATATATGGTCATGTGCTTATCCTCCCTAGCTAAGAGGAAATTTGATTTTGTAGCTTCAGTTGGATTTCTTTGATCTAGACTCAATCCCCTATGGTTATTATTTAATCATTATTACATTTGATTAATCTTTCAAAACTAGATAAAGGAGAAGCTTCATCAGAACTTATGGCTCTTTTGAATACAAGATCTTCTTCAAAGATTACATCTCTACTAAGTTCAACAGTTTTCTGTCCAGGTATGAAAATCCTATATGCTTTAGAAGTCTCACTATACCCTACAAAAATACCTTTCCTTCAGAGGGTTCTAACTTGTTTCTCTTTTCTTTTGGAACATGGATATATATAGGACATCCAAAAATTCTAAGATGACTTATATTGAGTTTTACTTTAGTAAATACTTCTTCAGGTGTTTTATCTTTAAGATAGGAGTGAGGATTTCTGTTTTGAATATATATAGCAATACAAAAGGCTTTTTACCAAAGATAATATTCTAGGTTTTGGTCAAATATCATAGCCCTAGTAGCTTCTATAATTGTCCTATTCTTTCTTTCTCCTACCCCATTTTGCTCTAGGTTATAAGGAATAGTGTACTTCCTCTTAATCCACGATTCTTTAAAAAAAATTTTAAACACGTCTAAGGTATATTCTCCTCCGTTATTAGTTCTAGGGGCTTTAATTTTATGTCCTAAATTTTTTTCAGTTAATGCTTTGAATTCTTTAAATCTTTGTGGGATTTCTTCTAATTCCTTGAAGTTCTTCATCTTCTACTTTTGGTTTCCCTTCTTTCTTTAGTTTTTTGGATTCCTCTTGAAGAAAATCATGCTTGAGTCTATTGAAGTTTGGGAGCTAATCTCTGGCACTTATTCCTTGTGCAAATGTCTCCCATGAATTCGGCAATCCATCTATAGCCATAAGCATTAATTTTGTGTCACTAATGATGGTTCCTATGCTTGATAGTTGATCTCTAATGCCAACAACTCTTAAGAAGTAAGAACTTATCAATTCTCCTTTCTTTATTTGAATGTGATTTAATTGCCTTTTTAGTGCAAGAACCCTGGTTACATTTTTTACTTCATAGGCATTTTGTGATGCATTCATCATATCAAAGGCTACCTTTAATGATGTTAGACTCCTTTTAATCATTATTAATCAACTCTATTATGGTTATGATTTAATCATTATTACATAGTGTGCGTCTAATGTCTAATGACAATTAAGTTACAATAACCAATATTAAATAACGTAGATACATGTCTTTTCATGAGATGTCTCTTCTACTCCTATTTATTGTTAAGAATATTAACCAAGATAAACCTACAAGTCTAACAGTACAAACCGTACTTCCTCTTAATAGTAATATATCTCTAATGTTGGCATTGAATGATATATATATATATATATATATATATATATATATATATATCCTATAGGTGCCAAGTAAGCCCTTTAGAAAGGATATACAAATAGGTTGTAAATGTATATTATAGGACACACAATTACAACAGTCTACTCCTATAAGAATTTTATATCTTGCAATTTATATCTGAGATTCTCAATCACAATAAAAGGTTCAATATTCAGTATTGTATCTGCATTATAACAAGCACTAATTTCCTCAATATTCATACTACTTAGAAGATGATTCTCAGCATATAAGACTGGATTAAAAGTCTGATTAAGAGATAAGGATTTAGCATAAACTTTGCATGGTATCAGAGCTCTGGTAATCAAACCTAGGCTTTGCTAAATTTCAATAATCAGACTTTGTACACATCAAAAACCAATCTTCTATCTTCCATGGCTTACACAATCAGACCCAAGGATAGGTTTGGTAGGAAAGAGCACTTTGAAGCCTGGAAGTTCAGAATCACAATGATTCTTGAAGAGAACAATGTAAAACAATTCATTGATGGAGCATCTAAATAACCCCTAGTTGAACCTCACAAATCTCTCTGGAGCAGAGGAAATAGAAAAGCTATTCAAATAATCTCAGATGGAGTTAAAAATGATATTGTACCTATGCTTACAAAACATCAAACTACCTTTGATATGATGAATGCATTACAAAATGCCTATGAAGTAAACAATGTAACTAGGGTTCTTGTACTAAAAAAGCAATTGAATCACATTCAAATAAAGAAAGGAGAATTGATAAGTTCCTACTTCTTAAGAGTTTTCGGCATTAGAGATCAACTATCAAGCATATGAACCATCATTAGTGACAAAAAATTAATTCTTATGGCTATAGATGGATTGCTAGATTTATGGGAGACATTTGCACAAGGAATAAGTGCCAGAGATTAGCTCCCAGACTTCAATAGACTCGAGAATGATTGTCTTCAAGAGGAATCCAAAAAAATAAAGAAAGGAGGGAAACCAAAAGTAGAAGATGAAGAACTTCACATTCTTAATACAAACTCCTATAAAGTAAAGAAGAAGCATTTCAAGAAGAAAAAGGGAAATCAAAAGAATGAAAGCCCAAGAAAGATCTATCTAAAATAAAGTGTTTCGAATGTAAAAAAAATTACTTTTCACTATAGATCTAATTGTCCTAAAAATTCCAAACAATAGGAAAATTGTACAAATGTCATTAGAGAAGAAGATACTTATGATCCTGAGAATCGTGTTTTGTATTCCTCTCTATCAAATGAAATTTCAAATAAAGCATGGGTAATTGATGGTGGATCTTCTAGACATATAATAGGATACAAAGCAACTCTAGATTCTTTATCAAAGAAGGTTAACGGTGAAGTTACCATTGGTGATAACTCAGCACACTCTGTTGAAGGAATTCAAAATTGTACTTTGAAACTAAAATTGGAAAATACTCTTCTTCTTAAAAGTGTACTCTAAGTACCAGGGATTAAAAGAAACCTAATCTCAATTACAACACTTGAAGATGATGGACACAAGGTTGCATTCGTGGATGGAAAAGTATTAACTTGAGCTAAGAACTCTTCCATCAAGAAAGAAAAGTTAATTGGTCAAAGAAAAGGATATTTTTATGAATTGAATACAGAATCTAGTCGATCCATTCAAGCCCTAGTCCACAAAGCTGAAGATTCAAATGAAATATGGTACAGAAGATTAGGGAATCTAAATTTTAAATATTTATCCACAATTGAAAATATGGTTACTAGATTAGCCAAATTAAATAAATACCACCCTAGTATTGTATTTTCAAAGGGTGTGCTCTGGGTAAAAGCACCAGAAGTCCCTTTCATGATAGTACTAGGAAAACAAATGATGTACTAGAATTAATTCATAAATATTTATGTGGACCTATATCTTCTCATTCTCTTGGAGGATTTTGGTATTATATCTTGTTCATAGATGACTTCTTCAGGAAAATGTGGATTTACTTTTTTAAATGCAAGGAATCCGAAGAAATCCTACAAAGATTTAAAGAATATAAAGCATTAACTGAAAATTTTTCAAGACATAAAATTAAAGCCCTTAGAATTGATAATGGAGGAGAATATACCTTAGACTTTTTTAAAAGGTTTTGTAAAGAATCAAGGATTAAGAGGGAGTAACTGTTCCTTATAACCTAGAGAAAAATGGGGTAGGAGAAAGAAAGAATAGGACAATTATAGAAGCTGCTAGGGCTATGATTTTTGACCAAAACCTATAATATTATCTTTGGGCAGAAGCCTCTTGTACTACTGTATATATTTAGAACAGAAGTCCTCACTCCTAACTTAAAGGTAAAACACCTGAAGAAGTATTTACTAAAGTAAAACCCAATATAAGTCATCTTAGAATTTTTGGATGTCCTGTATATATCCATGTTCCAAAAGAAAAGAGAACCAAGTTAGAACCCTCTGAAGGAAAGGTATTTTTGTAGGGTATAGTGAAACTTCTAAAGCATATAAGATTTTCATACCTAGACAGAAAACTATTGAACTTAGCAGAGATGTAATCTTTGAAGAAGATCTTGCATTCAAAAGAGCCATAAGTTTTGACGAAGCTTCTTCTTTATCTAGTTCTGAAAGAAATAGTGAATTTGGGTCATAGAGGGAGAACTTAGAAGAAATTGAAGATGGAATTCAAAATATGAACCTTGAAGAAAATTCAAAGAAAAGACCACTTTGGGCAATTAAAATAGTTGAAGCAACTTAAGACTTTGTTGCACCTTCCAGAATAGTCAGAGAAAGAAAAAGACCTAAAAGATTCTCTAGTTATACAAGTAACATAAGTGATTTATCCAAAACAAAGCCAACCAATCCGTCTAATGCTATTAAATATACAACTTGGAAAGAAGCTATGATAGAAGAATACCAATCTATTATGAAAAATGATGTTTGGGAAATTGTTCCAAGACCTAAAGGAAAATATGTTGTTTCTTCCAAGTGGATATTTAAAATAAAGCATGTTGTTGACTGTAGTATTGAGAAGTATAAAGCCAAATTTGTAACAAGAGGATTTTCTCAGAAAGAAGTGATTGATTATGAAGAAACCTTTGCTCCTGTGGCCAGATACACCTCCATAAGACTAGTCTTAGCAATTGTTGCATCAAAGGGATGGAAGGTACATAAAATGGATCTAAAAACAACATTCCTAAATGGAAAGATTTTAAAAGAAGTACATCTAGAGCAACTTGAAGGATTTAAAACTCATGATCCTAACGCTTTTGTTTACAGACTCAAGAAAGCTCTCTGTGGGCTTAAACAAGCTCCCTGGGATTGGTAAAAAAGAGTTGATAATATCTCACTGTCTTAGGATTCTCCAAGAATGAAGCTGATCCAAATTTATATTATAAAAGAGATAAAGATGATATGGTAATTCTAATACTATATGTTGATGATCTACTAATAGTAGGTGATAATCATCTCATAGATTAGTGAAAGAAAGATCTAACTATAGAATTTGAGATGAAAGATCAGTGCATACATTAGCTGATGATGAAGTCTATTCTCACTAAATTTCTGTTCCATTATATGTTCAAGACACCAAAGAAAAGAGTTGGTAGAATTCAACTAGAATACCAGTGAGCAATTGTAAAAAAGAAAATAGTGTGCGCATAAGTCCCTATAGAACCACTTATCTTAAAAAAATATCGGTCAGCAAGCTTGCAGAGAAATATTCCCCAACATCACCAATTGTAAAAGTATAATTGCCATGGTATAGAAATATTCTGTGATATTACTTGGTTAGAATTTGAAATTTCATGACACTATGCCACACTTTTAGAAAATAAAAATTTGAATGTAAACTTTGTTGCCTTTTTCCTTATTATAGTGATCCTCCAATGTTAATAAGACCCATTCTCCCATCTATAATAGCTCTTGTTCAAGCCTAGAACTGTAACCATTCAAATTCTAGCCAAATTAGATAATCTCTTGATGTCCTTCCATACAATCGCCAGTTTTGATTGCTTGAAGTCTATTCACTACATGCACAATGGATAAGACATTGGTACATTTAAAACCAGATCCATCCTAAAAGGCATTGTGATGGCTAGCAAGTTGGCTATATCAAAAGATAAGACAGTTACAAATAAAACAATTGTCACATACTTTAAAGTTCTATAGCAGCATTTGCTAGATTATTGGCTTCGCCATTAAGCTCCTGTAATTTGCATATGAAAAGAAACATATTATCATACACTAGAACAACTGGTGTCTATAATTAGACATGAATTTTAAAAAGGGAAACTAAAAATTTGGTGAGTGACGCAAAAAACATTCATTCCTATAAATTTATCTAAGTTCCTATATCTATATCATTCTTGCAATTTTGAAGTCTCAAACTAGAACTTGACACAACTAATCTATTTATCAATTCAACTTTTTGAGCATCAAAAATTAACCCAATAAATAAACTTGAGCACATTCATAAGTGTTTAATATATTTCAACTCTCAGTAAGCTCATTGCATTAAGCTTATGCAAGAAGACATTCAAAATATTAATAACTTGGTGAACAATATTATTAAAAAAAATCATGTTGATCGTACTCATCGATATAAGTTTCCCTAAAGCCATAGAAGTATTTTTTATGATGTCAAACAAATATAATTGCAAAGAGTGTGCACTTTACCTTGTCTACGTGATTCATGCAAAATTTTTTTAATTTACTTTTCAATTGCTTCATCTCCCTATGTAACCCAACGATGTTCTTACTTTTGACCGTGCACAAACCCTGGACCTGCAATTACATCACATCTTAGTGGAAAAGTAGTCCCAAGTATGAAACTGTCTTAAATGAATGCAGAAGAACAATTCCTTTTGAAATTAATAGTAATTATATTTTAAACTATGACCATGCATTAGTCTTAGACTATTACAGAAAAAAAATTTGAGCTGAAACAAACTACAAAAAGATTCAAAATAGATGGATTGTATGGAGGATCTCATAAATATATAATCATAAAGGCTCCTTGGAAGAAAGTACAATGTGAAAAGAACCAACAAGACAAAATGTAAATTTGAGCCATCAAAAATAAACTACAAAAAAATAATAAATATAAATCAAGACAGAAATTTGACAATTCATTCAGATTAAAAAAACATGATCTAATTGTCAAGTCCACTTCAATCAAGATAAAAGATAGACCTAGCTAATAAAAAATAGCCATAAAGCAGAATCAAACTCAACACATACACTATTAATATGCATATAGGAGATGGGAAGCTATTGGTGAATGGATTCTAATTTATCCATGCTACATAGGAATGTGTCTCAACCCCTCAAACCCCCATCCCCATCCCCTAGTATGTTTGCAGGACCTCGACAAGATGTTAGTGAATTTTTTCATGCCATCCTCCCAATCTACCATTCACAAAAATCATCCCAAAATATATTCCCAATATTGGGTACATTGAAGAATGCAAAGGGGATAGTTGGCTATCCTGAAAAGGCAATGAATGTCTCAGATGTCCCTTGACAGTCTCAGGCATCCCCACTAACTAGCATGTTTCCAGGATGATGAGATTTTAGCAAATTTTGTCTTGTCATCCCCCCAATCTTCCATTCAAAAGAATCATCCCAAAAGATATTCCCAATATTGGGGACATTGAAGAATGCAAAGGGGATAGTTGGCTGTCCTGAAAAGCCAACGAATGTCTCAGATGTCCCCTGACAGTCTTAGGGACAGCTAGGTGTCCCCTCTGAAAATGAAAGCTTCACGTTAGTTTCATCCAAAAAGAGATGATTTTAATTTTTTTTCAGTTATAGTGGACAGGGATTCCGCCAACTTTCCCATGCCCCTTATACACCCAAACATCTTGTTTTCCATGCAAAAGAAGAAAAAACTAAAGTAAGAACTCAAAACTTTGAGCTTCAAGGAACTGCAATTGAAAACTTGAAGCTTGGCATCTTGAAAACACTGAGGAAATTTCAAATAGCATATTGATATAACAATGTCAAGGTACGTTATCTTGTGTTTTAGTTTTTGTAGCTTGTTAGATAGGGTTTGAAAATTCTAACTACTATTAAGTTTACTTTTTTTTTTAATATAATGGTTTTAGTTTTTGTAGCTTATTAGACGGTTTGAAAATTCTAACTACTATTAATTTTACTTTTTTTTTTTTTTAAGATAATGGTTTCCTTTTGCTATACCAAAAATTCAGTAGTTTCCAAAGTTCCAATGATGACAATGTGAATGAGGACAATGAAGAAATCGAAACATATATTTCTTCTAATTCTAAAAATCCAACCATAGGTTCTACTGGAACTCCACAAGAATTTTTTGAATGTCATTCACCCTCTCTTCAAAAATTTGCAAAAGGGTCATTCAACACAAAATACGATTTCTTCAATTTGGCAACAATTTTTCTATTCATAAGGGCAAAAATACAAGTGCAGCAGGCACTGGTTATCATATTTGTAAAACTGATTACCATTTAAGTCATACTAGGATCATAAAACATCTATTGGGTGAGTGTGGACATGTCATGTCCCCATTTTAGCTATGTCTAGCAGTGACATGAGAGTTAGCCTATTATGGAGTCTCATAGGCTGGTAGTGGTGATTAGGGACTCAGTCAAGGTTTTAAGCATTTGAATTTGGTATTACAGGCAGTAGTAGATTAGTTGAGAGCAGTTCCTTAATTTTAGGAGGTAGTTCCTTGATTGTAGGAGGAGATTCCTACCTTTTAGGAGGTGGTGACATTTCCAGAGTTGAGGTTCTATGAGATCACCCACTGATCTCAATTTCAAGAGATTTGGGTGTGTTCCCTATATTTTAGGAGTATCCCTAGATTTGAGGGTGTGACTGCCAGTTGGCCTAGGTTATCCGACATTAGTCACAAGCAGGTGACAAACTCAGTTTCATGTTTTAAAGGTGTTTGGGTTGTTCCTTGGCTACTTGGGAAATATTTTAATATATTTAAATATTCTCCTCAGTTAGCATTTTAATAATTTAAATAAGGCTAAGTTTTTAGCCATTTTGGAGTAATAAGGAGTTTTTTGGCTCCATTTGCATCTATTTGCCTATGTGTGATATCTTGTTGAAAGAGCTCAATCTCTAGTATTTGATTATCACTTGCTAAGACTTATTTGATGCTTGGAGCTATTTTTCATTAATAAAGTAATGATTTCCTTCTATTTGGATGCCTTTATTAGGAAAATAATGTTATATTATAAGGTTCAAATGCAATCCACTTTAGGGTTCTTTTAGGGTTTGAATTTCCTTGGGGAGGGGATATAAGGAGAAGGCAACCTAAACAGGAGTATATTTTATCATTTTATCATCCTATTTTGGACACCATTGCTCTGGACGAGCATTCCTCACCTGGGACACAGAACCTAGTGTTGAGATCTGATTTGTTGGGACATAGCCCTCAGCAAGATCAGATTCGAAGGTTCCTATGCATATAGTTTGATCAAGGTAGTAGATCAGTTTCTAGTATTGCAGTTACACTTTGAAAGCAGTGGATTTTTAGGGAAGGTGGCCACTTTGGTTTAGCCCGACATTTATAACATCAGCTCACGCAGATCCCATTTTCAGCTAGCATCCATCTTGTTTGAAGCATATTTGTATTGGTACTATTCTAGAACAAATCAGACTTTGCTGGTATGGTTTTAGAATCATTTCCAGATTAGTATGTATTGCTGCATATTATTTCTATCACTTCTATTTATTAGTTATTGTTATTTATTCATTGTAATAAATATATTCTAAAAAATACAAAAAGAAATAACATTCTTCTGCAACTTCTGTCTAGCTCTATCAGATCAAAGAAAAATTTATAGGAAAATATAATTTGTATAATTAAATATTATAGTAGCAATAGAGCAAATATCCATTTGGAATATTTCAGTGGTATCAGAGCTTGATCTTGCCAGCCTGTGGATTTGATTACAAATCTATGCATCCAAGAGCTGAGATACACAGATTTTATATGCGTAGGAGAGCTCAACTTAAGCAAAGTTTTGGAATTGAATAGGAAGTTCCTACCAGCCTATTGGGTTAGTTGCAGGTGAATACCATGGCTAGAATGAGAAATGGGTGCTCTAAGGTTTCATCTACATCAATAGGTACAAATAAGAGGCCTCCTGCTAAGGCTTTCAATGATGCAATAATGAGCAGCTACCATCAGTATCGTTCTCTTCCTAAGGAGATACAAGACATGCTTGCATTCACATAATTTATGGGTATATCAGATGCCGAGGATGATTTGGTATCCAAAAGTTCATATCAATAGCAAGGAAAGAAAGAAGAAATAAAGGATAGAAAAAAAAGTATTAGGAGAGAAAATAAGTTAACAAAGGAAACACAGACCAACAATAACCAACAAGAGGAATTACCACATGAAGATCTTGAGGGGGTATTAAAAGAGGATATTGAAGAGATCCCTACTCTTCAATGGTATTCCACATCCTTTGCTTATGGATTTACACATGTGCATAAGCTTATTTTGGAGAGCCAACTGAAGGTTGGTGAAGAAAATGTCATTGCAGCCTTGTCACATTTTGATAGTTCCCACAAGTTAGTAGAGAGCTACATTTGGAAGGTCCAACTTGAGGGAAGACATAAATGTAAAGAAGAGGCTTCATCAATCTCTAATTTTCATGTGCTTAAGACAACCATGGAGGAAATGAAAAATAATTACTTAAACCTTTTTTAAGATAGAGATCATCTTCTTGGCCTTGGTGTTATTTACTCTATTTCTTTGACGGGGATAGAAGAGGAGATTGATCAACTTATTTTAGAACTTTTAAAGGTTAGAAAAAGTTTGGAAAATTCTCAAGCAGCTCTACTCATGGCAGAAAATTAGATTGAAGAACTCAGTAGGGAGTTGAGTTTAATTCATGCTTTACCTAGAAAATCAAAAAATGGGAGGAACATTGTGTGGAGCTAAGTCTACTACATTCTACTTCAGCTCAATCAAAAAACCTACTTCTTGCAACAGCCTATTCAAAAGGACAACATATTCATGAGGTGAATGAAGAAGAGGAACCACTTGATGATACATTATCCAATGACACCAGTAGTTCCAATACTGACGATTCAAAGAAGGTATAGAGGAGGATTCCAAAATTCTAAGTTTGGATAGTGGAAATTTTACTTCCCATTCTCATGAGCTTGTTGCCTATAGTCTTTAAAAAGTTGATGACATACATTCAGTCATTGCTGATAACCCCTTTTCTAAGATGAGCGCTGATTTAATTTTAGATAACCAACCCTTTGAATTAGATGATGAGGAGGCTCTTCATCTTGATGACACAAATGATACGAGGAGCTTAATCTTGGAGTATGATTGTGAAGTTAAGCATACACTTGGTGTGCCAGCCACTCAAAAATTGTCCCTTATGGGCATGGATGACACATATACTTCTATTAAGAGGTGGCCTCATGGTTTCCTTTACAAGGCAAAAATAACCTTATTGATTGCTGACTTTGTACTCTTCAATCCATTGAGGATTAGTGACTATCCTAATGGGTATCTTATGACTCATCTAAGTTTTTCACTATCTACATTAGGTTTTCAACAATATGGGAGTGTTGGGAGGTGCCCTTATAGTTTAACGATGGAGTGGGGAGTGTTTTCTTTGGATTTGAATTGGTTTGATAGTATGTTTTATATCACTTGTGTTGCTGGTCAGAGTTATGACAATGAGATATGGTGGCCACTGTTGATAGTTTTTGAGAATGCAAGATATTACTCACCCATAGTTATGGTGTCCTGCATAAACAAAGGGTTACATGATAGTGATGGTGATAATATGAAGTTCTTTTACATCACACATAGTACAGGATTATCAGGCATGTTGGAGATGTTGCATATGAGATTGAGTTACAATCTGGCCATATGATTCATAATGTGTTCCACGTGTTGTGTCTAAAAAAGACACTGGGACAACATATTATACCATCTCTAGATATTGGAAGAGAGGAAATGGCGGCTAAGAAGCAAGGTGATTCCAGAGTATCTGATTTTCTAGAGAGGTCTCCCTATAGAGGACACCACTTGGGAGGGTGAGACTATTGTATAGCATACAACTTTGCAATTGCTTGTGGGCAAGCATCTCCAACAAGGGAGGATTTGTCATGTACCCATTTTAGCTTTGTCTAGCAGTGACATAAGAGTTAGCCTATTATGGTGTCTCATAGGCTAGCAATGGTGATCAGGGACTCAGCCAAGGTTTTCAGCATCTAGATTTGGTATTATAGGCAATAGTAGATCAGTGGAGAGCAGTTCCTTGATTTTAGGAGTTAATTCCTTGATTGTAGAAGGAGATTCCTACCTTTTAGGAGGTGGTGACATTTCTAGAATTGAGGTTCTATGAGATCATCCCTTGGTCTCAATTTCAAGAGATTTGGGTGTGTTCCCTATATTTTAGGAGTATCCCTAGATTTGAGGGTGTGACTGCCAATTGGCCTAGGTTGTCTGACATTAGTCATAGGCAGGTGAAAAACTCAATTTCATGTTTTAGAGGTGTTTGGGTTATTAACATATTTGGCTACTTGAGAAATATTTTAATATATTTAAATATTCTCCTAAGTTAGCATTTTAATAATTTAAATAAGGCTATGTTTAGCCATTTTGGAGTAATAAGGAGTTTTCTGGCTCCATTTGGATCAATTTGCCTGTGTGATAGCTCGTTGGAAAGAGTTCAGTCTCTAGTATTTGATTATCACTTGCTGGGACTTATGTGATGCTTGGAGCTATTTTTCATTAATAAAGTAATGATTTCCTTCTGTTTGGATGCCTTTATTAGGAAAATAATGTTATATAATAAAGTTCAAATGCAATCTACTTTAGGGTTCTTTTAGGGTTCGAAATGCCTTGGAGAGGGGATATAAGGAGAAGACAACCTAAAGAGGAGTATCTTTTATCATTTTATCATCCCATTTTGGATGCCATTTCTCTGGAAGAGCATTCCTCACCTAAGACGCAAAATATAGTGCTGAGAGTAGATCAGATTCGAAGGTTCTTATGCATACAATTTGATCAAGGTAGTGGATCGATTTCTAGTATTGCACTTACACTTTGTAGGCAATGGATTTTTAGGGAAGGCAACCACTTTGGTTTAGCCTAACATTTATTACAACAACTCACCTAGATCCCATTTTCAGCTGGCATCCATCTTGTTTGAAGCACATCTATATTGGTACTATTCTAGAATAAATTAGATTTTGCTGGTATGGTTTTAGAATCATTTTCGGATTAGTATGTATTGCTACATATTATTTCTATCACTTCTATTTATTAGTTGTTGTTATTTATTCATTGTAATAACTATATTCTAAAAAATACAAAAGAAACAACATTCTTCTGCAACTTTTGTCTAGCTCTATAAGATCAAAGAAAAATCTATAGGAAAGTAAAATTTATATAATTAAATATTATAGCAATAGTAGAGAAAATATCCATTTAAGATATTTTAGGACAAAGGATTAAAGTTAGTAAACATGTCATCAGAATAAAATGTTAAAATGGAAAAGTTGGATTGAGGCCAAAATCAATGGTACTAATAATAAGAAACAAAAATCTACTGACCATAATGACTAGTCCAATGAATTTTTTTGCAAGAGTTGGGGTAGAGGGAAATGAAAAGGCACTTTTCTAAAAGTGGGAAAAATACAAAAATATAGTTGATAAATATGCAAAAATGTGAACAAGCCAATGATTCAGTTGCCACATATTTTTATGCCCTATTCATTTCATTTGGCTAGGTCCCCTTATTTCAAAGCTCTGCCAAAAAATGCAATGGTAGTTGGACCCTCTTGTGCTCCCCTTCGAGAACAGCAATTGCATCCCTTCCTCCTTGAAAAACAAGTCTCAAAAGAAAACAGGTTTATGTATCATTCCATGAAAGGAAAGTGGTTGTGAAAATGTCTATTAGTATTGAACATAGTATAGTTGTTTCTAAATTATTAAAGCATTGAATATTAATTGGCACCATATATATCAATTGTTTAAGAAAAATTTCCTGAGTTGGATGGGTGAATAAATCTCAAGTTATTGGAATATGGTAGAAAGGAATATTAGAGAACTATCAAAGCCTACTTACTACTAGCACATCAAGGATGTTGTAGATATTTTTTAGTTGCACAACAATGTATAAAAGTTTTAGCAATTAGGATTCTAAGGCCAGCTATTTGCACATGTGCTAAAGATTAGATTCGCTAGTTTTCCTAATGGACTTTTGTGTCTCCTTAGCAGTTGTAGAAATTTTTTGTTTAGTTTTCAGTGGCTATTTAAAAATAATGAAGAATCAGGAACTCCAAATAAAATATTTGCATGAGTTCAAAACATATGAAGAGAATCAAAGCACACTATTAGAGAACCCAAAGATGTTGAAACCTCATTTATTAGTTGGAGAAATAGGGGAATTTAATGGTGGACAGTAAGAAAGAAAAAAGATAATGATAAATTTATTATTTTACTAATGTCCAACAAATGACCACAAGAAGTCAATGGGACTGAAGAGCCAAACAAGAGAACAACCAATAGAAGGAACACCAAATGGTGACCACAAAACAAAGAGCAACGAAAAGAAGGAAAGAGAATCTTGGACCTTGACAAACATAAAGAGGGTAGAAGGGAAAGAAAACAACCTCAAGCCACTAAAAAAACTAGGGAATCGAGGAGGCAATAAAAAAAAAAAACCCAAGGACAACCTAGGTGGTGCCGACGATGCTGCCTCTGAAGGTGACTCACTTGCCAGGGAGTGGATCTCTACGAGTAAGATCTGTGGGTCTCACAAACTTGGAATGAGAAGGCAAAGGTAAATTCTTTTTGGTGCCACACACCATATTAAGCAAGAATGAGGTAATGAGCTGATTAGACAAAGGGAAAAAGGGGCACCAAAAAGAATGATCCCATGCACAGATGGCATCCTGCATATAAAGAGAAACACATCTTTGATCTATGTACCTAAAGGAGAGAGATCGGGCCTCCCTAAAAATTTAATAGAACTTGCCTATGTAGTGAAAGATAATGTGCTCCTCAAACTCCACCTCACTAATAGTACAAAGCTAGAAAATCCTATCCAATTGGTAATCAGTACGATCTATCTAACCAAAGGAGGGGAGAGATTAGGCCTCCGTGAAAAGAAAATAGAACTTTCCTATGTAGTGGAAGATAATGTGCTCCTCAAACTCCACCTCACTAAGAGTACAAAGCTAGCAAATCCTATCCAACTGGTGGTTAGTATGATCTATGTACCTAAAGGATGAGAGAGATCAGGCCTCCATGAAAAGACAATTGAACTTGCCTATGCAATGGAAGATAATGTTCTCCTCAAACTCCACCTCAATAAGAGTACAAAGCTAGCAAATACTATCCAACTAGTGGTTAGTACCATCTCAAAGATGGTGGGAACTGGCTTCGAACAACCCAAAGGAAATCTTGAAGGACTACAGCTGATGAAAAGAGGTATAAAAAGGATACACAATGATGTCATCTTGAAGCTCCAAAAATTGCTCAACATAAAAGACATCTTTGGGCAAAGACCCTGGTGAGGTACTTACCTAGGTGATGTGAATGTACCAAAGTAATGAGACTTGAACCCGGCTTAAACTCGATAAGGGTAACTCGACTCGTCACCTAGCTCGAACTCACCTATGACTTGGCAGTAACTTGGCAGAGTAATAAAACCCTTGAAATTTAGAAATTTTTTTGGATTTAAATTAATTTTGTGCACCCTTGATTGAATAAAGACCAAAGACACAAAAAAATCATAAAATAGAAGGTAATTTGATCACATACATAACATACATCGATTACGTAACTACAAAGGAAAAAAATTTAAAAATCAACCGAGTCAGATGAGTCAGTCAAGTTACCCTGCCAAGTCAGTCGAGTCAACTTAGTTGACCAGTCAAGCTAGGGTCACAAGTCATTTTGACCTGGCTGAGGTAACTTGACTATAGAATGTACTACCTGTAAATATCATTCTTGATGGACATGTTCAATTACTACCTAGGAGGGAGGAGGTGGAGGGTCATTCAAAGGATACTGGAATAGGAGAAGATAGTCAATCTCAATTCCAATAGTACTTAGAAGGGTTGTGGCCCTTGTAAACCAACAATGAGACCAACTAGAGTGAGAAAAAGAGAGAAAAAGGGACTTCGAGAAGTAGTAGGTGAGGTAAGTGATGAGAGTTATTTGTCATAAATTATCTTATATTTTACCCTTTACATAAGCCTTCATCCTTATTTTCACATTCCATGTTCTATTCCATTTTCCCATTTTTTGTTGCATATATTTCAATATATATACGTAATATTTAGTTTAGTTTTTAGATAAAATATTTGATTGTATTTTACTAGCATTTATTATGCCATAGGAAATTCATATTTCATATGGAGAAGAAATCCCAAATATGTGACAGCCTATAAGAAAATTCAATATTAATTATTTATGAATAAGATCAAGAAGAAGCTTGTGGCTAAAATCAAGGGGAAGATTTTGGTTAAAATCAAGGAGAATATTGTGGCTAAAATCAAGTAGCAAACTATGGTCAAAATCAAGAGGAATATTGTTTGAATATTGTTTGCTAAAAATATGATGGAGTGAGATTTGAATATGAAACCTACCAACTCCTATTTATTTCTATTACCATTCCACCATGCATGATTTTCAAAATGTCACATTCCATTTAGTCAAATAACAATGCTCATTTCAAATAAAATGGGAGACCAATGGTTTAGAACCATTGATCTTAGCCTTCCAATTACATCCTTTTAGCCGATGGGTTATGCATGCTCTTTCCTATCTAATCTGTATTATATTCTATCTAAAATGAAATTGCTCTGTAATTAGAAAATGGAGGACCCAACGGTTTCAACTATTCAACTCTTAAATGAGGGCTAAGAGATGAGATAAAGGAATTTGTAGCACTTTACATGATGATGTAGCTTTGCCAATTCTGATCCACGTAATTCTACTTCAATATTACTTTTCTTGGGGTAAAAGGTTTGTTTTGGTTTTGGATTGAAACAATTCTTATTATGAGAAAATTGGAAGATTGTGGTTTGGAGCATCAATCTCCTATATTTTCTCTCTGCACACTCAATAATCTGCAAATATAGCCAAGAGACAAATAAATTTGTCTTGCCATGAATAACCATCATTTCCTATATTTTATTTTCTTGTCATAACTACCTACAACCTTTAAACAAGGCCATACAGAAACTATTATTCTGTTTGTTTAAAACAATATCAATTGTGGTACATATTTGTTATCAGCTGCGTATATATAACCACCATAAGGAAAACTCAATGAAGAACTCTGTATTCTATCTGAGAAATAAAATATCGATTGTGCTAATCAGTCCAATGTCCGCCATATTTTATCTCACTGCCCGACAAACTAGGAAGGGGGCCCACACTTTCCAAATCTCCAAGCCACAGGATTCACAATAGGAGATTTCAGCAAAGCTTAGATCCATTATACTTCAGCAGTGGAATAAAAATACTTCTCAATTATAGTGATGAACAATAGAGAAGTTGGGCAATCTTAGCTATACCTCAGCAACTAGATTCCAAGTGCAATTCTTAGAATTTCCAACCCTTATACATCAGCAAGGGCACAAACTTCAAACTCAAAAATGTTATAAAGACAACAAAAGTAAATAATATTTAAATGGATGCTTTACTTATCAAATGGGCTCATATTTATAATCTCCAAATGGCACAAAATTTCCAAAATGAACTTCACTTAAGAAGCTTCCCACACACAACATTAAAACATAATCAAGTGCCATTATAAACTAATTTATTAATTTCTCTTGGCTCCAAAAATGACCTTTTCCACCATAGCTTCAAATTTTGACATGTAAGGCCATTGTTTCTTGTTCCCATGATTTAAATTTTTTTGTCCCAATTCCAAAAAACTATGATACTGAGGTGACCAATCAATAACATTAATAAAAATAACAACCTTAGGGTATTTAGATGAATAATAATTATAATTCACCCGTCTTGCATAAACAACTAACGAAGCATCAGAATCAAAATCTCACAACACCAAAGTGATCATGATGATGAAAGACAGTGAATGAACCTAACAAAGTGACTTACTATAAATAGATGCACTCTCCAACATTCTTGGAGCCCAAACTAGAAGCTCGAAATAAAAACTGAGAGCATCCTCCAACTCCTCTGACTCAACTAAGCTCATCGGAACCAACAAATTGACTTACTATAAATAGTAAGACCCTCAAATGATGCCAAAACACACCATATGTTGCTTGAAAGCCTATAACCACATAACTAAGACCCAAAAATCCAATTGTTAGCTCACAAGGGTTGCGATAGTGAATTGACTTGGCCAACTACAAGAACCTGCTAAAAATAGGGACATTATAGTGTTGAATTGTTAATGTTCTATCCATGTTAATCCTATATAATTGTGATAACATAACTGATCTGAACTGTAGATCATATAGATCTAGCAAAGCATTGATATCCTTAGAAAGGATTTAACCTATTGAATACCATATATATATTAACCTAATCAGTTTCCTTAGAGCATTTAATAATGTTCTAATTGGCATAACCATTGTTAGTATATTTACTAAGTTGTTTATTCTTGAGACATTGATCTGGGCAATATACACTTTGGTGTGTGTGTAGAGCTAACCTAGAAAAAGTCATGTCCTTTTTTAGGACATGCCTCTTGAGTGCCTTATAAATAAGAGATAGGAATGTGGATAAAGAAGACACAAGAATAACAAGTTTGTTTCTTTAGCATTCTTTGTCTCATTCGACTTACTAGTAGAATTAAATATACAATTGCAAATTTATACATCAATTAAAGAATACAATATATACTGGTTGGTGTTGATAAAAACAATCTTTAGCAAAGTACAAAAGCTTCATATTAGAGTTGGTTGTTTAGAATTTGTAGAAACTTTATATGGTATCAAAGCTCTGGTAGTCAAACCTAGGCTTTGCAAATTAAATGATCAGACTTTAAATATCTAGCAACATCCTTCTATCTTCAAAGGTGAGCACAATCAGACCTAAGGATAGATTTAATGGGAAAGAACACTTTGTTGCTTGGAAATTCAAAATTATGATGATTCTTGGAGACAATGATGTGAAAATTTTTTTTGATAAAGCATCCAAGCAACCTGATGTTGAACCTAATAAAACTATCTGGAGTAAAGGAAATAGGAAAGCCATGCAAATCATAGTAGATGGAGTGAAAATGAAGTAGTACCTATGCTAATGAAACATCAAACAACATTTCATATGCTGAATGCATTATTAAATGCATATGAGGTTAACAATGCAACTGGAACCCTTGCACTAAAAAGAAAACTAAATCCTATACAGATAAAGAAGGGAGAATCTATGAACTCTTACTTCGTAAGGGTGGCTAGTCTAAGAGACAAACTTGCAAGTATAGGGACCAAAATTGAAGATAGGGAACTAACACTTATGGCTATAAATGGGTTACTAGATTCATGGGAAACATTCTCACAAGGAGTATGTGCTAGAGACAATCTTGTAGACTTTAATAGACTTAAAGGAGATTGCCTGCAAAAAGAATCTAGGAAACTTAAGAAAGGAGGAAGATTGAAAATTGAAGATGAAGAACTTCATGTTCTCAATACAAATTCCTATAAAGGTAAGAAGAATTACTTCAAGAAGAAGGGTTCATAATCTACTATATTGTTGGTGCAGCTGAATTGAAGTCTAACGAAGTAAAACTTCTCCAAACTAGGGGAGACCAGCATCACACCGACCCCTGAGCCATTCTTATTTCTTTGGCCATCAAAGAAGATTCTCCATACTCCACCATTGTCTTTTTTCATTTTCATGACATTAGGATTAGGATTACCTTTCTCCAATATACAATATGTACCAAGGCCTATTTCCAAAGCCTCGTGTTTTGGATCAAACTAAAAAGTAGTGGCTCACTCATCTAAAAGATAATCAAGCACCTCTACTAAGGAACTGGTAGGTTCATGGGTCATTCCCTCATCATCTATCTCATGAATTTTACAATTCATGTTTACAGGACTAGGTGTATAGGTCTCTATGTGATTGAGGGCCAGAGGTTTTACCCTTATGGAAGCTGTTGTCCCATATCTTGTTCTAAAGAACACATAGGACCAATGTAATGCAATATAACCACCTATATGTGTATTAAAGTCTCTAGAAAGATGGTAAAATGTGGCTCAACTTCAGCTATTGATATGTCTTGCATGACAGTACAACCAGGGCATGCGTGTGTTGATGTTAGTTTTTGTAACACTACATAACATATAGTGATTGAATACTTAATACAGAATATCAAATACTCAATCCCTCTCTTAAAAAGTTAATACTCATGAGGACATGAGAGTAACTCCAATGTTCCTTACACCTATGGATACTAACTCTGTATATCGATGTGATTTTCTAGTAATCACGTAGGTGAGTTTACATTATTCATTCGAAGATAACTTAGTGGTACTTTGCTTGCTTGACTTGTTCTTTTCTCCTTGATCACTTTCACTTTCAACTACTCCTACCACTAAATGCTTATTGCTCTACTACTACTCCTATGGATGGAGAAATTAGGAAATGGACAAGGATCTAACCAAATGAAAGCTTGCCAATAGCACTACCTCCATTGGCACAATGATTCTAAGGGATACTCTTAGTATTTCCACACTGACACCTATCTTCCAACCCAACCTGAAGTACAAGAAGAAAGATGATATGCAAGTAGAACTTAGGAGTGATTGGACTAGATTACCACACAAGGCTTCCTAACAAGCCGCTAGGATGCTAGTGGCCTAGTATATAGGTCCCAATCAACATTCACTAACATCACCATACAATTAGCCATCTACTTCTACTCTAACAACATGAAATGAAATCCTACTTTAATTTGAGAGATAAGAACCATGCAATACGTCAAAATGATCATGTATATCCACCATGCAAGCCACAATAATGAATAGAGAACAATTTTGATAGTATTTTGGAAAAAATTCTCCAACATAACCCTCTCACAAATGAGAGAAAAATGGCCTTATGTAGAGGCTCCAAATTACAATGAATGAATGAGATTAAGATGCAAAATCAATGGCCAAGATTATTTCTTACAAACCCTAACTAGGGTTACCATTATTCAACCTATTACATGAGGGCACCAACTTTGTGGGTCAATGAGAAAATTACAATAATTTGTCAACCCATGAGAACATTGGACACTTGGCATGATTTGATTTCATGCATGTGAAAGTGCCACCTCATCAACCTTATCTTAAAAATTTAATCAATCCTTGAGATGTGGTGAAGCCTTGGATGCTTGAGCTTGTCCTTAGAAACTTTCTCATCACCACTCAAACTTTCTCGTACCTGATGTCTTGACCCTAAAAGGATGAGGTCTTCATGCACTTGGGGTAATCTTGCCTTGGCCTCGATGGCTTCCTTGGATGTGAACTTCTTTGCAACTTCAGAGCCTTGCTCTTGGCCACTACCTTGAAATCGAACTTAACCTCCCCCATTATCCTTGCCTTCCTTAACCTTCTTGGTCTTCCCACCTTCCCATTCAAATCCAACCAAGATAACTTGCACGAATAGCCAAGCCTTGCCCAACCTCAAATATTTTCAAATCTCTTCTACTAATCCGCTCTTTCTTGAAATTGCAAGGCTTCTTCAATCTCAATCTTCAATCAAATTCACCTTCACTCGATTTCATTCTTCACTAAAGCTCGCACTTCAACCTTTGTTGTTTTGCAATCAAATAGAAGGGCTAAGACCACATGTGGAATTGCTTCAAGTTTTGCATTGCCCTAAGTTGTAATTCTATATTTCCACTTGTAATTCTAGCCCAATCAAATTATGCCCTTTCCATTTGCAATTTCATCAATAAAGTAATACATCAAATTCTGGAATTGTATACCTTGTGAGACACCCATGAATTAGTTGAGTAGCACAATGAGGTCACCATACTCTGATTTGAAGTTTGATCGAGTGAACTTTGACACCTTGGTGACTCCCTTCTTTCTTTCATGTACCCAATTCTATTTTAGGAGAGTGAAGTAGGCATCTTGATTATCCTAGTGGAACTTGGCAGCTTGATCGATTGTTTGTCTCTCAACTATATCATGTTTATAGTGCCACTATTGGTGTCACAGACTTGCTTCAATTTTGAGAAGTTTGTCTTTGACATCATGTCTTCCTTGTCTTTTTTGGTATACATTCTCTTAAGGTTTTTGTTTGCACTAACATCTACCATCCTAAACACTTATTTCTATCCCTTTGTTCTAAGTGATATGGACTACACTTATTGATCTCCAATCTTCTTTCTATCAACGGATTCTAACTTATTTCTTCCTCGCCAAGTCTTATCACTACACTTATCAATCTCAAATCTTCAAACTAGGGGTGGGACTACCATTTATTTTTACCTCTTTGTTACCTTAGGATGGACAAAACTTATATCTCCTAACTTCATTCCTAGGGTGGTCTCACTTATTTCTACCTCACCAAATGTCCTATCATGGAATCTACACTTATCTCTCCAATCTTCAACCTATAGATGGGATGATGAAGTGGTGGATGAAAAGTACAAGCAAGGGAAGAAGAATGAAACCAAGCAAGAACAAGAGAGACAACCTTGCCCTTAGAGCGGCCTCTAAACATAGAATGAAGTTCATCATTCTACCAACAAAGAGTGCCTTTGGAAATGTTTCTTGCATCTGAAAATTTAGTCCTCCAAGCAAGAATGTGAAGTCATGGCAAGTTAAATAAGATCTTGGAATTCTGGCCACCTTAGGAAAATATTGAAAATGCTTATTAAAACTCCTTGTCTATGGCACCAAAATGTTTAAAAATCTTCCCTTATGTTGTCCAAATTAGACTTTATCAAATTCTAGAAATTGTCATTGAAATACTTGATGTAGGGCACAAAACAATGTCCTCAAATCTGCCTTCAATATCCTTCAAAAAAGTTGCCAAAAGTAGAAGATATCAATAAAAATTACTAGAGTTTGGTTATGACCCAGCTAGGGCATGAAGTGCTGCAATAAAACTTGTCAAATTAGGCCCTCAAATTTTTCATAAATAATATAAATCAGACCTCCAAAACACTATCCAAATTCTGTCCAAAATGCCCTAGAACTTGCTACCAATAAAACCCTAACATGCACATGCAAATTGCATAGAATGAAGGTTGTCAAATGTGATGGATTTTGCTACCTTATGAAGACTAGAATTGATGTCAAAGGATCAGATCTAAAAATTAAACAAATGTTGCCCAAAATAGTCCATAATGGAGGCACCAAAACCCTAGATGCTAACACATGCCTCAAAACCCTAGCTAACTGCCCATGAAAAAATTTGATATAACATAACAACCCCTTTGCAAGAAAAAAATATCAATCCTCCACTAAATTTGCCCAAAAATCAGGCCTCCACAAAATTTGCCCAAGCAAGAAAAATCTAAATTTGCCTCAAAATCGCCTAGGGCAGAAATTCGCCCAAGATGGAAGAAGAAAAAAAATGCCTCCAAGTAAGGACAATCTGCTTAAGAAGAAAATCGCCTAGGTTGGAAATTGCCTCTCAACAAATTTTGCCCAACAGATGAGGAGCAAGATGGAATTAGAAATGAAAGAGGGGCGAGCCTCTCTTATACCAACATTTCGCTAATCATCCAAACTGGCCGACTTGCCCTAGGAGAGACAAAAAATTAAATTAGGCCACCATTCATGGTCCAAATTTAAATGCATTATTAAAATTACCTCTTCTATAGTGAAATTAGCATATATTTAATTGTCGGTTAGGACCAAAACTACAAAATAAAATTAAGAAAGCCCTAGATATGTTAAAATTTCCAGTTAATAACGTTTTAGTAATTAAAATATCATTTAAAATTGGATTTAGCAAGCTAAAATTGATTTTCAACTTTAATTTACCAATTTTTTAAAAATAATTTTAAAATCTTCAATGCAAATTTAACCAATTTAATGCAAAATTTTGCAATTTAATCCATGTTCGATTTTGCAATGCAATTAATTTTTAAAATTTTTTTTTACAAAAAATAAATCATTTCTTTAACATCCAAAATTGATTTTTTTCAATTCAATTTCACTATCACAAAATTTTCTTTTCACCAAAAAAATTAAAATTTTTCCAAAACAATTAAATCTAAAAAGAATTTTTTTTTTGAAAAAATGCTCAAGATTATATAATTACATCCAATTTTCAAAATAAATCATCTAAGTCCAAAAATTTGTTAATTTATATATCTGAATATTGTTCTAACCATAAAAAAAAAGTCATCTTTGAAATTTGTTCGGCCTAAGGATAAAATTGCCAATTCTGGAAAATCGTGCTATGACCAGGTGAAAAATAAATTTAACCTCCTCCCTCTTGATCCGAAGGTGTCCAAGGCGTAAATTTTTTTGAAATTGGAAATTTTTGGACAACTTCAAAAAATTATTGCCAAGGCGATCAAAAAAAGGGGGTCACCAAAAATTTTGGGGTGATGATGTGAAAACTTCACAACAGCGTGCAATGCCATTTCCACATCTTTTAGGATTCCTATTGTTTTAACAGAGTTACCATCTAACCAGCTTATACTCAATACCTAGGAGGTTAGCAATACATTTAGGCATCACAAAACTACTAGCTGCAAAATCAATCATGCAATTATGAACTAGTTTGTCCCCTATAATCAAAGAGACATAAAAGGAAGGAGGCATAATTTTCTTACTTGTATCTCCTTCCTTTGTTGGCTGCACCCGACTTGTTGCACCATCCTCTTTGGCTGATTGATTTAACACCTTTATACTCTTTAACTCTTGTTGTAGTAGCTCTAACTGTAATGGCATAGTGGTAACATCCCACAAAGGAATATTAACACTAGTCCTCTTCATCTGATCTACATAGTTGAGAGGGGTGCCAATTGCTTTGACTGGAGCCCTGGAAACTGATGACTGAATTTGAGCAGCATGAGGTTCAGTAGTCTTCTTGTTGTTTATGTCTTGCTTCTATTGGGGAGCAACACTTGGTTGTGCATTTGTAACTGGAACCTTAGGAGCAACTTCTGAAGTTGAAGCTTTATTTGGTGGAGGTTTAGCATTCTCAATAGCTCTTATTTTTCTTTTGGTATTATGAGCCATAGCATCATATTTCTCATGGTTGGCATGGCAATGTTCCTCTAGCTAATGGTTCATAAAAGAACAATCACCCTATTGTTGATGAGGACCATCTGTAGGTTGGGTGGCACTATATTGTTGTCATTTTGCTTGATCTTCTATAACTAATGTTTGGGATGGTTATGCCTTATAACACATACAATATTCATACGAATAATTGCAAGGAAAAAAATCTCGCTCTTAAGAAAAGTTGTTTTGAGGAACTAATGCCCTTGTTGTATTTGTGCTTGTATTTGCAGCAGAGGTATTATCCATAGGTCTATTTTGGTTGTGCAGAACATAACCTTGACCTTGATTTAGTGGCCTAGTATATGTGGAGTTTTGATAATGAGGTCGAAAGGGCCTACCGTTTTGAGCTCGTTACCTTTCTAAGGCCACCATCTTGTTGCTCATCTTTTGCACCACTATGAAGTTGTCTTCCGGCTTCTTTCTAGATTGGAACTTTGGTCTTGTAGCTTCCTTTCTATATTAGAGATATGATCCTGAAACTTTTTGTCTATATTTTGCATCATCATCTGCATCATGGCCTCGCTCTTATCTATCCCACTCGACAATGTGGGAGTTGAGGGGCCAATAGCAAGAGGTTGACATGTAGATGTGGTAGGAATAGGAGCTATTCTAGACTAATGAGTAGGCATGTCAGGAAAGAAAGGCATTGGTGGCCGTGGAGTTAACTTCCCTCCTAGAATCAAGATATTTTTTGCCCTTATGGAAATTTCATATAGAGCTGGTAAGGTATCCCCTCACATGGCTTGTAAGGTATTAGAAATATCACTATTGAAAGCTCTAAGGTAATGTTAGAAAGCAGTACCAGGGGAAGGTTTTACTGCAGTAGGTATTCTATCCCAGGTCTTTTGGAATCTATAATTAAAGTCTATCATTTACTCATGGGGTGCTCTCTTAATGGTAGTTAGCTACTCTAAAAGTGATAGGTGATCACTTTTATTTTCAAAATGTTTGCATAATCTTTCCCCTAACTCATCCGAGTTAGCGATAAGAGTTATGTGGCAATCCCTATACCACTGTAAGGTTTTTTCCTTTATTGATGAAGCTAAAAGTCTAACAGCAACATCATCCTTTGTAATACCATGTATATTGTAGATGTTTGAAAATGAAAATTCAGTATAATGAAAAGTACCTCTAGAAGATGGCCTTGTTTGAGCCTTGGGCATGAATTACAGGAATTTTGGTTTGGAAACCAAGATACCGAGATGGAGTCGCCAAGTGCTTGAATGTGAGCCTCTTGAAGGCTTGAAATGCTAAGAACAACACTGTTTACTCAGTATAAGTTGAAGTCATTTCTTGACACCATCAAACCAGTAGACTTCTTAAAGCTTGAATGTAGTCCCATAGGGCATGTCAAAAACTATTGTCACAAAATTTTGCATCCTTCCCCGAAGTTTGACCTAAAGGCAACCTTGTGAAACATGTAAACAATCTCCATGTTCTAGGACTTGAACAATGAGATTGAGTCTCTAGAGAAGGTCAACTTCCTTACTATTAGGGTGTTTCCTTACTACTTGAGAGGAAAAGGGAGAAGGATATGCATGCAAATAAAACTACCTAATCTAATCTAGAGGGTTTAATATACCAAATAGTATTTTCAATCTTATCTCTACTTAGAAATGCACAGTTCATCAACATAATCTCAACATACATAGATTCAATCTCATCATATGTAGATTAGAAACCAAAAGAATGCTATAAGGAAGAGCTTCACTCTATATCATTCAAAATCCAAGTAGATACAATCATATAATCAAAGAATGGAAGCAATACATCAACATAAGGTAATAAGATATTGCACAAAATATTGATGGAAGAAAGAGATGCAATAGAGAATTATATGTTGGAAAATGAAGATGGGGTAACTGAGAGGGGAGGGGTGAATCAGTTACCACAAAGACATTTTCAAAAGTCCCAAAGATGCCTTAAACTTAGTTGTTGTTGCTACTTAATAAAAACAAAAATTACTGCTTAAAACTTGATAGATGTTTAGTTAATTTATGAAGCATTTACTGAAATAAGCGACTATGCAAAAGAAAGTAATCATTAACACAGTAGACACCAGATTTACGTGGAAACCCAATATGGGAAAAACCACCAGCAACTAGTCACCAATTTTCACTCTTCTGAAGTGAGCCCTGTTAGGAGCCAACCTTGTTAAAGGTTACAAAACACACTGTTAGGTGTGACCCTGTTAGAGGATTTAATCACCCTGTTAGGAGTGGCCTTGTAGGAGGTCTTTTGAACAATTCAACTGAATTTCCACCCTGTTAAAGGATTTATGAAATGGCTGTTAAACCAACTCTGTTAGGAGATTTTGGAATCACTATTACAATGGTTAGAAAGCAACAATGAATGATCTGAAAATACATGCAACTTATCTTGCTGAATACAGATCTTAGTTTAGCTCCACAAGATCCTTACTGATCAAATATATCTCTGCAGCTCCAAGATTTCCCTCTGCTCAATTCTGCTTAGGCACATGCAAGTCTCTTCCTTGCACTTCCTTGTACTATCCGTACATACTTCCTTTTATCCTCTCTTTTTTTTTTGCATCTTGAGCACCTCTTTATATATTATTCATAATACCAGGTCGGCCCAACCAACTTGTCAAAACAATTCCAAAGTCGGCTTGCCCAACCAACTTGACGAAACATATTCCAAAGTTGGCTTGAACTAAAAAACAAAATTCTTCATTGGCCGACGCTGCTCGGTCAATACAGAACAAAAACTTCCTTCCTGTGTTAACCGGCAGAACTCGGTAAAAACTACAATTACCAGGGAATTTGGTAAACCTGCCACTTCCTTTGAAAACCGACTGGACTCGATGAAAGCTGTCTTCGACTACCGAGTGAGTTCGATGAAAACTCAGCTTTCCTTAGCTTACCGTGCGAACTCGGTTAACACTAACCATTCGCTACAAAATCCTTTGATACCCGAGTGATCTCGGTAAGAACTAAACTTTCCTTAGCTTACCGAGTGAACTCGGTTAACACTAACTCACCGTGTGACATACAGGAACGCTCGATAAACACTGCAAAAGACTTTTACTAACCAACTGAGCTTGGTAGACTCTGTAAACTATTTTCCTGGTTGATAGAACTCGGTAGACTCTCTCTGATAACTGATATGACATTTGTGTAACATCAAAGACAATACACAATTATTTAATTGTATCCAACATTATATTCACTTAGAGCCGAAGGGAATTATAGTACGATAGTATGCAATACATCTGATATAGAACCAATGAAAAGACTGACCCTTGAAAAGCTTACAAAATTTGTTTTTATAGCTTAAGCATAAGTAAGAAAACTTCTACCGAAATCCAAAACTCAACTGCTGCCTTTAAGTTGCAGAGAATAATTATTACTAATCCAAGAGATTTGATCAAGTGCACATCCACATGCAAAAAATCTCATCTTCCATGCAAATTCTAGCTTCGAAGAGACAGAAATGATGGCCATAATTGCTCTAGCTAGGTAGGTAGATCACCATGGCGGCGATGAAGTGTCTTTTCCATTTATTAGGCGTAGAGAACACCAAAAGGAGGTTGCAAGTATTCAAAGGACTTGTTTGCCATCAAAGAATTGTTGTTTCATGTTCACAACCATGCCAAATCAGCTATGTCATCATTCAACAAAATTCAATAGTCAATCCTTCCATGTGGCCTTATAACCTTTAAACATCCTACCAAATCACCCAACCTTCTACCACTTATGTTGACCTACGCCTGCATTAGTTCGCGGCTTTGCAACCCATTTCCCTCATTAAATGTTTAGCCATGTGAAACTGCAACTACCTCATTTCATGTCTTATTGTTGCTTCACAGCTAGAAATTACTTTATCTCACAAACCATTGCAACCTTGCAAACATCATAAAAAGAACTACCTCACACCCTCGCAATGGTGAAGCTCTAACTATTGTTTAACCGTGTGATGATGTGATGTCTCTATCCTTAACCTGTCGCCTCTCTATAATTGCCAGACAGATATCCTTCTTAATTGTGCGACGTTGCGACTACTACCCTGGATGATTACTGTCATTGTTTTGTAGCTTCGCAACCATTTAACTTAACTGCCACTGAAACCTTACGAAGTTGCACCTAGCCCTTAACTATAAAATTTCCTTTGTTCACAAACTCACAGCCTCAAATCTTAACCATAGCATTAACCCAGTGAAGATGCGAAAAAAGCCTTTCGCAACTTCGCAGACTTAACTCTGAGTTATCTTTAACTCCATGTGATGTTGCGATGACACTTGTTCCTTAACTGCTATGATAACCATTTGCACCTTTGCAACTTAAGATGTCTTAAATACTCTTTTACCTACGATATTGCAATAACTGCTAAACTTAACAATTTCATGCCATTGCAACCTCGCAACTGCATTTCTTCATTGACCATTTTACCTGCAAAACTACAATGATATTTTTAACTATTGATCGCTCTACTGCAACCTTAACTCTTAAACAATTTTTTAACCCTGCGAGGCCACAACAATAGGCTTTTGCCACATTGCCACTCTGACCCAAGGTAGCCTTTAACCATGTGCAATGGAGTGACAACTGAAAATTTTGACCAAGGTTGTTGACTTTTTCAATTTTGTAACTTAAATCACTAAAGCTTTTCAATGGAGTGGTATTGATTCAATTTATCTTCTTTATTTGAGAAACAATTCCTTCAAAATTAATCATATTAACTATCTCCTGACCCTTGCAACAATGCGATGAAGAGGATATCATACACCTAGTCCCACCATGACATGCGGCGAACTCTCACTATCCCTCTTTAGTTAAACTTTGTGCATCTTTGAAAAGTGGGAAAACGCTAAGCGTTGATCTACCGAGATCTAACGATTGGGAAGATAAATGTAGATGCCCTTGTCCTTCTCAACCTCGCAACCCAAAACTACATGCTAGTGGCCCATCTGATGGTTAAGTGTTAAACTAGAGTGACAAGGCAATGAAATGCAGTCACATTATTGTAGCTTGAAATATTCATAAGAACATAACATGCAATATGAAGAAAATGATTAAGACTTAGGGATATAAAAGAATGAACTAAAGTTTTACGTATCCCTTATATGCTTGCATCACAATCATAAATAATTCAAAAAACGTAGGCATGGCTACCACCCTAGGTTTTCATGAGATTGGTTAGCACTAATCCATAAGGAGATTGTGAATTTACTTGTGTAGAGCACTTGAAACTAATCTACAAGCAAGTTAATCCCTCAAGGC
Organism: Cupressus sempervirens; assembly: GCA_028749045.1. Classification (NCBI taxonomy): domain Eukaryota; kingdom Viridiplantae; phylum Streptophyta; class Pinopsida; order Cupressales; family Cupressaceae; genus Cupressus; species Cupressus sempervirens. Next base: position 43,940,742 of record CM053784.1, read on the forward strand.
TTCAGACCCCATCACTACCCCATCATGGGATTCAATCACCTTTTGTGGATTTACTCTATTTCTCCCTACATAACACCAACCAATCCTCTTGACGGGCTATAGCAAGTGATTAAGAAATTGGCTATAATGTGTGTGTGTGTGTGTGTGTGTATTAGCATCCTTTGTATCATGATATGTATGTATAATACATACATGTATAAAATATAAAATGACTTATATATACAATTATGATCTCTTATATATATATATATATATATATGATAACTTATTACTAGTATGTATATGTGTGTGTGTATAATACTTATCCTCAATAGAATTCAAATAATGTTACTTAAAAGAATGATCTCTCTTTCTTGTCTTGAGTAGCGCATATGTTTATACTCTTATTCTTTGCTTTAAAGAGTATCCTAAATTATATTCCATTGCTATATCTCCTTAGTCTTCCTCCTCTTTGAAAAATGGAAATGGGTGCCTTCTTATATACTATTAATTGGTATGATGAGTTTCCTCCCAACAAACACATTCAATTATAACGGCCTTCTTGACTTTAATCATCTCTAATCACTTCTATTAATTAATCACTATTAATGCATAGGATCTCTGATAGAAATAAACTATAATTTTAGACTATGATAAATTAGATTACTTGCTTGATTGCAGATTGTGTATTGTAGATCTTCAACTTCATAATAGTATTCTATGCTTGGAGAATCTTCTACTTGAATAAAGGATTGATAAACTGGACTTCAGTAACCTACAAGAGATAGAGATTGCTGGGACTACATCTTTGACTTGTGATTGATATATGATTAGTCCCCACCAATGCAATTATATATATATACAATGAAGAGTCATCTCCCCTACATGGCCAAAGGCTACATAGGTTCATGACCCTACGTGGGCATAACTACTCGATTACCTTTTAATAATAATGCAATTGCAAGTTAATGACCGGTGGCACTCACATGCCCGATACAGATTACAACCAATGCATGAAACCTGATATGAATTAGTGATAGTACTATACTCGATAAAAAATGGATCTTGATATGAATGGGTGGCAGTAATATTAATTACACACACATGCATATAAGCACATATGTGTATATTGTGAATGTATAAAGGTATATATATTTGTTATTCTTACGTGAAATATAATTCATAAAACCAGATTCAAATGTTCAATATTACTTTGACTGATGCTTTACTTCAACACTCCCTCTTAGCAAGGGAGAAGTAATAGATTCCTTAATAGATAGTAGAATATAGAATGTTTGTATATAACACATTATCTGACTTTAACACTCTAAAATAGTGACTTGTCAAATAATTAAAATGACCATGCTATGAACACTATCAGAACACATATTATGATCTTTAATTGTCTGAAAAAATATCTAGAGTAATCATAATGCATTTGTTATCAATGACTTCTGACATATCTAGAACAAACTATCATGATAACATGCCTATCGTTTGCAAGATTGTCACGTTACAAAGATTACCTTCCAAATATACATGTCCATCAAAGATCATCACCTTTCATTACATATATGATGCAACTAAACAACCATAGAAGCATAAACACATAAATTAAAAATTAAATTCAATATTTCAATATTACAATTTAATCATGCCAAGTTTTCTTTTAAAGTATTCCAACTTCACTTTAGAAAGAGGCTTGGTAAAAACATCTATTTTTTGCTCATTAATACTGATGTACTCTAGTTTGATAACACCCAGATCTCCCATATCTCTGATGTAATGACACAGAATTTTAATATGCTTAGACCGATTTTGAAAAACTTGATTAGTAGAAAACTTGATACAACTCTAATTGTCGCAATGAATCACAGTGGGCTTCAAAGCCCTTTTAAACAAATCAACTAGTAACTTTTGTAACCATACAGCTTCTCTCGCTCCTAAGAAAGAGGCTATATATTCTACTTTAGTAGAGCTTAATGCAACTGAGGATTGTTTTCTACAAAACCAAGAAATCATCCCAAATACAAGATTGAAGCAATACGCAAAAGCACTTTTACATTTAGTAAAGCTGTCTGCCCCATCAAAATTTGAATATCCATGAAGATTGATTTCTACTTGATCATATTTGATTCCCATGCCAATAGTGTCTTTTAGATATCTTAAGATATATTTACCTGCCATTATATGTATCTTCTTTGGTCCACACATGAACTAGCTTAAGGTGTTAGTAGCATAACATATGCTTGGATGAGTATTCACCAAATACAATAAAGATCCAATAATCTTCCTATAGTGAGTAGGATTCATAGATTTAGAGTTAATCATATCATACTTCATCTTGTGAAGTCTGACTTCTATAGGAGCAATAACTGGGTTACAACCCATCATTTCAAATTTTGTCAAAATATCAATCATATATTTTCCCTAATTTAGAAAAATGTAGCTCGCTTTTTGCTAGACTTCTAGTCCGAGGAAGTAGTGGAGAAGACCTAGATCTTTCATATCAAACTCTATTGTTAATTCTTTTTTGCACTTCTTTATAAGATGGTCTTCACCTGTTATTAACAAATCATTAAGATATAATACAAGAATAATCATGTCATCACCATCTATCTTAAAGTATAAGTAGGATCAACTTCATTCTTAGAGTACCCTAACTTTCTTAGATAGTTGTATATTCTTTCATACCATGCTCTAGGAGCTTGTTTAAGACCATACGGTGTTTTTTTTAACTCACACATATGAGATTTTCTGTCATGAGTGAAGAACCTTTTTGTTTTCTCAATATAAACTTCTTCAATTTCACCATTTATGAATGTTGTTTTAACATCCATTTGATGAACTTTCCATTCTTTGGATGTTGCGATTGCCAAGATAGTCCTAACAGATCTGTATCTAACAACTGGGGAAAATGTTTCTTCATGATCGATACCTTCTTTCAATGAGAAACCACATCCTACAAATTGTAGTTAGCAATCTTGAATGCAAGAACAAGAAATACTATATCTTAGCAACATATGAATACTATATCTTTACTTAGAAATTGTAGTTAGCAAGCACAAGAAGTTATGAACTAAATAAAGATCTTGAATGCAAGAACTATATCAAACTCATATTATTTCACATTCAACCTCTGCATGTATATACACGCACACATATAAAGACACACAAATATATATATTTAAAAAAAACAAACCAAAATGTTTGATAAATAGTTCCTTACCAATCATAAGTAAACCCATTTTTCCTCCAAATGGGATTAAGTACCTAGGTTTCTATGTATGATTTTAGGGAGAAAAAAAAAGAAAAAAAGACAACCACATTCATCATCCTACTTACATCATTTGCATCTTGCACATCCTCCTTTATGTCATGAGATCGTGTATATGATCATCTTGGATGAGCAACAATCATACGAAGGTGGAAAGAACTTTGACTATCCTGGAGTAACAAAATGAATATGTGTCCTTTGAGCATGACCCAAGTGAATAGGAAATCTTGTAGGTTGATGATCATCATATTTATGATCACTTGCAAGGCGAGGATGGTTGAAACCCTTGTTCTAACTTTGTTCACATGGCAATAAAATGCCTATCAATGACCACCTGCAAAAAAAACATAAAGCATGTGTCTCCAAGGTGTCTTTAGCATCATATAGATTGAAACATAAAAACAACTTTTGAGATGGAAATAGTAGGAGAAAAGACAACCAATATGGCTCTATAACCCATCCACAAATCATAATTTTGGATTGCTATGAGTTACCTATTATCTTGGAAAAAAAAAAAACCAGATCCATCGACAACTTTCTCTGCACAAATTTGAAACTTATGTAAAGAATGAAGCATGATGAAAATATTAGAAAGGAATGTTGAGACAAATTTTGAAAGAAAGGTTACCCACTACCAACATTTCTAGACAAATGAGAATTGAAAATGGAAGAAATAAATGATTTATGTCCTCCAACTGAAATAAAATGTTCTATGTGGTTGTTTCTAATAATTCATTTTTTAAATTTCTTGCTATCCTAGTCTAACCAAATACCCCCTTGTCCTTGAAGGAGCCCAAATGACTTTGTCTCTTTCTTGGTTGATAAACACCACTCTCTCAAGTAAAATTTGAGCCAAGAAGTTTTTTTGTTCTATGGAAATATACAAGTTAGAGACATCTTTCCAATTTTCTTTACTTGTTATGATTTTTACACAATCTACATATTCAGTTAGATTTTTACCCAATCTTGCGATATTACTAGAATGGATTACTGGAATTAAAGGAATTGTAATAGAGAAGGCAAACCATATCAAGAGTTGGTTTAGAATTTCACCTCTTCTCCATTATGGACCTTCCAAGAAATATCTTATGTCATTATATATTTCAAGGCTGCAATGAAATTCCATAATTTTGATTCTTGAGGGGGGGGGGGGGGGGGGGGGGGGGGGGGGGGGGCGGGGGGGCGGGTTCTATTGTAGATATTCTAGTGGTATTTGAAGAGTCTAAATAGTTGCTTGCATAACTTTGTACTAGTTATTATTAGCTTTAGAATACAACTGCCAAACTAACTATTCTCCAAATGTTAAATTTTGTTTAACTATATCATGTATCCCAACTCCTTTAGACTTTTTACTAGTAGCTAAATCTTGTAAAGAGTTCAATGGCATTTTCTTAGCATCATTCATGTTATCTTTCCATAATCAACTCCCAATAATATTTTCAATATGTTTCACTATTATTGCTATGGATTTAAGAATTGCAAAAAAATATTTGTTGAATGTAGCTAACACTATTTTTTATCAACAAATTGTGACCTTAGAATAAAAGCCATCTATTTTTCCATGTAGAAATTTGAGCTTTCAATCTATCTATAGCATTTGACCAACATGTTGACTTATTTGCACCCATGAAGAAAGGGATTCCCAAATAAGTAGAAGGCATCCTTGTACGTTAAAAGCCCAAGATATGAACAATCATTCTCCTAACAACTTCCTTTTCATTAAAGACATAAACCTTGGACTTGTTGAAGTTGATCTTCTGCCTAGAAATATGCAAGTACTAATCTAGTATAGTTTGTTTTATTTGCTTGGCTTCTTAAATTATCACTTTCCCAAAATAGAAGCTGTCCTCCACAACAATGAATTTTTAGGGTATGTGTAGGATCATGGTGGACCAAAAGCTAGCGATGTGGAAAAAAAACTAGTCCAAAAACATCCAAAAGCAATTTAAAATACACTGTAATTTTTTCCCCCAATTCTAATACCAAACAAAATAAATCTACTAGAAGACATCGAGTATCTGATATATTGACTATTCAATAAATCAGATACCTAAAACTTGTGCATAGATTTTTTTAAAAATTCATTTCTATTTTCTCACTCTACATTGCATCCAAAGACAAGTTTGTTCAATTATTATTTTTTTAATTTATTCAATTTTATTTTTTTTAATTTATGTTTTTGTAATGAAAATGGAAGTTTTTAAGTTTGATTTATAAATTATTCATTCAAATTGTAATTATAAGTTCATTTTCATTATAAATAGGCATGGTAGACCCTAACCAATCTCCAAACAATCCCCCACAAAATGATGATGCTCAAAAAATCTAGAACCACCATTAGCCCCTCAAAACCCTCCCCGAATTCAAGACCTAATTAAATAAAATCTAAATCAATTGAGGGTTGTGCAACAAACATATAACACTTTATGTAGTTTATCTAATGTGCTAGCCACCTTATTGAGACCCTTACCTACTAGCATGATCCTTCTCTTCATTGGTATGATGAGATGCATCACTAGTTTGATGATGGTTTGGATTATGATGGGGTTGTGGCCCTTAATATTAGTAAAAATGAATTAACCGACCTTTTTTTTGACCCCAAAAATGGTAAAATAGTTGACCCTTGAGAACTAAAATTGTCAATCAAATGGTGCACTAATGAGGCCATTAGAACTCATCTTTGGGATTGTTGGTGGATGGTTTTTGACAAACCATCACACAATAATTTGAGATGCCCATATATTTCTTGCAAAAGTTATATGCTAAGTTTTTCAAAAGGCTTAAAGTTAATTATTTGAGCATGAAGTTGAATATGGGCGTAGGAGGTGGAGCTCCACAAGATAGACCTAGGGTGAAGCATAAGAAAGTCAACACATTTGTCCATATTGATATCCCTACCCCTCCTCTAAGCCAACATCCTGATGTCATCGCTAAGGATAGTGTGGCATTTATTAGAGACATTCATCATTTGAGCAGTCTACTAGTCACCCAAGCTAGGTCATTATTGCATCCTTGTGTCAATGATGTTGGTGCTAGTACATTTGGTAGTTCCTCACATGTTTGTGTGTCACATACTTGTGATATGAGCAAGAGTCTTTTTCTAGCTCCCATTACTAGTTCTGAGTTTCAGTTTGAGGTTGGGGATGATGACACAACAAACAATGATTGTAGAGACAACCAAACTCCTACAAGAGACAATGAGGGGTGGGTAGGGACATGGGCTCCTTTTGTTCTGGTAAGTCTATAAATTTGATTTGCCATAGAATTTTTAATTTAAAATCAATATTTATATTTTTAAAAAATTATAACTTCATACTTATGTACATTTTTTGATTCATTTACATCAAATCTAGCTAATGATAGAGGAGGACATGAGAGATTTGAATGCTATCACACTTTTAACCATTTCATTTGGCCTTGAGACCTCTGTGATATGTATTATTTGATTACTCAGTAATTTATTGTTTTGTACTATATTTTACATGATTTCTCATCTTCTTTTTCTTTTGTAAGTTTCACCTGTTAGTGGGGGACAATGTGAGGGGGTTGTGCCACTAACCATTGAGAAAGGGAAGCTAATTATATGTTTCAAAGTCATTAAATGCATATATAGATAGATATGTACTTTTTAGTTTTTTTTACTAATGAAATGTTATTAAATTATTATTTTTGGGGGGTGGCCTCTAATGATGCACATACCCAGATTCACCATTGTAGACCCTTTAGCATTTCCATTCACAACAAGATCCCTATAGTGTGTATATTTATCATTTATCTTGATGTTCTTAGATTAAAAATAAATAATTTTCATCATTATTGTGAAAAAAATATTCTTAATTGTCATAGGAAGCACCTAATGTGATGGAGGGAGGTCGGTAAGAGTTTGTATCTTTTCTCACTTAGTCGACATTTGCTGATTAGAGAACACTTAAGAAAAATTATAATTTGAATTCTTGATTAAGTTATCATTAATAAAATTATAGCTTAAACTTGTATCAGATCAATCTGACAACCATACAAACATGTTTAGGATGGACTTATCAAGGTGTGTGCTTTGTTGAGGACATATGTGAGAACTCTTGAACAGTGGAGGAAGGCATGGAAAGAGGTAAATAAAGTTTTCTTCATTATTGATCAATATGCAATTTGAAAAAAATTGTATTCTATATGTACAAATCCATTTAATTAACTAGTCTAGCTTGGATTTTATCTTTTTTGTGGGCTAGTGCACCAAGTTGGTGTATGAAAAACTGGACACCCAAAAAAAAAATCAATAACCTGATCAGGTTATTTAAAAGTGAAATGCCAGCTAGGCTTGGAATCTAGGCCTGTCCATTATACTCTTAAAAACTTGATTGGGTTATTAAATCAGATAATTTTAAAAATTGATTAGGTTTTGTAAACTATTTTTTTTTTGTTGTCTGCATTTAAGGGCATTTTTATACCCTCAAATGACATTAGCAATGTGGAGTGCGGAAGAGAACATCAAAACTTGTTCAAGTTTAACATAAAAATTGATTATCTATTGCATTTCCATCCATGGTGCTCCACAAACAAGGTAGGCCTTCATCCTATTCATCATTTATGTATTTTTTAATCAAATTTTGTTATGTGGTTTTGTAATTTATAAGTCTTGTAACTATTTTTTAAATTGTTTAATATAGATGCATCAAGGAATCCAAGAAAATGAGGGGGAGATGAAAAACCACCTCCTACACAATCAAACCCTCCACTTGTCATGACACTTGACCACAAAACACTCCACCCATTGTGACACAACCAGAAAACCATCCACCTGTAGTGGCACAACCACAAAACCCTCCACTCAATGTTCCCCTTCAACAACCAGCACCTCCTATAAATCCTCTGTGCATACAATTACATCATTTAACTACTACACAAGATTACCTTATAAACTACCTCACACAAAATAGTGCTAGCATTACCCATGTGAGGCCTCACCCAATCCACCATAGTATAGATGACATAATTGCATCATGGTACTTTTAATTTGATGTTTTGATATAGTTTTGAGACTATAGGGTTATGTCATTTGAATATCAACATTTTGATGATTCACACTTATTAGAACCTAATTGTTATATTTAATTATTTTATTTCATGTTCTAAGCTATTTCAATTTGCTTTAATGGAAACTGAATTACATAAATACTTGAATGTCAAATTGTAATGTTCAAATGAAAATTAGCACCAAAGAATAGATTTAGATATGCAAATGAACCCAACTCACATACCCTGTAAGTTAATAGTCATGAATTTAATATCTTATTACCATGATAGAGAATAGGTTATGAGGTTGTTCAGAATGTTAATTTGATCATGTTACATAACAACCTATTATTTTGTATGAAATGATTGAACACATATGGATACAATTTTATGACTTGATACTATTAGATTTTGATGCGATGCGAAATATTAATTATATTATGATGATTTATGATTTTTAGTCAAACGTTAATTCAATTATGATGCTTTATAAGATGAAGGATTGTGATATGCAGATAAATGTAATTTGATAATGAGGACAACAAGACATATGGTTACATTTTAAAATTGGTTTTATATTGTGATGACATAATGAGGAATTAACCCTAGAAACTCACACACAAACCCCTCATTATGTGATGAAGGGATATTGCTAGGAATGTCATCATCCTTAACCTGATTGAAAAGATACTAGTTAACAAGTCCACATATTAGTGATTTCCATTTAAATACATATACTAGGATCCATTTATTTGCTTAAATAATTTAATAGATATGACCTTAGTGTTCATGATTATGATAGATAAGTATTGTGATAGTGTATAGAATGGTAATTTCATTATGATAAGAAAGATAAATGTTGATACACATATTTTGATATTGAAATGTTTTGAATAGTTTATGGAAATAATTAGATGGAAGTTAACTGAATAAGTTAGTGTGGATTAAGTGATATTGGATTATTCTGCACTTATCTACATGTATTTTATATTATTTCATTGGACTACTGACATTGAGCTAAGTGTGCAGGAAAGTGGAACCATGGAAATTCTTGGGGAAACAAGTTCCAAACCTTGTGAACACAGTTTAACCAAGGCGAATCTTTGGAAGATTCAAAAGCCTCGTTGTGAAAGTATTTATTTATTTTCTTCATAATTGTAAGGTTGCTTGCTTGTGGATATGTTTAATCATATATTAGATGCATTAAAGGCATGCCAAGGAAAAATGTAATGTATTTTTATGTGTGTCACTTGACACTTGTATAGTCTATGTGTCACCTATAGTGTTGGTCTCAATGTTACTCAATCTTGGTCCTCTTCCTTCTTTTCAAATTAATGCTTGAGTACACCCATTTGGGAGAGAGTGTTGGATGGGTCACATCATGTTGCAATTCGAATTCAAACTTGATAGGGAGTTTAGGGGGTCTAAACGGGATCCTCATGTGTTATTTTATTGCTAAAAAGCTACCCTAATGGTAGTATAGTAGGTTAGGGGCCTAAATTTAAGTATTTTAATATTTTCCTACCTTTGTGAACCCCTTAAACAAAGCCAACTTGAACCAATTCGAAATTTGAGTTTTTCTATGATAAAACCCTCTCAACCCCACTTGGTCAACCTTCTAATTTTGGAGGAGCAACAATGTAAGATAGGGAGGCTTGATGTTTCTTACTAAAAAAAAAAAGGGTTAGTGGAGAGTCTTTTAAGGGGGGGAGTGACAAGTTAGTGGGTCGTTCACCCACTCTCTAATTTGAGAGACAGCTAAGTTTTGGAGGGAGATTAAGGGGGCTCTACTACAACTATCATTACCCTAGCTTGGACCAAGGTTGGTGGCTCAAACATATTCTTTTGTTCTTTTCTTAGTATGGATAAGAAAATCTAAAAACGTGTGAAGAGTTATTTATGGATTATGCATTGCATTGTGAATCTAGTGTTATGATCTTTGTCATTGTGTTGTGGAGATGTGAATGTGTTTTGTGCCTTTGGAGATCCTTTATTGGTTTTGTTTTGTTGTTCTTCATTTGTTTGTTGTTGTTTCTTGTTTGAATCTGAGAGTTGATTGTGATTATGGGTGTGAAGGCTTCACTCACCCTTGGGAGGGCAGAGAAGCCTTGGGTGAAGGGCACAAGTTGGGCTTGACATTGCAGGTGAGAAAAGATTTTTTTTTTTTTTTTACCTCATGATGAGGATTGTTATTATCATGGAGCATGGGCTCCATCATGGCCATGAATCTTGTTGTTTGGGAGGTATAAGGAGGTTTGGTGGAGGAGGAGAATATGGTTATTTTTGAAGGCCCTGAGAGGCAATGTAGTGGCAATATGTTGTTTATGTTGTGGTGGCCTTGAGAGGCAAAATGCATTGGCAATATGATACTTATGTTGTTAGAATTTCTCCTCCTTGAAGAGCCCACCTTTACCAAATGTTTTATGATTCCAATGGTGAATCATTGTGCAAGCCATGGAAGGGTGTTGATTTTTGTTTGTGTTGTGTATTCATGCAAAATTTTGTAATGTATGTGTGTAACCTGTTTGGTTCTTGTTTCCCCTGCTCGGTGGGTGGCTTCAAAGAAGCCTAGGTTGGGAGGTGAGCCTCCATGGTTCCTATTTTGTGTGTGTTATGTGCAGGTTTTGTGAAGATGCATGCCATGAAGTATTAGGGTTCCACCCTTGTGGAAGTGGAGAAGATCCCAATGTGTTAAAAAAAAAAAAGGGCTCAATGTTCAAGTTTCTCATTGTTCATGTTCTCAATGATCATGTTGATCAATGTTCATGCTACTCATTGTTCATTTCCTTCAATGTTCATGTTCCTCATGATTTTGGAAAGTCTCTTTTGTTGCCTCTATGTGAAGTAAAGGGATTGTGTTATTGTTATCATTTGAATATGAAGGGGGAAGGATTTGAGAAGTGTGTTCATACATTCTTGTAAAGTAATGATCATTTGAAGTTTTATGTGTTATGAAAGCATTAGTATGAGTTGTAGATTTACATTGGCATCATTGTTTCCATTTGAAATGTGAAAGAAAAGTTTAGGGAAGGTATATACTTTACTAATAAGAAAGAATTCATTATGAAATTTTGATGAAAGTTTCATTAAGATCCATTCTCTTGTCTTGCTTGCATATTATTTAGTGGAATGTTAGGTTAAGGTTGAGTGTTGTAAATATGAGATGATCTATTCAAGACAAAAAGGTTTCATAAATGATTGTTACTGAAGGAAATTTGTATGAAAGCTTTCTCCTTGTGGTATTTGTAGATGACTAATTGATAGTAATATTCCATAGACATTATGTGAAGAAATACCATTGATTGTAATTGTGCAAATTATAACTTAGTTGATTGCTTACAATTCTTTTGCAAGCACCTAATAATTGGAAGGAATAATTTTGTTGATAGCTCATGTTACATGCATGGGCATCACTTCCTTTAGTTTTCAAGCTTAATACAATTCTAAGTAAATGAACCATCAACTCAATTTTATGATAGGATGGAATGAAGTTTGTTTGAAAGAGAAAACACATAATACAAATCTATAAGACATACTGCTGTAGGATTGCTTTTCCTCTCTGGAAAATGTATGGGGAAGAAAAAATAATTCTTTCCCCATCATAATACGGAGCAATAAAATATTAATAGAATATATCTAGAATCTAGTACATTAAATATAATTATGATAACTTTATTTCTAAGATGAATGCTTTGACATAACCAGCACCTATCTTATAGGTTGCGAAAAAAAAAAAGAGAGTAGACTCTCAAGATTCATGTGACCTTTAAGTCACTATCACATGCACCTAAATATATATAAAAATATGCATATCTTATAAACTAAGAGCAGTTTTAATAATAATAAACTTAGATCAAGCAAGAAACAAAATTAATAATAATAATATCAAATAATATCCTTCCTAGGTGTTATTCTATGTACAAGCTGGAAGAATAGACTTAAAACATTATGCATCCCCAAGCGCACACGTTTAGCTTACCTTGGGAACTCACGCATGTGACTAAGTCTTGGGAGGAGAAATAACTCTGACATGAAGTCAGACTCCTTATTCCAACCACCATTATCTTGAACTAAGGGAAAAGTGTCATCCTAAAATTCTAGGCGACTGCATTGGGGAGAGTAAAAAGGTTGAAGTTAAGTCAATACACCCAACACATATGCCTTGGTTAGCACAGATGAGATGCATAGGAGAGGGCCCACATGTTATGACAGCATAGATTAACGCCTGGCTAAGGTTAGAGAGGCAATCTTATTTGTTAGTTAGGTTGACCTGATTAAAGACTTTTTAACGTGAGATGTTGGAGGAAATATGATATATGTAAATATAGTCTAAGTTAAATTCCTTGGTGGAGGGATATGGCACGTGAGTCTAGGGATTGTAGGCTAGAAATTCACTTGAAGAAGAAAATGCAGTGTAAGAATGTGTATAGGTGTCATGAGTTGATGGGTAGGTAAGATATTAAGTTTAGGTTTAGTTTTACTTTGTATTGTATTATTTATGGATCATCTTATGTTGGTAAATCATGTATTAGAGGATTAAATCTCAAATAATAAATAAGTGGGGAATATAGGTTAATAGGATTTTTTATTATTATTGATTGAGTAGTATACCCTTGTGGGAAAGTTTGGGAATTTAAAATGTGTAATCACTAGTAATATATTATTTAGTAATTCCCATATGTTAATATATAATCATATTATAAAGGATTAAAATAAATGATATAAATTAAGAATGGTAGGTACAAGTAAATTTAAGTAATACTTATTAACAATATTATTACCATTTGATGAAAAAATTAAGCACGTAATAAAAAAAATATTAAGGTTATTTGAGAGTTAGCATAATAGAAAACTTAGAGGCATAGGTAATTTTCAATAAGTTGGAAGCTAAGTCAAGACATCAAATTGGTTAGTAAAGATTAATCCTTATAATAATAATGGTAATAATAATAACATGATTATTTTTTTTTTTTTAAAGAAAAAAAAAGAAAAAAAAAATCTAGTGTGTCTTGCCTTGGTAAAATTAGGGCATGAAAACCCAAATGGCCAATAGGTTGTGGTCATCTACACTTTCTCAACACTCAACCCTAGCAAATACACTTGAACAAATTGCCCAAAATGCAAACGAGGAGTCTAGGGAGGTTAAAAAATGGGGCACATGGAGGGATATGTGTTGTGCATTTTATGCCAATAGGTTATCATATTAGCAAGTGAAACATAAAGACAAAGAAATTTACTATATATTCTCTTTTCACCGATCCTATATCTGGCAACCCTATATTACACACAACCAAAACTTTTCCCATTCATTAGTGCACTCATACTAGGATGAGATCATATTTTTTGGGATAGGTGGTATATGTTATTTGACCTACCACCATGTAATAATTATGAGGTGCCTCTATATTTTTTGAGAAAGCTATATTGTGATTTCATCCTTGGCAAGAAGCTAAATCACTTTGACATCTATTAGTTCTAGGGTAGAGGGAGACAAGCTCTACAAAGGATAGACTTGGGACTTGTAGGGTGGTACCATAACATGAGAGGATATGTATAACAAAAAAAACCATGTCTCATTTTTTTCTCCCATCAATTGTAAAGGAGTCTATTGATTTACAGACTCTTCATATGGTTGCATCATTGACAGATGTTATCATTGAAAATGGCTCATAGTTAGGTGGTCTTCCTTCACCTATGGCACCTCGACCATCATTAGATGCACCTTTACGATCATCATAAAATGTGATAGCTCTACCATAATCATCACCTATGTTACCAAGGTCATCACAACATGCAACAACTCCATCATCATCACCTATGGCACCTTGGTCATCACAACCTATAATAGCTCCATTAGCATCATGTGCACCACCAGTGTCATGTTTTCTTGTGTCACGTACACCACCAATGTCATCTCTACTTGTCTCACCTACACCATTAGTGTCATATTTTCTTGTGTCACCTACACCACCAGTGTCATCCTCACTGTGCCACCTACATCATCATCACGTGCATCATTACAGTCTTCAGGGCCCAATCAACATTTTTGTTTTAGCTGTTAGCACATGTGTGATGGGATAGATATGGAGACATCTCAAGATGGAGTATCATCTCATCCACATGTATATTTTGGGTATACTTTTAATTCATATGGAGGTGGGGATCTCACACTCACAGATGATTTCATGGTGATGGTCTTCGGTCAATAGGATACACAGGTTTGTTTGTTTGATTTTTGACATGATATTATTTAATCACCTAAATATTATAAAAGTAAAAGAAATTTTAGATCACTCTAGATTAATATGTGAACAATATGCAATGCAGGGTGCAACAAGTTGTATAAGAATACCACATAATGCTCATTCTACTATAGGTGTGAGGCTAGAAGCAAGAACACCTGAGGTAAAGTTTTTCAAATATTCTTAAAAGTGGAATAATACATTGAATTTAAAATATTGTTTCTTAATTGTATGAACACTAACAGCCTACTTATAGATCCTCTTACATCTCCTACCATCATTGAAACCCTCTCATTCATCAAATCGATCCAATTCCCATCCACAACTCTTGCTCCTAGCATTACCCAAACCCATCTAATGAACCTCATGAATTTTGACATGATATTATTTAATGACCTAAATATCATAAAAGTAAAAAATTAATTAATTTTATAGATAATTTTACATTGATATCTTCAAATAATATGCGATGTAGGGTGCAGCAAGCGGTACGCGGACACTACATAGTACTCATTTTGCTAGAGGTATGAGGCTAGTCCAGCAAGAATACCCAAGGTAAAGTTTTTTAAATATTCTTCAAAGTACAATAATACATTGGCTATGAAATATTGTTTCTTAATTGGTTTTCTTAAAATTACAATAATACCTTTCCATCTCCTACCATCATTGAAACCCTCCCAAATTCATCAAATCCATCCAATTCTCATCCACATATCTTGCTCCTAGCATACCCAAGCTCTATCTAATGAACCTCACAAGTTCAACCTCCATATACCCATTTGCATCGAAGAACCTCCATTCACATAGGATGTCTTGTAGGAGTGTGAGGATCATGAATCTTCACTTTTATTTCTTGACAAGGTGCCAAAATTTCTTTCACATCTCTCTTTTTCTTCTCAGTTTCTTTGTTTTCAATTTAGACCTTGTAGTCTTTTTGAGCCCCAATTTTTCCAATCTTTCAACTATCCTTCCAATATTGTCCTTTAATTCCTTCTTGTGTCTTCTTTGTCTCCTATGATCTTCTTGTTGTTATTGTTCCTTCTTTCCATTTACAACATTATCTCATATTTATAATAATACGCTTTACTATTTTATAGGGCTTGTTAAGGGCTGAAATTTTTCAAATTGATGATGCCACATTTTCTACCATTAACTTTGGCCTTGAGAGTTATGTAGTGTCACATCTTGTACACCTATCAAGTTTATGATTTGAGTTGAACTCATGATGTGTTTTGTTGATTCTTCTTATGTTATATTTGTTTCTTCTTTAGGGTACTCCACATAGCTTGAGATTTGGAGGAAAGGGAAGGAAATTAGCAAGAACACTGAAAAAAAAAAGTATGAAATACAAGTCAAGTTTATATTTTGAAATTTATTATGAACAAATTTATATACATGTACTCAATATTGATGAATACATGTTGACTTGTTTGTTGTATATATGTAGAAACAATTTAGTTTTGTAGAGTTGATGAATGCACCTAGGATTGTTGATGTTGAGGCAATGGAAGAAGAGGTAAAATTTCATATTTTCCTTCTCATAAATTTTAGGTTATAGTATGCATTTGTTCTATATACATATTAAATAGTTGCATTTACAAATGAGTACATTTTTTTTCATTTTTATGGTTATTATCAATAATTTGTCTTATTAACATGTGTTATTTATCTTTTACCTATTACAACACTCTTTTTGAGACTTTATGCAAATCCTTTCCCATTTCATTTTGTTAGGAGTCCTGAGGGTCAAAGATGGGGTCAAATACAATAAAGGCCAAAGGTATGTATGTAGAGTCTTAGTTGAAGCCCTCTTGTGATCTCAATTTGGATTGCTTGTGTGTGATAGAAATCCCTAACACCTACTCTACAATTGTAACATTTTATTTCTTACCATATAGGTTGTACCTCATACCAGTATTGATTCATCAATGGTTGTGTCTCCTGCTAGCACAGGAGATCTAGCTTAGGCTATAGTATTTTTTTTTTTTTTAACTCTATTTGGAATCTTTAATGCCACTCTATATTGCTAAAGATGTATTGCTTACCATAAAGGTTGAGCATCATACCAACATTGATTCATGAATGGTTGTACCTCTTGGTAGCACTAGAGATCTAGCTCAAGCTATAGAAAATTTTATTTTACTCTATATGGATTCCCTAAAGCCTAATCTATAATTCTAACATGTTATTGCTTACCATACAGGTTGTGCCTCATACCAGCACTGATTCATCAGTGGTTGTATATGTTTTTTGTTTCTTACTCTATTTGTAATTCCTAATGCCACTCTATAATGCTAACATTTTATAGCTTACCATACAAGTTGTTCCTTATACCAACACTGATTCATCAGTGGTTATACCTCTTGCTAGCATGGGAGATCTAGCTCAAGTTGCAAATATGTTTTTATTTTCTAACTTTATTTGGAATCCCTAATGCCACTCTATAATGCTAACATTTTATTGCTTACCATAAAAGTTGTGCCTCATACCAACATTGATTGATTAGTGGTTGTGCCTCCCATGAGCATTGATTCATCAGTACTTGTTTCTTTCATCATCACTCTACCTCATTATTTTTTTAGGAGTCCCACCCATTAACAAAGGATCCCATTACCATAATAATTTAGACAAAGGGATGAGGTAATGAACAACTCAATTATCCATAATTTAGAACCCCATTTCTAGTTATTTTCATATTACTTATAGGTAACATATTTGATAGTGTATCTTAAATTTTCTTCTGCAAACACCTGGCAAGCCACAAACTGCATCAAAGAGGCTCAATTTTGATGATCCCGCAATCATAGATATTGATAGTGATATACATATGTAGTTGTGGTCATCATATAACATTGACACATATTCAACTTTTGTATTGTATATATTCAAGATTTGTATTGTGTTGTCCATTGAACATTTCTATTGTACACATTCAACATTTGTTGGGTATCCAACTTTTACATTGTATATTTTTGAGATTTGTATTGTGCACATTCGACATGTCTATTGTACACATTCAACATTTCTCGAGTATTCAATTTTTGTAATGTAATGATGAGACATAACATCCTTTTGTAACTACATGATTGATATGACATAATGTATTGATCATTTTGATATACATTAAACTTGGATTTCCATCCATCTTGTTTAATGTGTGCATACAAACTTGTATTTTAGCTTGTTTTCTTTCAATTAATCAAATACATGAACTTTCATTATTTTATATAGAAAATGTAACATTTTTATCAAATTCATTATAAAATTTAATCATATGTCACTTATTTTGATGTAATAAGACACGAATATAAATAAATATGTCATGATTTGTGTATTTGTGTCAAAGTTCAGAACCCAATAGTGCTTAGAGACTTAGCGACACTTTCATTCAGTGGGATCAATACTATTAGAGGGACATTGTGGATGAAATGAGGTTGGTCATAACCTAAACCTAACCAACTAGAGCTAACGGAGCATACAATTCGATCCTAGGACCAACGGTTTGAAATATAGACAGCCTTGCTCATTTTAACTGAGTAACATTGCAAATTTTGGCAAAAGGTGAGATACGAATGAGAAATCCAAACAAACTTGAATCTCTAAATGAGATAGGTTGTTTTAGTCCTAAATAACACGATCATATAGCACCTAATAGTTTTTCAATACCTCAAATGAACTCAGATAAATGTCTAATCAAAGATACCATCCCAATGGTACTTAGAGACCCTTAGGGATGCTTCTATTTATCGTGGTCAATATCGTCAGAGGGATGTTATGGCTGAAAAAAGGCTGATCTCCTAGCTCATACTTGACCAACTCGAGCTAATATAGTAGATGATATGATCCTAAGACCAACAGTTTGGAATATACACAACCTTGCTCATTCTAATTGAGAAACATTGCAACTTTTGGCAATAGGCAAGATACAGATTCTAAGTTGGTCAAAAGTTACTCAATGAGCCAAAAGTTTCTCAATAAGCTAGGTGTTATTAGGGAAGGGAAACTAGGGTATTATGTTACTTATTAGGTCCTAGGAATCTTAGATAGGGTCCTAGAATAGTCCTAGATGGACCCATTTGACCAAAAGATGTCAAAAGCAAAAATTGCTCAAAAGTTGTGAAGTTGCTCAACAAGTTGCTTGAGAAAATTTTGCAATTTTTTGGGAAGTTGTAACTACCCATGCTTAGGTATATGAGCATGGGGAACATATTTTGGAAGGTTATAAAGTTTCCAATTAAATTCCACATGTGTGTATCTATTGTACGAACTGTTGTAGCATTTCTTTTTTTTTTTGTAGTGCTTTAATGCCCTAGTACAAATATTAATAAACCTAAATAAAATAGGCCTCATCAGCCCTATTTGAAGATAGTGAGTTTTGAATGGTTATAGTTGTGATTCAGAGGTGTTAAGAAAGGTCAAGAAGCACTGGTTATAGTTTTGAAAACAAGAACCATTGAATGGTTCAAGGATTGGATCCTTAATTAGCAGTTGCTAAGTGCTAGAGACCTAGACCCTCTACATCTTGTCCTAACATTGTATTATAACAATGGTAATCCAGGAAAGAACGAGATTTTGTAGGTTGAGAGTATTTGGAGGAGTTTGATGGTATTTTGGAGTATCATTGGGGTCATGAAATGGAGCCATAGGTGTAGCAACAGAAGATATAGCCATTAGAGGGGTTTTTTTTTATGATGGAGTCCATCTTAGAATAGTTTAAGGATGGTGTAACAACTTTCATTTTGCAGGTATTGTGTTGGGAGGTCAAACATTGAGCAAGCCCTACATTTTTGGGGTTTTGGGGTCCAAATTGGGGCTTTCATATCCAGATGTGTCAGAGTCAAATTGGATTCATATTCCTCAAATTAGATCCATTTCATGATAGTGTTGAAAGTGGAAAGGTCTGGGAGTACACCCATGATAGGGTTGCTTTGAAAATGTGGGGTATTAGGCCTATAAGGCATAGGGCATGGTTGAAAGCATAGCTATAGAGATGAGGAAGAGTATTAAGGTTGTGGAGTCTAGTGGGGATACACAATGATGAAATTGATAACTGATAGGTCTATACTTTGGGTTGAGGGCCTAGAGTTTATTCTTTTGGAAGGAAATAAGGTGTTGTTACAAAAGAAAAGAAAACATTAGCATTCTGCTAAAAGATTTTGAAAATCCTCCATTAGCCTCTGTATCATCATCTCCAACACATTTACACTCCTCTAGGTCATTTGATCATTGCCCAACCAACTTTTGCACTTGGTTGTACATTCTTGACAACTTTTGCAAAATTTTCTCTTTGCAACTTTTTAACAACTCTTTGCACTATTATGCAATTTTGATTTTCTCATGCTTTATATAGGGTGGTTGGGTGGGTAGTAGCCCTTTAGGAATTCTCTTTAATGCTTTGCAACTTTCTTGCCAAAAATTGCACAATACAACTTTTACATTTTTTGCAATTTTTCACCAATTTGGTCAAATGACCTTCCTATCATCTCAAACTTGCCTATAAACCTTGCCTGTTGTAAAAACCTAATTCCAACTCTTTGTTGACCTTATTAAGCTCATGATGACATCATCATCATGCCTTTCTCCAATCAAAGGGCTATTTTAAGCCTAAAAAGGGGTGACATAGTGTGACACTAAGGACATGGTCCAAAACAACCATATCCAAGATTTGCATCTATTGTAGAGAAGCCAAATGGATATAATCTATAATTTATTTTCCTGATGTTTTGGGAAATTTGGGAGAAAAATGAAAGAGGGCAGCTATCTAAGTCTATATAAGTTGAAGATAATTGAATATTTTTTAAGGATATCATCAAACCCACAAAAAAGAGTTCAAGAGATATATTTATAACAAATTTATAACAATAATTTACAATATTTACATCTCTTATCAGTTTTACATAGAAAATTTGGCATCTAAATATCCACATGTTTGATATCTCTTATCGGATTTTTATAAGAATATGACATCTAAATATGCACATGTTACATGTCTTCTCTTTTTTATATACAAATTTGGCATCTAAATATGCACATGTGACATCTCTTACTAGACTTATACACAAAATTTGGCATCTACATATGCATATCACTGCAAACGTGCAAAATTTTGCATAGCATATATACAAAATTTTCAAAACTATTCTACCATATGTAGAATGATTCAACTATATAGCACACAATCAATCAAGGGAACCTTTTGGATCAGCTCTAATCCTTATTGTATCAAGTATTGCCTAGTGATAAAATTCACATACTTTCCACTTCTTGTTAAGAGGCCTATCATGATATAGTATCAATTGAATATTTATTGCAACAATAGGGTTATAATAATGAAGAATATGTCTGTATGTCTCAAAATCCTCAAATAACCACATGGTAGAATTATTGATAGGGTACCTACATTTAATTGTAAAGACAACTTAAAGTTAAAATAGATACATTATACATGACAAATTGACTTAAAGAGATCTTCATGGAAGGGGAAAAAAAACTACCTTCTAAGCCATGTGCCTATCACAATAATAGATCCTATTGGGTGCTCAATATCCTCACCATCAATGATTGTATCTATCAATTTCTTTTTGGGCTCAATACACCAACATAGAAAGTAATTCACTCCATCATTATTCTCATATGCAATAACTACATATACATGACCTACATTATATAAAAGGATAAGTTAATGGTAAAATTGAAAGTGAACTATTTTAACCAAGTATTAAATTCATAACTTAGTACCTGATTTAACTAGGTCAAATACATGCTCAAAATATGTTGATGCTTCAACCTAGGTGAGTTGTAGTATTGTAGGAAGTTGATATGAATCAATTGTATGAAAAGGTCTACAAGACCATAATTTTTCAACCCACTCTTTTGATTCATATTCATCTCATAAATGATGCATAAACAAAGAGCAAAAGCATGCAATCTTTCTAGTATCAATAGCTAGTGACATTGCATTTGAACTTCAAAATGAATGCATCTCACTTGACCCTGTAAGTGTACAACAATCTTGCAAATTTTTAATGTTAGGTTCATGTATCAACCAAAAATATCTAGAAACCATAGACTTACCTGTATTACCCACTCCCATTGTAGAATTGCACCATTGGACAATTACTTCAATATTTCTAGTATTGTTCTACCTTTGTACTTTAATTCCTCTCTACTAAGGGCTCTTTTCACACATGCTCCAACACCATCATGCTCTCCCTTTCCATATCCCACATGCACTCCTCTTGTCACATGCATCCTACTCAACCAATAGAACATCCTTGCATTATTGAATTGTGCAGTGCAATTGTCTAACCATATAATGTGTTGATTGTATCTTTCATCTCTTTCCCTCAAATTATCATAGAAAAATCTAAAACATCCTTGCACAAAATTTGATGGATGAGTTTGATCATCGCTAATATAGAAGTGATACTCTCTTAATACCTTTTTGTCGTCCTCTGTGCTATCATGTGCATGAATAAATATTATGTGTACAAAAATTGACACTTGCATAGAGTTGCAATACATTGGTTGCACTTTATTTTGAGGTTTTGGTGTATAGTTTTTAGTGAAGTCAACAACTGAAACAATTGTACCCAAGAGAAAAAATTTCTTACACAAGTTGAATTTCTCATCTAACAATCTAGCTCTATGTGTATGACCTATGTAGTCATAAACTATTTTATCTTGAAACAATTGCATAAAATTAGTTACACATACATCACTTTTCACTAATTCACACCTATTTAATTCTTTTCCATCTTTAACACGATCTATAACTGACTTGTACTTTCCAAGAAAAACTAGTGTCTTACCAATTTCATGTGTGCTATCTAGATGTAGGCATCTATGCAACTTTTGCAAATCACTACATTGAGGAAAAAATCCTTTCAAACACATGGTCTTATAATAAATACACCCATCATTTTTTTTACATAGTACACTTGCAAAAAAATTTCTCAGTAACTTAGGAGGTTATAGACCACATTCCTACAATATTGTGTTAGTATGCAAAGTATAACATATATAATGATAAACATCAAACTGCATAGAAAACTCAACATGAACCCTACAACAACATGTAGTGCATGTATGATTTATCTTAACATAGAATGGTTTTTTTTATCTCAAAAATTCTTAAACTGGTTTTAATTTGAGGAAATCTTTGAAGAAACATTTCATAAAATTGTGTTAGAGTCATATGTAAAAAATGTTTTGCATGTGGCTCATGGTTTGTTTTTTCAATTCATCTTTTGAGAACATCTTTTTGGTTTAGTGAAGCCCTTGTATTATCATGCCAAAATTTCTCTATTAATATTCTTATTGCATCAACAATAACTTTATCCTTATGTGGGAGTCTACCTTGGAATGACCAAAAAGAGGTCTCATTAGAATTCTTAACTTTCTTTCGCCTTATTAAGGCTTTGAGTAACATTGTTCTACTTATCCCTAATGATTTACTCATTTTTCTTACCATACGAGTTTTTTTCCATTTCCTTTCCCATTATGGTTGATGTGAGGACCCATTGACTTGTATTAGCATCTTTAGTACGTGCTTTTTGAACCAATAGGTTAGTATGCATCAAAGAGATTTCTAACAATGCTTCTTGCACTACTATTTTCAGATGTCCTCAACCCCAAAATTCTCATTGTCTCTCTGAATTTCAGATTTTTAACCATTTCAACAAGAAGTTGGCATCTTCCACTTTGATTCAAATTTTCAATACAGTTATTCCAAATCTTTTAGTTATCCTACAATTTCTTTCTAACATTTTATCATGCATTGACATCAAAATATTTTCATCAATGTCAATTAGAAAACTTTGGTTTTCTACAAATTATCCTAGGAGATGTTGATGTACACACATGCTCTATATTTTTATTATGTACATCATGCACATTCATCATTTCAACTTGAAATGTTGCATTAGGGGCATTAGGTGATGTAAGTGTATTTTTCATGAACATTTTTGTTTCTTAAATTAGGTGTGTTTGTGACATCAATATCAATAGGTAGATTTTCATCACTTAAATTAAAGTCATTTGATGGTGTACCTTCACATAATCTCCTCATATGCTTCCTTGTTTTTTCCTTTGTTGCCTCTCATTTTCTAATAGTTCCTCTCTTGTTCTTTCCCATGATTGTAGATGCAAATTACCCTACAAAAAATACCATGAATAAAATAAACAATAAAATACATAACTAAACAAATTTGCATGATTATTTTATGCTCAATCACAAGATACTAACAAAAAAAAGATATTGGCGCATGAAAAATATAAAATTTACCTTTTCCAAGCACAAAAAACTTTACACATGCATACTTGGTAAAGAATACATGTGAAACAATAGTAGAATTTGGTGGATCACACTAACACAACATAATAATCATTGACATGCTATTTTATTTACATTTTTTAATAACCCAATCAAATTGCGTATAACCTAGTCAAGTTATTGGGTTCTAACTATATTATCCATATAGATAAATAACTCGATTGGGTTTTATATTACTACTAAAAAAAGGTATATTGAAGAAGGTGGGGAGTGATGGAGAGAGAGAGACAGAGAGAGAGAGAGAGAGAGAGAGAGAGAGAGAGAGAGAGAGAGAGAGAGAGAGAGAGAGAGAGAGAGAGAGAGAGAGGGTGAGGATAGGGTAAAGAGAGAGAAGGGGATACAAAGAGGGAGAGGAAATGGGGGTGAGAGAGAGAGAAGAGGATGGGGGGGGAGAGAGAGACATAGGATGGATAAAGGATTAGGGGATAAGAGAAAGATAGAGAGGGGATATGAGAGTGGGAGAGAGAGATTAGGAGATATGATAGAAATAGTGTGAGAGAGATTAGG
Organism: Cupressus sempervirens; assembly: GCA_028749045.1. Classification (NCBI taxonomy): domain Eukaryota; kingdom Viridiplantae; phylum Streptophyta; class Pinopsida; order Cupressales; family Cupressaceae; genus Cupressus; species Cupressus sempervirens. Next base: position 43,965,091 of record CM053784.1, read on the forward strand.
GGATATGATAGAAAGAGTGAGAGAGAGATGGAGAGAATGAGAGAGAGAAGGGGATCTGATAAAGAGAGGGAGGGTATAGGGGAGGGACGAGGGGGGAGAGAGAGAGAGAGGATGAGATGAAGAGAAGAATTAGAGGATATGATAGAAAGAGTGAGAAAGAGAAGGGGGAGAGAGGGATAGGAGGGAGGGAGGGACAGAGAAGGATGAGAGAGAGAGAGAGAGAGAGAGAGAGGACAAAGAGAGGGAGAGTATAGGACAAAGAGAGAATATGAGCAAGAGAGGATGGGATGGTGAGAAGAATTAGAGAATACATGATAGAAAGAGTGAGAGAGAGAAGGGGATAGGAGAGAGAGAGATAGAGATTAAGAGATTAGGAGATATGATAGAAAGAGTGAGAAAGAGATGGAGAGAGAGAGAGAGAGAGAGAGAGAGAGAGAGAGAGAGAGAGAGAGAGAGAGAGAGAGAGAGAGAGAGAAGGGGATAGAAGAAAGAGAGGGAGGGAGGGAGGAAGAGAGGGAGAAATAGGGGGGGATGGGATGGAAAGAAGAATTAGAGGATATGATAGAAAGAGAGAGAGAGAAGGGGATAGGAGAAAGAGAGAGGGGGATAGGAGAGAGCAAGAGGGATAGGGGAGAGAGATTATGGGAGGGAGGGCAAGGGGAGAGAGAGGGAGAGAGATTAGGGGATATGATAGAAAGAGTGTGAGAGAGGTGGAGAGAATGAGTGAGAGAAAGGGGAAAAGGAGAAAGAGAGAAAGGGGATATGAGAGAGAGATTAAGGGATATGATAGAAATTTTGTGTGTGTGAGAGAGAGAGAGAAAGAGAGGGAGGAAGGGAGAGATTAGGGATGAGAGAGAGAGAGAGAGAGAGAGAGAGAGAGAGAGAGAGAGAGAGAGAGAAGGTGATGGGAGAAAGAGAGGGAGGGTATAGGAAAAAGAGAGAATGAGAGAGAGAGATCGAGAGAGGATAAGATGGAGAGAAGAATTAGAGGATATGATAGAAATAGTGAGAGAGAGAGAGAGAGAAAGGGATAGGAGAAATATAGAGGGGAGAGAGAGAGAGGGGGGGGGGAGATATTCGGGGAAAGGATAGAAAGAGTGACAAAGAGAAGGAGATAAGAGAAAGAGGGAGGGGGATAGGAGAGAGAGATTAGGGGATATGATATAAAGAGTGAGAGAGAGAAGGGGATAGGAGAGAGAGAGAGAGACGAGGATAGGATAAAGAGTGAAAATGAGAGCAAGAGAGAGAGTAATGGAGAGAGAGAGAGAGAGAGAGAGGATGGGATGGAAACAAGGATTGGGGGATATGATAGACACTTGTTTAGCAAAATACATAACCCAATCTCTCTCTCTCTCCATGTCCCTCCCTCCCTCAATCTAACCTTGTGTAGTAGTAATACAAAACCCGATCAAGTTTTCTAGAACTTGATTGGGTTCTGAATGCATTTTTTATTTTCATAACCCAATTGGATTATTTGAATCCAAAAAATCTGATTGGTTTATGGGTTGGTGATAGCCTAGAAAAATGACCCAAAGCCTTGGGAGACTGTTTTCCCTCCAATTTTTTTTCCTTTAGACATTTTTTCACCTTCTAAGATGAATTATCATCTTTGTCTTCATTAGGTACACTAATGGTAAAGTGGGTATCTCTAAAATCACCACCATAATCTTACACATCTTCTTAACTTTCTAACAATTTTCTTTTGGACAACATTAACATTATAAACTTTAATTACTTTTATGAATGCCTTGGCATTCCTCACATACATACATCTACCATTTTTTTAATAAATTTTGATATAATTAACCAAATTTAAAATAAATTACATATTATTTTTTTATACTTTATATATATATATAAAAGTTTCCATTTTCAAAATTTATTTTGATGCAAGTTATGCTCAACACACGAATATGTACCAAAATTTTGGGATGTAGTCTATTCAATAATTCATAACAAAAAAAACACTAATCATAAAAGTACAAAAAAACACACAACTTCTAGATATGACTATTAGCTCATACTATCCAAGGGATATGCAAAATACTAAATATAACTATGTCTTTTGTGTTGCACACAAAAATAACTATGGTATCTTTTCTAAAAAAATTAGGAACTATTTTTCATGTGCATGGGTTTTGACCCACCTAATCTTGTCTATTTCATAAAAACTCTAGTATTTTAGAAAGTAGATTCAAAGTACTACAATTTATATGTTTTATGCATCTTGTCATTTTTAGTGGATATTCCTCAAATGACTCATCCAAGTTCAGGTTTACCTGATTTTCAAACAAAGTTGCCCACTTATACCCCCCTTTTTGTACACCATCTTGGTGCACTCACCCTTGTCCATATAGGACCTAGTGAGTTTAAAGAGTCCATCGAAGAGGCTTCATTTTGATGATCCTCCTACAATCTAGGACATAGTAGTTTTTTAGGGAAGCCTTGGGGCACATTTCCATATGACATATGCCATATTTTATGTATAAACTTTGATTTCATAGACATATTTTGATGACATGTGCCATATTTTGTATACGAATGTACATTTTGACATACATTTGCATCGAATCTATATATGATTATATACTTTGATATATTGTATTATTGTGAATTTTTGCATAGGTGTATTTGTATAGTGTATGGAATCTTGTTTATTTTAATAATGTTTATTAGAATCTTGTTAATTGAATTCTAATTCATTGGAATCTTGTATATGGTTTATGCAACTTATTCATTGTAGTCTTGTTCATTAAAATCTTGTTTGTGGTTTATGAAATCAATATCACACTAATAGAAAATAATTGAACTCCTCCAAAGATTTAAGCAACCACAAAACCAAAATCCCTCCTTAAGAAGAAATAGCTAGAAGCAAAGACAAGCCCTTGAAATTTTTCAACATCCAACTAATCATAGACATAAAGAAAAAACAAGGTCATTGTGTTATGACTCTCAAAGATTACTGCTCAAATGTACTTAATGCACCTTGTGGGAAATTTGATGTGTGGTGTTTGTGAACTTTCTAATGATGAATCGATGTCACAATGAATGGTTTGAAAGTTGTGTTCCGTTGCACCAATTTACTGAGGAATACTATGAGATTTGGCATCGACCAATATCATTGTGCCAATTGAAACAAAATTGAATCTTGCAAAACTGAGAGAGGTTATAGTGGATATTGATATCATGGTCCTATAGCATGTGATAGTTCTTCAATAAGCCTCACAAGTTATGAGATACAAGTATCAGAAGATTGCAGCCTAGAAGTGCTTAGGACACCTTGGAAACGCTCTTGTTTGGGGTGCTTGCGAACATTCTAGGCTCCCCGTGGTCGAAACAGTAGTGTCATTGGGGTTCACTTCACCATCCAAAGTTAACAGTGCCGAAAAAATGATGTCATGATGAATGGTTCAAAAGTTGCGCACTGGTGCACCAATTCAGTAAGGAACAATGTGAGGTTTGGCATCGACCAAGATCGATGTGTCAATTTCAAATGAAATTGAATGTCCCATAATTAAAAGAGGTTATTGTGGACATCGATATCATGGTTCTTTAGCATATGACAATTCTAAGATACAAGTGTCAGAAGATCACAACCCAAACATGCTTAGGGCACCTTGGAGACACTCTAGTTTGGGGTACTCACAAACGTTCTAAGCTCACCAATGAAGTAGAAGTGATTGCAATGGTATTAGTTGCAAATACTATAATAATAATAATAACCATTGAAACCTAAAGGAGAACTTAGATTTCAAATGAAGCTTTTTGTATTCAAAAGTAATAGAAATCTAATTGTGAGTTTGTGGTATGATTTTTAATAAAATACTTGAATTTGATTCTATATGTTTTAGCACATCTATTATCTATTTATTCAAAGTACTTTAAATTTATATTTTAAGACTTTAATTATTGTACATGGATTTTAGAATAGAAAAGTATACATTATAATAATACAATGAATAATTTGATCTTTCATACTTTTCTAGAACTATTAGAAATGTTTTAATTAATTGTAAGTAAATACATTGAAATACACACACACACACAATGTTTAGTGTAGTTATTTATTACAATTCTTAGTTAAGTAGAATTTAATTAGTGATATTGTTAAAAGAAAAGAAAAATGATTCCACTTATATTATATGTATTACAATGTGTGATTCTATGAGTTAATGTGTTGGTTATACAAATAGACACTTCTTAAACATGTTTCAAAAAATATTGCAATGACCAAGAATACTACTTTCTCACCTGAAAAATACATAGAATATAATTTAAATATAATTTAAAAATATTCTAAAACTAAACATTAATATATTTCATTCATATAATAAATTAGGAAACAACTTTCAAACAGGGTAATGGAAACTGCAAAGGGCTTAATGAAAAGAGTTGTGGATCCAGCGAGACGTGTTATAAAAGAATGTGCATTCAGCTGCATCAGCAGGAAGCGCACGTTTAAAGAATTTGAGGAGGATCCTGAGGCAGCGGAAGAAAACAACATGCAACAGAGGAAAAGGGCAAGAACGGAGGATATACATGATCATGGCAGATCTCACTCTCTAGAGGTTAGTGGCTTCTGCTCAAATCATTATTAAGGAAATAATGTTAACTAAAAACTTTACTTTTAAATCATATACCATGTCCCCTGTATTTAAAATGCAACCCTTATCAAAAATGGGAAAGTTGGCTTTAAAGCGAGTGCATGCAATTGCTGCAATCTCTTCATTAGTACCAGGTTCTTGTGTAGCAAACTGATTACATGGAAAGGCCAATACTTCGAAACCTACATACATGTTTTCCAAAATAATTTGAGCTCTCTAAAAACTTTGATGATTGACATTATTTGTATTTTTCAGTATATATTTTGAAATCAAATTTTATTTTGGATTTTTGAAGATATGATATGTTGTTTTAAGCATTTTCTTGGCTATCAGTTCTCTTGTCAAGGGGCCTCTGTTTGTTTGACCATGTACGAAATTCTGTAGTTAAGCACACTCAAGTTGTAGTATTGGGATGGGTGACGTCCTCTGGGCTCTGGGGAAGTCGGGTGCTTTGTTAGGTTCGTGTTCAATCACTACTCATGAAATATGGATCAACTGGCTTTACTCAAAAACTACACAGTTAAATCCTGATAGCTATATCATAATTTAACTTGTTATAAAATTATTTCCTACGCACCCATTAAACATTTCTCGAAAAATAAACTTCTTCCTTAAAATATTTCATATCTGAAAGTCACTAAAGATAGTACTTTGCAAGATTAGATGTGCATTATCATTATTTGTACTTCCTTTTGGATTGACTCGCCCATTAGATTACACACATAGAGAACAAGTCAGGTGTTGACCTGTAATTTGGCTTAAGATGGAAGAAATCTAATGCCAAAGTTTCCACAATTAAACCTTCTATAAAGATGTAGAGAAACTTAAATCTGATGTCAAGTTTCCACAGTCAAATCTTCTATAAAGACGTAGAAGAATTTAAATCTGATGCCAAGTCTACACAGTCAAACCTTCTATAAAGATGTGGAAAAACTTAAATCTGATGCCAACTTTCCACAATCAAGCCTTCTATAAAGATGTGGAGAAACTTAAATCTGATGTCTAAGCTTCCACAATCAAACCTTCTATAAAGATGTAGAAAAACTGACTTTTAACTACTACCAATACAAGAGCATCTATTTTGTAATAAGTCATATAGAAAATTCATTCAAGTACACCAGAAGGATACTTCAGGAAATATTCCATTACACCATACAAATTATAATTTCAGGGGGTTTACAGTTACAGACTGGTATTATATAACAAGCGTTCATCCCATGCAAAAGAAATCCTCAGCATCCAATATTTACAACATTTTCATAAACATGAATTAGTATTTGAAGCCCAATGTCACCATCTCAAAGCCAATCCAAGTTTCTATTGGATTTATGATAGACTTTAGTTTCAATCGTATATAATTTTAAACGAACATACACAACTAGAAGCTATCATGGATATCATGCATCTACTTCAGAATTGTGTAAAACACATACCACTAAATCTCCACTACCATAGGAAAGCTAAACAGTCTACTTCCCCTATCTAACAGTAAATTAAAAGCTCCAAAACTATAGATAAAAAGTCCTCTAAAAGATAAAACTATTAGACATTAGAAGACTATATATATTACATATCACCTTGGTCCTTAAACTTGACATACAATTCATTCATCTCCTCATAGTTTTTGGTAGTAAGCCCACTAAATGCATGATACATAGATTTAAAAATATGTAAGAAATCCTACTTAGGAGTATCTAGTTTAGTTTCAAAATTGATGAAACTTGAATAAGTTCTGTTATATTATTCCATGAATATTTTAATTGTGCTTGCAGGACATGGATGATGGAACATTAGTAAGCACTCCAGAATCACAATGGTCACCCATACAGTTTCCAATTACAGGTGGACGACAGGTGAGAAACTCTGTTTGACAACATTTTTCTCCTAAGATTTTGGTTTTTGAGATAAATTGTTGGTTTTTGACATGATATGATTTGCACTGCAGTTGTTAAAAAGGAGTAATTGCTCTCATATGCCATTGAGGATGACCCGACAAAGGACAAACTCTGATTCCCCATTGGGTAATTTTAGTCCGTTTCAATCAGTTGCTTAATAATTCAATCAAATAAATTCTTAATTCTTTATATTTAATAAACTTAGGTTTGAACCTATAGCTCTAGTTTTAAAAGAGAGGTCATAACTTGAAATCTTGCGGGTAGTAGATATTACTATAAGTCATCTATAGATCTATATACAGATTTCTTGGTATTATTGATTATAAAAGAATCTCAATCTTTTGTCTTTCTTTTGATTGCAGTTATTAAGAAACTAATGGAAATAGAGAAGCAGGGTGTTTCGTTGGCATATGAACACCTAGTACCACAAAAATCTAGAGAGATGGCTCGTAAGATTCTGGAGCATTGTGCTGAACAATCTTCAGCTCAATTAAAATCTAATGATGATTGTCAAACTTCACTACGATCTTTAGAGCATTTGGCTTCGAGAATCAAAGGTACATCTCCCTCAAGACTCTCAGGCATCTATCAAATTTTGAATATAATTTTATGAGATAGTTTTGAAATATATATTGTGATTGTTCAATTGTAACTCTATTATTAGCTACCAGAACTGCAGGTTCCCGGTCCTTGAAAAACCTAGTGGACTCCTTTTTTTTATCTCTTTTTTAATTTTTTGTATGGGGTTTTGGATCCCCTCAAAATTTGTTTTTACCAAAATAAAAAACTCTACTATAAACTATTTAATAGTCCAATCAAAAGTCTAGAATCTACAAACAAAATATCAATTCCAATAAAGTTCCAAATCAAGTACATTAATATAATAGCCCAAATATACCTTCACACATTGTTAAGGTGGACTCTATTGTTTTCCAATCTTTCAAGACCTTGTAGATAATTGTATTGCTTCAGCATCAAATAGATAATTGTATTGCTTCAGCATCAAATACTAACAAAATGACATAAAAGAGAAGAATGTTGTTGATTGATGAAGCAAACAAGATAGCAAAATCATAGTAGTCATAAGAAATACACTGATAACATGTTGGCAGTAATACTTAATGTAATTGATACAATTGTCAATGAAACATAAAAAGAACCTCCATGTTACAACTAAAGGTATCTTTAACAAGCAAGAACGTTTTGCATTGAATAGTGTATTTTATTTGTTTTCTAATAATTGCTTCTCATTTATTGCATAGAAAACACAATGCCAATATCAAGTTCAAATGACCATTCTCCATCAAATCTTGCAACACCTACCTTGGCCATTAGTCATTGCAACATCTACTTTGGGCCTGGTGGAGCATCATCTGATGTCACTAATGATACTGAAAGTATTCCAATAGTCCCAAACGGGATGGAAGGATTTCGATTGGATTTATCAGATTTATGTCGGGTTCCAGAAAATAAAGGTTTTTGAATGTGTTTATCAGAGGTATGTCAGATTGATATTGGACTATGTTAATATTTTTTATTAGATAAGCAAGAATTTTGAAATAAGTTATGCTAATATTACAACTAACATGTTTTGTTACAATTTAGACTAACTTTGTCTGTCTCTTTGTTAACCTTTGTGGACTTTAAATAGGAATCTGATGATGAGGACCAGGTAAGAAATAATGCCACTAGAGGTTTAGCCCTCTATTTTCTTGATGTAACTTCTTCAAATATTTTGGTTTCTTAGGAATAACTTAATCTAACCATTTTATATTCCTTGCAGACTTGACTATAACAGGAGTCTAATGATGAAGACCATGTAAGCAACTATGCTAGTAAAGGCTTAGCTCTCCATTGTCTTGACGTAAGTTCTGCAAAGATTCTAATTCTTGTAGGAATATTTTATTCTGAGCATTTACTAACCTTTTACAGACTTGACTATAATAGGAGCATGATGATGATGCCCTTGTAAGGAAAATGCTACTAGAAGTTCAGCTCTCTATTGTCTTGTTTTAAGTTCACATATTCTAATTTTATTAAGAATAACTTAATCTAGACTTTGCTAATTTCCATTTTTGAATGAGTTTATCAGAGATATGTTGAGTTGATAATGGACTGTGCTAATATTATTTATTAGAAAAGTAAGAATCTTGAAAGGTCTGTAATGTCTTGTTCAAATAGAAAGTAAGATTTAAAAGTTATGCTATTGTTACAACTAATATGTTTGTTTTTCTCCTTTTTGATTATCTGCTAACCTTTGAGAACTTTTAATAGGAACCTCATGACGATGACTATATAAGAAACAATACTACTGGAAGTTCAGCTTTCCATTGTCTTGATGTAAGTTCTTCAAAGATTCTAATTTTCTTAGGAATAACTTAATCTGACCATTTTCTAATCCTTTGTGGATTTGATTAAAATAGGAGCTTGATGATGATGACCATGTCAACCATGATTTTAATAGAGGTCTTCATGTAAGTTGTTCAAATATTCTAAGTTTCTTAAGATTAACTTAATCTGACATTTGCTAACCCTTTGTGGACTTGACTTAACAAAAGTTTCATGATGATGGCGATGTCAGCAACAATACTAGTAGAAATATTGATGTAAGTTCTTCAAAGATAATAAATTTCTTAAGAATAACTTAATTTCATCATTTGCTAACCCTTTGTGAATTTTGACTATAATAGGGTTCTAATGATGATGACAATGCAAGCATCAACGATTCTCTAACCATTTGCAACTCTTTGGGGGCTTGACTATACAGAATTCTAATGATGACCACCATGAAAAAAATTCTAATGATGACCACCATGTAAGCAATAGTGCAACTGCAGGTTCAACTCTCCAATGCATTGATGTAAGTTCTTCAAAGATTCTGTAAGACATTTTTCACTCATATTGTTTCAGTTATTTGTCATAGTTTGAATGAGTTTTCAGATTCTACTTTTCATTTGGGTGATGAGGCCACTTAATATGCGAATATTAGTTGACATGATATTTTATTTGGAAAGGCATCAAAATTTATAGATAGTTTGTAATGAAATAACTTGCACAATAGAAGAAATAATATGAAATATTATATAAATACTTGATAATAACTGAGAGCAATAGGCCACTTTGAGGGGGCAACCTCCAGATATCTCCAATGAGAACACACTTCACAATATGATGTTGAAATAATACTCAGAACCTCCTATATATTCCTAATTATGCTTAGGTTGAATAGACACAACTCTACATAACACCTAGGCCAACCTCCCTACCTAAATAATAATATAATAATGATAACATGACTTGATTAAGGGTTAAGATAGCCACAAATTGACTATCCATATCCCTATATACACCAATATTAAGGGCGTAGCATAGTTTGTGATTTGTAATTTCTGATTATTAAAATTCACCAACGAAGAGACACATTAATCAAAAGGTTACAGAGGTCACAACGACCTAAAGTTTTCTTCCTCCCTTCCGTAGCGTGTGTTAACTTGTGAGTCTCATAAGTTGCTTTTGTTTCATTCATTCATTCATTTATTCATTGGCTAATTTGAAAGTCTAAAATTATAGTACTTTAAAAACACATGTTTGCGAGCTTTTCTCAAAAAATATATAGTTAATTGTCAACATTGTTCTTATGCAGGTGCAAAACAAAAGTGATTTAGTATGAAGGCCAATTGTTGGGGAATCTGAATAGACAGTGATATCCAACGTAACCTCCGAACCTCCAAAATGAAAAATTCCATTCAGTTGATTGAATAGTGTAGGCCATTACCTTTTCATACAATTGGAAAGAGCATGCAGGCGGTTTGAAGCGAATTCCATGGATATCACAGCTTTAATAAAAATTTTGTTGCTGTTAGCATCAAAAGATTCGCCTATTCCGAAATGAGATATTACAGGTTTTTGGATTCATGATATTGTAAGTTTCGTGTTCCTCTGCCTTTTTCAATGCATTAAGGGTTTCAGCATAGTTTTTGTCCTTCCTTCCCTGGGGTAAACCATGCTTATTTTGGACTTGGTTTGACAATGAAAGTTCAGTATGCTATCTCAAGCATCGGGATGGAAGAAGACTCACTAAAGGGAGAAAACAGGTTGATGTCTATTTTCTGCTGTAGATTGGATAAAACATAATGTAAGTACAATTCAACTACTAAAAGCATTGAATGAATGAAACGAGTCAAGGATGAAGAAGTAACAGCTTTGAATTATCTTTACACTTCTGTGATGTCAGATAAATGTTGACTAGATGACGGTGATTTGAAGCTCAAATGCAATTAATAGTCATTAATGGGTATAAAATAATTTAAATGTGTGAAGAATTAATGGTGCAACATTTGAAATTAAAAGGTAAGATGTAGATTAATATTTAGAAAGGAAACATGAGTACATTGAGAAGATCAGTTGTGACTACAAATTTCGTGGAGACTTCAGAAATGGTGAAAATTGTATCAGTTTGCTTTTGAAAGTATGTGATAATTGCTTTGGTGCAAAGGGATGGGTGTTCTTCTTAGGACATTGTTTTGAATTGTTAAAAGATTGTCAGCTTAAGTCATTAGACTTAGACTTACTTTCTAACATAGCAAATTTTAAGTTTTTAGATTGAATTTTGAGTGATTTTTAAAATTTTTTTAATATTGTTTCCAAAATTACAAGGATTACATTGGATTTGTAACGGTAATTGGCTGACACATTTGTGGCTACTCGTCTTTCCCTCAACAGTTTCCTCCAGCTGCTCCAATTTGTTCACACAATGCAACTTTTATTTTTGCCTTGATATAATTTTTCTTCCAGCAGTTATTCTTCTTACATCAAGAAGGCAGTTGGCAAGTGTTGTAGACACACATTCTTAAAATGTAATTCATAATGTAATGACTTTGTTTTAGTGTTGTTCAGATTGTCAAACCTCCTGTAACTCAAAATTGAGGGTCCATGGTTGGTTGTTTTCTTGAACAACTACTCTAACGATGTAAAGAAATAAAAACTAGATTGTTTGAAACAAATGTAATCTTGAATATTAGGAAATTGATTTTATAGTTCTTTTGTACAAATATTTTAGAGGTATTTTAAAATGTTTTATTATATAGATTTAAACTTAAATAGTTCAAACAATCAATTGAACTATGTTTATTTTTATAGATTTATCATTTTCATCTATCTTATATTTTGTTTAATTTCGTAAGTCATTAATTTTCTACTAAACTTGACTTTACTTGTAGGTCTTCATATTTTCATATTTTGAGGTCTTCAATCATTTTTCCCAAGAAGTTGGGTTAGCCTTGTTGAGGCATACCCTTTCACAAAATGCTCCTTTATCCAACTCCTCTAAATATTTTTTCATAGGGTCATCAAAACAAGGAATGATGTGCTCAAAATGTCTTTTCTAGAAGAGAGAACTCTCCCTCCCATAGAAGGATGTGAATCCAACCTTTAAAAGAATTGACAGATCTTTTTTGTTCAATTAAACTTGATTTCATGTTCTACACCCATCAGAAACATAACCAGCCATGGCGCATTTATTTCAAAACCTAAAGAGCTCATATGTTTGATCTATTACATCACATTCACCAACTTAGAGGATAATGTAATTAGATAAACAAGCACCTGCTTCATATACACATCAATATAGAATCTTACAAAATCATTATTATCTACATTATGTATCATTAACAATTTGGCCAACAATACAAGAAATTCATATCCAAATATTTTTGCCCCAGTGTTTGATCTATAAACTAGGAAATCTTAACTTGTGTAGGACTCTATTATTTCTCTAAATCCAAGATTGTATGATACTTCTTAAGGAAAATGCTAGCATTACAAAAAAAACCAATACTAAATAAGAGAATACATATATAATATTCTCAGAGGGATAACATAGCGAAATAAATCATTCACAAGTACTAAGGTCTCAATAAATCTATGAAAAAAACCAATACCAAATAAGAGAGTACATATATAATATTCTTGGAGGGATAACATAGAGAAATAAATCATTCACAAGTACCAAGGTCTCAATGAATCTATGTATATTTTCTCTTAGACCAAGCTCTAAAAACATCAATATTGAGTCTAGACTCTACACAATTTCCCTACTAGTTTTTAAGAGTGGATGAAAAATTTTTCACAAGGAAATCAAGTACCTTTTACACCTAATAACTACACTCTACAACAATAATATAAGGACTACAATGTGTGGTTTGGACTTTTGATGATTCCTTGTACTAGTCAACACTAGGCCCTAGCAACGACTCTAACATTGGTAAAGTGGAGATGAAAAGTTCTTAGAAGGTATAGGAAGACAAATATTTATCCACTATATTATTTGCACCCAAAATCATGAGGAGCTCCTCACTCAAAACAATACTAGGACAAGTAGCATCTCCAAAATAGTAAACATCTTTAGTAAAGAGAAAATAGGAATAAGATGCCCTTGGTTTAGAGCCTATAATGGTTCCTTGTGCACAACAAGTGACAAATCTAAATCCTTGAAGGATATAATCCTCAAAATCATGCCAAATGAAATTCTAATCATCATCTTTCAATTCTTTCACATTCTCCTCTCACTCCATCTACCTCAAATGAACCTATGAATTACCCAAAACTCTTTCACCTTCCTACTACTTCTAAACATAATCTAAATATTTTTGTTAAAGTAAAATATATATCTTTTATCATTGAGTTTGATATTTTATATGAATATTCAACAAGGTTAGTTACTCAAAGTTTTAAAGCTCTCAAATGGCACGCTAATAATCCTAAATGATACAATTATCTTGAATACGGTAGGATCCCCTATAATGATCATGCATTTTGAATTATTTTTATAATATTTGTCACATTATTGAATAGTATACAAACATCAATATCTTTCAACCTTTCACTAACATCTTTACCTGTTAATTTTATTTCATTTATATTGATGAATAATCTCAGCTATTCAAAGTCTCGTAAAGAAATAAATTCATTGTTGTAAAAAAAATTATTATAGTCTTAAATTTTCAATTTAAAGATAAACTACCTAAATCAACCAAAAAAAAGGAAATAAAATGCCTAGTTTGAACCTTGCTTCTTGTTGCTATCTAAAGGAAAATTTTCTAGAGTTTTCAAGCATTCATGTCTCAATCATTCTATAAGAATCCTAAGGTATTTTATAGGAAGTCTTCTAATATAGAAAGATTATCTCTTATGATGTCAAACAAGAGTTCTCAATCAAGAAAGAAGATCTTTTTTGTCACCTACATGCATGTATTCATTCATTCTTTAAGGAAAGAATGCATTAAGCATAACAACATTAAAGATATTGGAATGGTGTTCATAGATCCATGCATTTGTGAAAATGCATCTTGGATTTCATTCCATGATTCGACAACTAATATTAAGAACCATACAACCTTTATATTTACATGCTTTCCTTTATGCAATTTCATTTTAATTTCAAGGTTGATTCCTAAATATGTGCTTGAGCAAGGCAAATCCTTTACAACTAAACCATCCCTATTTTTATGTTGATAGGAACATGTGATGAAGTTGTTAAAAATATGAAAAGTATGTGATCCAATGGATTGCAGCTAACAAATATAAACAAAAGTGCAAGATATACAGTGGGTGGGTATATTTTGTACCTAAGCATACAATGGCAAAGGAATTCTATATGCTCCAAATCTACTTAAACTAAAACCACACACTCAATCTACATTCTAATTGGTGATTCAAGGCACCACAAGTTACTAGCTAACTTATATTTGTTTGTTTTTGTTTAATCTTGCATATTGTCCTTAATTATGCTTTTATCAAGTACATTACTCATCCATATTCTCTCAAATCCAACTCATCTTAATCATAATCATAAAATATTACTACACTCGCTAAGTGCTTAAGTCCCACTTTAGCCTACTGGGTCATTGTCTTTTTGATTATACATTAGGAAAGGGGTGGACAATATGGCCTCTACTACACGTGTGTCACTTTTTTACTATGCATTTTGGTCAGTCCTACTTATTTTGATATATCTCCTTTCAATTCATTATCATTTCATGGTTATATGTTCTATTCATTAGATCTCATGTGTAATTATGTATTTTGAATCCATTTATGGTGGATAAATCTAATTAGTGTTGAGTTTTTGTCTACCCTTAAAATTTCATTCTTCCATTTAATAGATATACCTTTTCCATATTTCCTTCTACATTATTTTTATACAATTGAATCATACATAAAGCATTTTGGTTAGGATAATTTGTATAATTATGGCCCCATTGATCTTGAGCCCTCTTTATTTCTTAGGAATCTTAATGAACCACACATGAATTCTAATGACATTACCACTATTATTGAGAATCCATCTCCCCACTCTTCTCACGATGATGATGAAACCTTAAGAGTGTCTCATACCCAAGAGCAAAATATTTCCAAAGAAGGTTAAGAACATTCTAATTCAAACATCATCACTTTAGTAGAAATGATGAGGAAGATACTTCAGAATGATGACCATTGTGTTGATTTCTTGCATACTATTTCACATATCATTGATCAAAATGGTACACACATTAAGGATTATCCTCATTATCTTCGTTTACACCAACCTACTAGTAGTTTTGAGACTTATATGATTCCTAGTTCATTATCTAGTGTTTCCACCTATGTACCACCTCTCGGGGCTACATCTGCTTTGAATATTAATTCTACAAATGTCAATCTTTTAATTGTTTGCTCCTAGAATAGGATTTGATCATAAATGAAATTAAGTGACCCATTCATCTACTTAAAGAAACCAATTCTTATTATCACTAGATAATTAGACTTGGACCAACTAATAAGGAAGACTCAACGCCTTCTACACTTTAGGCTCCACAACACCTAGTCATGTATTCATTTGATAATCTTGTATAATCTCTACCCCAAAATTATAGATGAAATCAAGTAATTAGATAAATCTAGTACTAGAATGAACATAATTAAGGAGATACTAAACAATGGCTAGTTATTCATTGATCTGTACTACTTAAAATGAAGCATGACATAAGGTATTACAAACTTATTCAATATACAAATTTAAAAATGAACCTCATTATTTCTTCAAATTTTTGTGTGAAATAATATGAAAGTGCCTATTTATTTGGTTCATTATAAATTTGACATATATCTACACCTTATAATAATAAGTTTCTTGATAAACTTTTGGATCTAAGATAACACTACCTTACAAGTATATATATGACCAAGATTACTTATCAAAGTCCTTGAGTAAACCCAATGAATTTGTCATTAGTATCTTATCACTTTAATTAGTTCCTTAAATTAAATCATGAATACAAAAAAATATATCATAATAATGTATTGATTTAATAAGATCCTTGATCAAATTAGAACAAAATGCATAAGATTCACACCCTTGAGATAAATAAGCCAGAAATATGTAATCTCATTATGTTTAATGTTACTCTTGATATATAATGAGAGACATAATCAGACTCAATCAAAACTTTCAACATAATAACAATAAATACTTTTGTTTGCTCCATTGAATGTTTACAAAATTTCTTAGCACTCCATAAAATTTTGTTGGACTAACAAACTCAAAAATAAAGTTCTACTGAAAAGATGCTGGCCCTTATCTCTTGATCTCGATTACCCTTTTATAGAAATAAGGATAGTAAAAGAAGCTAGCGCCTAGAGGAGAAATATGTCACATTTTCATCTAACATACATATTCTTGTTACCAAAAAAAATATATAGAAAGGACAAAATAGTAACTACTCACTTAGAAAAAATTGACATAAAGGTCAATTTGTCTATCAGTGACTCAACACTTAGTCAATTGGTTACATTGCTATGAGCTCTACAATTGCTACCATGCTTATCATTCAATTTGCAATGTTAACCAAGTGGCTCAGTTGCTCCTAAGCTAAGTAGTTGGAATATAGTGTCTACTAAGTACATGAGTTAGTTTGCAATGTTTGTCAAGCTACATAGTGTTTATTGAGCTTTAGAGACAAAGTTTAGGGAAAATTGAGTGTAGTAGAGACTACCGAGCCAGTCAATGGAAGTGAAGAAGATCATAGCATTAACTGAGCTCTATAGTGTTAACCAAGTTCAATAGTGTCTACTGAGATCATATGCTTAACAAAGTGGATCTAGTGTTGACCGAGTCATGTAGTGTCAACCAAGTGATCCAGTTGCTACTGAGTTTCTTAGAGTTCACTGAGTCACACAAGGTTGACCGAGTTCAAGCTACCTAGAAGTGATTAGTATGGACCAAGCTTCAAAGTTCAACTGAATGCCAATGATTTTCAAGCATTAACAATGTTTGTCATGTATCAAAAAAACACTGAGTTTGTCTTTAGAACTCGAGTTTTAATACTTGGGCCAACTTTGTGAATTATGATGAAATTAGTATTGTAGCTGACTTTGGTAAGTTATAAATTGGATTGGTATATATGTGATACATTGTATCATATCTAAAGAAGAGAAGTGAAGAGTGTATGATCAGCAGAAGTGCGAATTTAAGAAGGCTACAAGAAGTATAAGGGACAAAATATATTTATCTATCACAGTTAGGTGATTATTATAATACAAGGAATCTCAACCAACAAATTAGAGTTACAGATTAGAGATCAGCCATTGGTTCATCCTAATAGGTGCATCAACCAAATCCTTTAATAGGGTAGACTTAACAGTCTTTGCTAAATCTCCTAACCGAGTCCATACTTCATTGTATGTTTGTAAATACTTTGACAAGGTGGATCTCATAGTCCTTATGGCTCCTAATAGGGTAGATCACTAGAAGCGGTCAATTGTAAGCCTTAATAGGTTAACTTTATACTACAATACTAAAGCTTGTGGGTATCATCCTCACCCCAGTTTTACTTTTTGATTGAAATGTTTATGGGTCACCATATCTTGTGTCAAAGTGTTATGAATGTTTATTTACTTTCATTCTTTCATACATACAATTAGATGAAAATATTATATGAAGGATTATTTGGTGAAGTGAGATAAAGTTTTATTGGTTCTTCATTCACCCCTCCCCTCTCAGTAACCTTGCGTACCTTATATTTCTAACAATTGGTATCAAATCTAGTCAAGTTCTCATATAAAAAGTTTAACAAACTGAGAAAAGATTAGAGGCAATGGAGGTATATAGGCTAGATAAAGCTATTGACAATGAAAATTTGGATCTTGAATTGGCCATTAGGAAACTAAATAAAGAAAAGGAGCAACTCTCTCAATCATTGAAAAGAAGGAAAGATCTTGCAGTACAAATGAATGACAATCTCTACGTTGAAGAAATAATTGAAGATATATATCTAGAAATAATTTAGATGAAGCTAATGAAGCAATCAAAGATCTATTAGAAAAGAATTCCAATCTTCAAGAAGAAGTTAGAAAGATGGAAAGAGCACAAGAAATCCAATTAGTGAGATTATGTGAAGTCATGAAAGAAAATGACAAAACTAAAGAAGAGATAGAAGGAAAGAACAACGAAATTCAACATCTTTCCCTTCAACAAGAAGACTTCATTGATCAACTCACTAATGCAGATGAAGAACTTATGAATCTAAGGTCAAAAAATGAAAGATTACAGAATGATCTCAACACTAAAAACAAAACCTATGAAAGAATAATGAAATCTCAAGAAAGCATGAATCAATTGAATGAATAAAGTCAATATAGACACAGAGAAAAAGTTGGAATAGGATGCATAGAAGAAGGTGAATCATCTAAGAAAGGAGCTCAAAAGAATCAAAGACCTACTTCCAATCATTGTGGTAAGATAGGTTATACATCAAATAAATGTTGGAATAATGGTAAAGTAAAATTTAATGGAAAGTGTTATAGGTAATAAGCACAGTCATAGAGCAAGTGAATGTAAAGAAAAACCTAAGTTTGAAGGTAAATGTCATAATTGCAAGAAACAAGGACAAAAATCTTTAGAATGTAAAACCAACCAGTGGAACCCAATAAACAAATTGTGAAAGCAATATTTGGATGGGATTACAATACATGGTGCAGATGTCACTACTGTGGTGAATTTGGGCACATTGGAGCAAATTGTGTCAAACATCATATGAGAAAAAGTGACACTAACAAGAGATGTTTTATCTATACAGAACTTGGACATCTTTCCAAAAACTATATCAACACAGGTAGAATTGAAGATGAAAAGAAAGCCAAAGCTAACAATATAAGAAAGAAAATGAGGAAACAATGGGCACTAAAATATCTAGAGAATGCAAACCAAGATCATGAAGTGAATGACACCCAAGTCAATTATTTGGGTGGTCCAAAAACTTCAACTTAGCTCCCTATAGAGATCACTGGAACTATGATTCAAAGGAAGTAATCTAACATCAGTTCCAACCAATAGAAAGACTGATCCAATCAGCATTCGAGATGCACAGGGATCACCAAGCATGATGAAAAGCAGAAGACCTTACTAAGTAAGGTTGGGTCATAGGACCTTACCAAGAAAGGTCGGGTTACACATTGTTGCAGACTCTAGTTGATAGTCCATACCGAGTGATGGAGACTCTACCAAGTTGTAGATATCTCCTGAGTATTAAACACTAAACTGAGTGGAGAATAGTCTGTCACCAAGTGAGTATGAAGTAGAAAACATTAATGGTGATTGAAAGGTGGAAATTTGTTAAAAGAAAGGAATCAAAGGCATTGTCTTCATTGCAAATTTCTAGAGCTATTAGTGCAGACTGATTTTAGATCCCCCAAGTGATTTGAGCATTTGTTGTTAAAGGATTTTTGAAGTTTTCAAAAACCCTACGGAGCATGGCATCTTCGAGAAGAAAAGAAAAGAAAGGGTTTGAAATGTTGGTTCATGGAGTTGATTGCAACACACCAAACTTCAAGTTGAGTCCAACGATTGGAGAGGTGCTTGACCCAGTTGGTGTAGAATCAAAAATTCTACCTAAGGTATTACTCTTGCATACATCTATTATTTTTATCATTATCAATCAAAAAATTTGAAACCCTGTAAATGAATGAAGAATTTAAGGAATTATGTGTGGATGATGCATTGAAACCTAAACATCAACATTTGGAAACCAAGGGCTTGACTCGTATCTCTCATATGCCAAGAGGCTTCTAGGTCAAATAGATGAGATATATTTTGAGTCATGTACATAATGGGCAGTTATGGTTGGAGCAACATATTCAAATAACCAGGAAAATGATTCATAAGATCACTGGAATCCCAATGCTTAACAATGAAAAGACAACTAAAACCCAAGGTCAGGTAGAACCATAAAAGAGAACTCTTTCCTTGTCGGATGGAAGAGGAATAAAGATTAGTAGTGTAACTGACATGGAACTGAAATTTGTCATCCATACCATTACACATAAGATTTACAGTACAAGAAGATTAAATAATGGATCATGTGAAGCTGTTCTGACTTAAAAGGTTGTAAAGAATAATGTATCCTTCAACCTTGTTGAGCTTTTGTTGAATCAATTCAACAAGAATATGGAGAGCATCGAAGGATCAAAGAATAATCCATGTAAGTTTGGATCTCTTATAACATATTTATTCTTCTCTACTCAGAAATCTTCCAAAGGTAAAGTAGTATGGAGGAAAGATATTCCTGTTTTGTATTAGATTAATGAGTATATAGCAGAGATGGGTGAAAAAAATTTAATTATCATGGATATCTACTTTGAAACATTCAAGGAGAAGATGAATAATAGATATAGGACTCAAAGAAACTTGTTGAAGATTACTAGGATGATATATGTTTCATGGTGGACTATGACAAAGTATACATTCAAGTAGTCAAACCTAGAGTGGCATTGGTTAAACCTCTAGAATATGAGGTTAACATTGATGACATCAAGGATATCAAGGAGAATTATCCAAGATAGATGAAGACATGAAGGCAAATGCACATCAGCTATCACTTGACCCAAGCCATTCCTCTACACATTATACAAAGATTAGATATCTGACAAGTTAACTTTATACTACAGTACTAAAGCTTATGGGTATCATCCCCAACTCAGTTTTACTTTCTCATTGAAAGGTTTCTGGATCAACATTTCTTATGTCAAAGTGTTATAAAGTTTTATTTCATTTAATTGTTTCATGCATAAAATTAGATTAGAATATTATATGAAGGATTAATTAGTGAAGTAAGATAAATTTTTATTGGTACTTGATTCACCCTTCCCTTCTTAGTAACCTTGCCCACCTTATATTTCCAATAGAAAATTCTTTAATTACCTTCTTTCATCATGTCCTTTGATGAAGATCTAGTTTTAGGACTTGTGATTTCAAGGTAAAATGATTAAACTGTTGGAAATAGTAGAGATTATTGGCACTTAGATTTTTGTAGAAGTTTTGTATTAATAATTGGTTTTATCGTTGATGCCAACATAAGTTCAGTGTAAGCAATAGTCAATAGATTTGGACACATGAACTTACATTTGTGTAGAAGGATTATATACATCATGTCAATGTTCATTGTATTTTATTTAATATTATATATGAGTTACAATTTGTGTTGTGAAAACTAGTAGCAAACCAGTGAGAAGTAAAATATGCCAGATGCGGATGCAATATTTTTGTTATATCTTGATGGTGAGTACGAACCAATGTTGAAGAGCATGGAAGGTGATAAAAGACTTGTTTGTGTGCATATATTGTACTCTGGAAAGAATACATATGTGTAATATGCAATGTATTTTACTGGCAATTGACTAGATCATTGTAGCATGTGAAATGGTACTAGAAAATGTTAAATTATTATTGTATCATGTAGAACAACTCATGTAATGATTGTATAATTTCTTGATAATGCATGTATACCTTATAATGGTTATATGTAGTTATTTGTACATCAAGGAAGCCCTAATAGCCTAAATTAATTAATTATTTATAATTGGTATATATATAAAAGTTATTATGAGGAATGAGATGTATGGAATGATAAGTATAGATGTGAGCCTTGATGTTGGATTGTCAAAGAAGAGATGATAAGTTTTTTGGTGATTTGAGAAGAGGTATGAGTGGAATCTATCATCCTAGTGGAGTTCAAAGGAGATATTTTGGTAAGTAAGTTGCATATCAATCAGTTCACATTGTTGGATTTTTTATCCTTTTGTAAAGGTGGTTTAACCCTTCATCCTTTTAGCCGTGAGATCAAACAGTGTGCCTTTTATTCTCATCAACTCCTAATATAGTTAGAACCTTATAAAAAGGGCTCAAGGTCTCCTAAAAGGGATATTTACTTTAATAAGGTATGTTGTACTAAATGTACCATATTTGACTCCTAACTAGGTCACATCTTTTTACAAGGAACTTACATGTTAGTAAACTATTTCATGGGCATCATCCTCATCAAGGCTTTCCCTTTGATCAAGGTTTTTCTTTTAGAACAAAAATCAATATGTTACGATGTATGGTCTCTTAGTGTTATACATTTTTTAAAATTCTTGGTGATTAGTTTCATAAGTTTTTAATTAATCATAGAAGCTTAGAATCTTGAGGAGATCTGCAATGACTTACAAGAATGAGTCTTAAATTTGATGGAGATGATTATGACAACTAGAAGAATGAGATGGTAACACATTTGATTCATATGGAGTTCATTATTGAACATTCGTTATGTATGAGATTGATATCAAATATGAGAGTGAGCTATCTTCATTCACATATACGAAAAAGAAGGAATTTTAATACAACATGCAAGAAGATGACATCGTCAAATCTTATGTACAAATGATCACAAAGATTGCAATAGGGGTAAACAGCACAGGATGAATAATACTTAAGGATGAGGTAGTGTAGAAAATTCTCAGATATTTGACACCATCTAATGAGAATAAAGTCAATGTTATTAAGTAGTTTCTCAAACCAATGGATTCAACATGGAGATGCTAATTGATAAGTCACAAGATTTTGAAATTACTCAATTTAAATATTCTTTACCTAAAGATGAAACTTCATTTAAAGATAGTGGCAAAGAGGTAAGAGGATAATTAAAGGAATATTAATTTTAATCTAAAATTTATGCAATAAAATTGGGGGTAAAAGTACAAAATCGTGTCACACTTTTATAAAGGAAAAGGATGACAACATCCAAATTGTTCAACTTAAATGACATAAAAGTAGTATTTTTATTTAAATTTTTAAGATGATGTAGACTGATGAAATACATAAAATTGAATGAAGTTTATGCCTATAAATTTTGAAAAAAAATGAGCAATAAATTTTGCATTTTATTTTATTTTTGAAGTTCTTTTTTTAATTGTTGAAAATATGGGGTGTAGTTCCCGCCAAACAAGTATATGAAAATATATATTTTTACTCTAATTTAAAATATTTTATAGATGACATGTATAGCTAGTGAAAAATAATAATTTTTGATGTGTACTTTTCCACTATAAGTACTCAAAGTCGAACTTATCATAAATCAGTAGTTCTTTTTCCCATCAAAATTTGTCTATCAAATCTACACCTTGTTGGTGAAAATAACATATTCATGAAGATGACTCTCTCCTCGTGTGCTAAATATAGATTTTAATTCTTTTGACATAACTTCCTTTTTTCTATATTTTAAGTAGCATCTTCCCAAATGCAAAAATTTCTACTTGCAATACTTTGAAATTATAACATAACTAATCAAAAAACTATGAAATTTATATGATGATGATCTTAACTTCGAGATCTATAAAAGGGTATTTTATTTTATTTTTGAAAAAAGTTGAGTTTTTTATGGAGAAATGAATTTGACCAAGACAACTTTAGATGTCCTTCACCGTGACATGCATTTGTAATTTTACCCTTGGTCATTTTGCATCAAGATGTATTACTAGAGAAAATAAGGTTAAACATAGTCCCTACAAGTCATAATTTCCTAAGGAATGTCTTAATCTTAGTGATGATAAGATTGAAATTAAGGGAATCAACTTTGAGGAAAGTGATAATGAATATGAAATAGGATTTGTTGCAGTTAGAGATGAGAATCATGTTAAGGAAGAAAAAGCATTAGTTTCACACATAGAGAAGAAATCAAATTGGATTATAGACTATGGATGTTCACATCATATGATAGGTGAAAAAGATAGGTTTATTGAGCTAAAAACGTATGGCAAAGGTGTCAAATTTGGTAACAAAACAACTTACTTGATAAAAGGAAAATGTTCTATCACACTTGATGGTAAGAGTAACACAAATGATATCTTATTTTTTGGTGGCTTCAAACAAAAATTGCTAAGTTTTAGATAGTGTGTAGAGAAGGGTTACCATTTACAATTGAAAAATAGAAAATGTATAGTCGAAGATAAATCAAGGAATGAGATTGCAACTGGTGCTTAGACCAAAGGTAATGTAATTTAGTGAAATATTTTTGAAGTAAGTTGTTTTTTAAAAAAATTTGATGATAATTGGTTATGACATAGAAGGTTTTATCATATAAAATTTGATAATATATTGTAGACTAGTAATTCTAATGCATTCAGAGATCTACCTCAGGTTATGAATCCAACTAACATGATGTTTAAGGAATGTCTAATGGAAAAATAATTGAGGAATGCATTTCAGAGAAAATAATTTACTACTACAAGGAAGTTGGAATTGGCGCACACAGATATATGTGGTCCTACTAAGACAAGAACATTCTATGGTCAGAAGTATTGTATTCCTTTTTTTGACAATTGCACTAGAATGATGTGCATTTATTTTTTAAGAGATAAATTTGAGGCATTTGATGAGTTGAAGGTCTCTAAAGATAAAGTTGAAAATAAATTTGGAATTAAGATAGAATTTTTAAACTATAATAGAGGAGGAGAGTTTACATCTAATAAATCCAATTCATATTGTGAGGTGTCGTATTCATAGAAAAAATTTAGCCCCTAAGATACTATAATAAAATAGGGTAGTAGAGAGAATAATCATAACTATTTGTGACACAAAAAGAGTGATATTTCTTGAAGGTAATGTAGCACATGCACATTGGATATAAGCATTAATTATGTTATTATACACCTTGAACATAGTTAAAATAAGGCAAGGAGTGGGTGAAAAATCTTATGAACTTTGGTTTGGTCATGTATCTACAAATAAAGTAATTTCAAATCTTTGGACGCAAATGCTATATGAAAAGAGATAGTGAAATGGGAAAGTTTGATCCTAGAAGTGATGAAGGTATATTTATTATTTATTTTACTAAAAGTAAAGCTTACATATGTTGTGATCTAAGATTAAAAAGATTGTTGAAATTGAAAATTTAAGAATTAGATTACAAAACATGGAAACTTATTTGAGATAGATAAGGGGATTCATGTTTAGATTGAAGAACCAAGAGAAGAATAGAGATGACAAAGGTACTATGCTTTGAATCATCTGTTGACATTACATTATGTTTGTTATTATTAACACACACTTATTTATATAGATAGTATCTACCAAGCGTATTGCACAATAAACTATGTTACCCAAGCATTTAGGCTTTTATTGAGTTCAAGGAATAATATTCAGTTTGTGCCAAGCAGTTTCTACCAAGTTCGTGATCAGCAGTGTAAACTAAGCATCTCAGTGCATGTTGAGTTCCTTAGTGGAAAGTGAGCTGTGTTGTGCTTACCAAGTTCATAGTTAGAGTGATGTGAATCTAGTGTTGACCGAGCCACTAAAATTGTTATGCGGTCACCGAGTCATGGATGACTCTGTCGAGCACTTAATGCAAGCAAAGTGGAATATAGTTTGTCATTTAGTGAACAATCATACCAAGCATTTATGAAAATTGAAAGGCAAAATTTGATAAAAAGGGAAAAATTGAAGTCATTTGTCACTGTGAATTTTTCAGAGCTATTTGTGCAAAGCAATTTCTAAGCATCTGAGTGAATTGTGCATATTACTATTGAATATTTTCGTAACTTTGAAAATCCTATTGAGGAAAATGGCATCCACTAGAAGAAAACCTAAGAAAGTGTTAGAAATGTTAGTTTGAGGCATGGAATGGAAGACACCAGACTTCAAGTTGAGTCTAGCTATTATAGAAACCGTAGATCTGAGCGAAGCACAATCTCAAATTCCATCAAAGGTATTGTTGCTAAATGATATTCGTTCACATTTTTGGTGTGATATTCAAGATATTGGAACTCTTGAAATGGATGAATCCTTGAGAGAATTGTGTGTGAATGGTGTGTTAAAACTAGAGCATCAACACCTTGAAGTGAAGGGTTTGACTTACATTCTACATATGCCATGAGATTTTTCAGATCAAATGGATAAAGATTTATCCTTAGTCGTGTGCATAATGGTCAATTGTGCTTAGAGAAACCTATTGTGATAACGAAAAAGATGATCCATAGGATCATTGGTCTTCTAATGTTGGCAAAAGATAAAATGACCAAAAGCCTAAGTTGGGTCAAGCTAGAAAAGAAAACCCTTACTGAGTGGGATGCAAGGGGAATGAAGATCAGTTGTGTTACAGATATGAAACTGAAGTTCAAGATACATGTCATTGTACACAAAATACACAGGTCAAGCAGACTCAACAATGTATCATGTGAATTAGTGGATCTAGCATACAAAGTGGTCAAAAAAAAATTGTCACTTGACCTTGCCAAATTGATGTTGAATCAATTCAACAAAAATATGGAGAGTATAAGACTTCAAAGAACAATGCTTGTAAGTTTGGTTCACTCTTAATTTGTCTATTTTTCTATGTGCAAAATTTTTTCCCATCTAAAGGTACCATTGTATGGAGGAAGGATGTACTTGCTCTTTATCAAATTAATGAATATATAGCTGAAATGAGAGAAAACTATACTAATATTATGAATAAGTACTTTGATACATTTAAGGACAAGATGAATAATAGATTTAAGATACCAAATAAATTTTTGATGATTACAAAGATGATATTTATTTTATGGTTGACTGTGATAAAGTATATATTCAAGCAATTAAATCTAAAAATGTATGGGTCAAGCCTCTAGGTTATGAGGTTAACATGTTGGAAATGAGAATAGAGTAACTGAGAGGGGGAGGGGGTGAATCAGTTACTACAAAAACTTTCCATAGTCCCTAAGATGTATGAATATACCTTTGATCTGATTAATAAAATGTTGAAACTTGATAATGCAGCAAATGATAAATATTAAGAACTGATATGATATCATGAACAAAGTAATTTAGCAATTAAGAACACAAGAGACACCAGTTTTAACATGGAAACCCAATATGGGAAAAACCACCAATGTAACTTTTTCACTCTTCTGAAGTGAGCCCTATTAGGAGCCAACCCTGTTAAAGGTTACAAAAACACACTGTTAGGTGTGACCCTGTTAAAGGATTTAATCACCCTGTTAGGAGTGGCCTTGCTAGAGGTCTTTAAAAAATTCAACTGAACTGTCACCTTGTTAGAGGATTTATTGAATGGTTGTTAAACCAACTCTGTTAAGAGATTTTGAATACACTGTTACAATGGTTAGAAAGCAACAATGAAATGACCTGATATAATGTGCACCTTATCTTTGCTGATTGCAAATCTCTGTTATGCTTGACTGGATCCTTACTGATCAAATACAACTTTGTAGCTCCTTTAACACATCTGATCCTCCATCAGACTTTTCTCAACATTCGCCTCTTCATACTATAATTCACATTCATAACTTTTTCATAATCACACACTTTAATTCATAACTTGAATGACCATATATACCTTTCAGATTATCTTAGTTGGCTAAAAGTAATTAATTAGCAAATCCCTATACTGGCCGACCCTGCACGGTGAACTTTGTTCATAAAATAATTTCTATGTTAACCGACTGAGCTCGGTTGATATAGCGAACTTCGTGACAAACCATCAATCACCGGGAGAACTCGATAATTATTGAGTTTCCTAAGATAACCGAGTGAGCTCGGTGGAAACTAACCTTTGGAGATCGAGTGAAGCTCGGTTAACACTGACTTTTCCATAATTCATTTGATGATCGAGTGAGCTTGGTGGAAACTAACCTTTGGAGACCGAGTGAAGCTTGGTTAACACTGACTTTTCCATAATTCATTTGATGACCGAGTGAGCTCAGTGGAAACTATCCTTTGGAGACTGAGTGGATCTCGGTTAACACTGGCTTTTCACATTTCCTTCGTTGACTGAGTTAGCTCAATTAACACTGTCTTCCACATTTCCTTTGATGACTGAGTGAGCTTGGTTGGTACTATAAATTGCATTGTAGACTGTCTGAGCTTGGTGAACTTGAGACTAATGACTGATATGACATTTGTGTGACATCAAGGACAACATTATCCAACATAACATTGATGAAACGAAGGACATTATTGAAGCACTATTAAATGAGCCTATTGACCCAAAATTTGCATACTTTGGCACCTATGATGAAGCAAAGGCAAGAATAGAACTTGAAATAAAACTCCCTCAAGTGGTCAACAAAGGAAAGAAGAGAATTGCAAAATTGAAAACCAAATTCACTCCTCTATTGAATGAAGGAAAAGGAGATGACATTGATGATGATGAAGTAGAAGATGAAGAAAATTTAGAAGAAGAAGAACCTATAAAGAAGAAAGGTAAGGTTATTATAACCAAACTTTCCAAACCATGTACTCTTGTGTTCACAAGGACGTCTAGGAAGAAACAAAAGATGTGTGAAGAAGCAAAGGATATAATTTTCAAGAAGTCTCCACCCACCATTCAAGAAAGATTGTAAGAAATAGATTTAGGAGTCAACATAACAAACTGCAAAGCATTAAGGTATGAAACCAGAACTATAGAGGAGTAGAAGAAAATTGAAGACATGGTTATGTCTAAGATGGGCAAATGGAAATGTTCTCTAGATGATCTTGTTTAGTAGATTCCGAGTGAATTAATGGTGAAAGTTAAGCCAATATGGGATTATGCAAGGAAAATTGCTAAAGACATACATGAGCAGACCCTAAGGTAACTCATATCAAGCTTAAGTGACAAGGAAGTAAAAGAATCCTTAAAGAAGAATGAAAAAAATCTTACCTTGAAGTTTAACACTTGTCTAATTTTGATCAATGAAATTGAACATGTGGTAAAGAATGCCACCAAAACATGGAAGAACATTTACAATCTTCACAAAAAAAGTGATTTGATTGTTAATGTCAATGACAAGGAAGATGATGATGAAGAAGTAACACATAATGATAACATAGATGATGAGGAATAGGATCAAGGACAGGAAGCTATCAAGGAAGATTTACCTAAAGTTTAGAACATAGAGGAGATTGACCCTAATAAAATTGTAGTAGTGGTTATAGCCTCGCGTCCTCATTCTCTGAGTGAAGCATTGAAAACATAAATCTTAGAGAAAGCTACTACAAGATTGATTATGTCAAAAATTTAAAGTACAAGCACTCAATCAATTTTTGCACCTACTTTAATAAGTACTTCATTAACAAAAGTGACAACCACTTCATCTACCAAGCAAACAACAATTCCTCCTCCATCAGTTTTGGTTACACAAGGTATTTCGTTAATAAGTGCAGTATCTACTTTTTTAGCTAGTCCTTTTATTTCTACCATTTTTTCCATTCCTAATATGCAAATAATAAGTATAAAGATAGTTGAGAGAAACCCTCAACTCGGTACAAAAAAATTCAGTAAAGGCAAAGAGAAAGAAGAAGAAATTGATCTTGATGAGGAGATTATTATTCTAAATTGGGACATCTCCAATCTCAATCCTGATCAAATGCATATATTTGGAGAGATACTTCAAAAGAAAGCTAAGTAGCAAAGGCTTAGAGAAGAAAGAGATAAAGATTTTTAAGTTCTAGAAGATGCAAAGAATATTCTAAAAGAGGCACTCAGCATTGAGGTTGACACTTCTCAACCAATTTTGGTTCAGTTAGAAGAGGTAGTCCATAAATTAAATGAAGATTTAAATGAACAAGATAAATTGTTGTAGAGAGTAGAGAAGAAATTTGGAAATAAAGTTTTGGAGCTAATTGCACAAAAGATTGTAATTCATCAAGTAGATCTATCTACTATTCTAAGCTCATTGGAGACTTCTTGCAACAATATGACTTGAGTTTTGACATGATATTATTTAATCACCTAAATATCATAAAAGTAAAAAAAACAAAAAAAATTATAGAGAACTTTAGATTGGTATGTTCAAATAATATGCAATGCAGGGTGCAACAAGTGATACGAGGACCCTACATAGTACTCATTCTACTAGAGGTATGAGGCTAGGAGCAAGAATACCCAAGGTAAAGTTTTTTAAATATTATTCAAAGTACAACAATACATTGGTTTTGAAATATTATTTCTTAATTGGTTTTCTTAAAAGTACAATAATACCTTTCCATCTCCTACCATCATTGAACCCTACCAAATTCATCAAATCCATCCAATTCTCATCCACATATCTTGCTCCTAGCATACCAAAGCTCTATCTAATGAATCTCATGAGTTCAACCTCCATATATCCATTTGCATCGAAGAACCTCCATTCACATAGGATGTCTTCTAGGAGTGTGGAGATCATGAATCTCCACTTTTATTTCTTGACAAGGTGCCAAAAGTTTTTTCACATCGCTCTTTTTCTTATCGATCTCTTTATTTTCAATTTAGACCTTATAGTCTTTTTGAGCCCGAATTTTTCCTATCTTTCAACTATCCTTCCAATATTGTCCTTCAAGTCCTTCTTGTGTCTTCTTTGTCTCCTGTGATCTTCTTGTTGTTATTGTGCCTTCTTTCCATTTACAACATTATCTCATATTTATAACAATATGCTTTACTATTTTATAGGGCTTGTCAAGAGCTCAAATTTCTCAAATTGATGATGCCACGCTTTCTACCATTAACTTTGGCCTTGAGAGTTATGCAGTATCATAGCTTGTACACCTATCAATTTTATGATTTGAGTTGAACTCATGACGTGTCTTATTGATTCCTCTTATATTATATTTGTTTTTAATTTAGGGTACTCCACATAGCTCAAGGTCTAGAGGAAAGGGAAGGAAATCAACAAGAACACTGAAGCAAAAAAATGTATTAAATACAAGTCAAGTTTATATTTTGAAATTTATTATGAATGAATGTATATACATGTAGTCAATATTGATGAATATGTGTTGACTTGTTTGTTATATATATGGAGAAACAATTTAGTTTTGTAGACTCTATGAATGGACCTAGGATTGTTGATGTTGAGGCAATGGAAGAAGAGGTAAAATTTCATATTTTCCTTCTCATAAATTTTAGGTTATAGTATGCATTTTTTCTATATACATATTAAACAATTGCATTTACAAATGAGTACATTTTTTTTTAATTTTTTATGGTTATTATCAATAATTTGTCTTATTAACATGTGTTATTTATCTTTTGCCTATTACAACACTCTTTGAGACTTTATGCAAATCCTTTCCCATTTCATTTTGTTAGGAATCCCAAGGGTCAAAGATGGGGTCAAATACAACAAAGGCTAGAGATATGTATGTAGAGTCTTATTTGAAGCCCTTTTGTGATCTCAATTTGGATTTCTTGTGCGTGTGATAGAAATCGCTAACGCCTACTCTACAATTCTAACATTTTATCGCTTACCATACAGGTTGTGCCTCATACTAGTATTGATTGATCAATGGTTGTGGCTCTTGCTAGCACAGGAGATCTAGCTTAGGCTGTAGTATTTTTATTTTTTTTACTCTATTTGGAATCTTTAATGCCACTCTATATTGTTAAAAATTTATCGCTTACCATAAAGGTTGTGCCTCATACCAGCACTAATTCATCAATGGTTGTACCTCCTAGTAGCATGAGAGATCTAGCTCAAGCTACAATAGGTTTTTTTTTATACTCTATTTGGATTCCCTAAAGCCTACTCTATAATTCTAACATTTTATTGCTTACCATATAGGTTGTGCCTCATACGAGCACTGATTCATTAGCTAGCACAAGAGATCTAGCTCAAGCTGCACTATATATTTTTGATTTTTACTCTATTTGTAATTACTAATGCCACTCTATAATGCTAACATTTTATCACTTGCCGTAAAAGTTGTTCCTTATACCAACACTGATTCATCAGTGGTTATACCTCTTGCTAGCATGGGAGATCTAGCTCAGGTTGCAATATTTATTTATTTTTTACTTTATTTGGAATCCCTAATTTCACTCTATAATGCTAACATTTTATCACTTACCATACAAGTTGTGCCTCATACCAGCACTAATTCATTGGTGGTTGTGCCTCCTGTGAGCATTGATTAATTGGTAGTTGTGTCTCTCATCATCACTCTACCTCATCATTTTTTTAGGAGTCCCACCCATTGACCAAGGAGCCCATTATTATAATGATTGAGAGAAGGAATGGGGTAATAAACAATCCAACTATCCACAATTTACAACCCAATTTCTAGTTATTTTCATATAACTTATAGATAAGATATTTGATAGTGTATTTTAAATTTTCATGTACAAACACCTGGCAAGCCACGAATTGCATCAAAGAGGCTCAATTTTGATGATCCTGCATAGTCATAGATATTGATAGTGATATACATATGTAGTTGTGGTCATCACATGACATTGACATATATTCAAATTTTGTATTGTATATATTCAAGATTTGTATTTCTATTGTACACATTCAACATTTGCTTGGTATTTGACTTTTGCATTGTCTATTTTTGAGATTTGTATTGTGCACATTCGACATTTCTATTGTACACATTCACAATTTCTTGGGTATTTGATTTTTGTATTGTACTAATAAGATATAACATCTTTTTGTAACTACATGATTGATATGACATAATGTATTGATCATTTTTATATATATTAAACTTGGATTTCCATCCAACTTGTTTAATGTGTGCATACAAACTTGTATTTCAGCTCACTTTCTTTCAATTAATCAAATACATGAACTTTCATTATTTTATACAAAAAATGTAACATTTTTATCAAATTCATTATAAAATATAATCATATGACACTTATTTTGATGTAACAAGACATTAAAATAAAAATATATATGTCCTAATTTGTGTATTAGTGTCAAAGATCGCAACCCGATAGTGCTTAGAGACTTAGGGACACTTCCATTTAGTGGGGTCAATACCATCAAAAAGAGATTATGGCTAAAAAGGGGTTGGTCATAATCCAAACCTGGCCAACTGGAGCTAATGGAGCATACGATTTGATCATAGGACCAACAGTTTGAAATATACACAACATTGCTCATTTTAATTGAGTAACATTGCAACTTTTGGCAATATGTGAGATACGAATGACAAATCCAAACAAATTTGAATCTTTAAATGAGATAGGTTGTTGTAGTCATAGATAACATGATTATGTACCACCTGACAGTTTGTCAATACCTCAAATGAACTCAAATAAATGTCTGGTCAAAGATCCCATCCTGATGGTACATAGAGACCCTTAGGGATGCTTCTGTTCAATTTGGTGAATACCATCAGAGGGACTTTATGGCTGAAACAAGGTTGGTCCTAGCCTAAACTTAACCAACCCAAGCTAATAGAGTAGTGATTTGATCCTAAAACCAACAATTTTAAATATACACAACCTTTCTCATTTTAATTGAGAAACATTGCAACTTTTGGCAATAGGCTAGATGCGGATTCCAAATCTAAACAAATTTGAATCTCTAAAAACTAAGATAGGTTTTTGTTGGCCTAGATAATGTGATCTTGTATCACCTAGTAGTTTCTCAATATCTTACACGAGATCAAAGAAATGCCTGATCAAAGATCATAGTCTGATGGTGCTTAGAGACCCTTAGGGATACTTTCGTTCAGTGTGGGCGATATCATCAGAGGGACATTTTGGCTGAAATGAGGTTGGTCCTAGCCTAAACCCAACCAACCTGAGCTAATGGAGCAGCTGTGGATTGCTAGGAAAAGTCAAAATTTCTCATTAGGTTCTAAGTTGGTCAAAAGTTTCTCAATGAGCCAAAAGTTGCTCAATAGGCTAAACATTGTTAGGGAAGGGAAACTAAAGTATTAGGTAACTTATTAGGTCCTAGGAATCTTAGATAGGGTCCTAGAATAGTCCTAGATGGACCCATTTGACCAAAAGATGTCAAAAGCAAAAATTGCTCAAAAGTTACGCAGTTGCTCAACAAGTTGCTTGTGTAACTTTTTTAATCTTTGGGAAGTTTTAACTACCCATGCTTAGGTATATGAGCATGAGGAACATATTTTGGAAGGTTATAAGGTTTTAAATTAGATTCCACATGTGTGTACCTATTGTGTAGACTGTTATAGCATTTCTAATTATTTTTACAATGCTTTAATGCCCTAGTAAAACTATTAATAAACCTAAATAAAATAGGTCTCATCAGGCCTATTTGAAGATAGTGAGTTTTGAATGGTTATAGTTGTGACCAGAGGTATTAGGCAAGGTCAAGAAGGACTATTTATAGTTTTAAAAACAAGAGCCATTGAATGGTTCAAGGATTGGATCCTTAATTAGGAGTGGTTAAGTGCTAGAGCCCTAGACCCTCTGCATCAATCCTAACATTGTATTATAACAATTCTAATCCAGGAAAGAATGAGATTTTGTAGGTGGAGAGTATTTGGAGGAGTTTGATGGTGTTTTGGAGTGTTTTTGGGGTCATGAAATGGAGCCATAGGTGTAGCAACAGAAGATATAGCCATTAGAGGGGGTCTTTTTATGATGGAGTCCATCTTAGAATAGTTTAAGGATGGTGTAACAACTTTCATTTGTAGGTATTGTGTTGGGAGGTCAAACATTGAGCAAGCCCTAGATTTTTGGGGTTTTGGGGTCCAAATTGGGGCTTTCATATCCAAAGGTGTCATAGAGTCAAATTGGATGCATATTCCTCAAATTAGATCCATTTCATGATAGTGCTGAAAGTGGCAAGGTTTGGGAGTACACCCATGATAGGGTTGCTTTGAAAATGTGGGGTATTAGGCCTATGAGGCATAGGGCATGATTGAATGCATAGATATGGAGATGAGGAAGAGTATTGAGGTTATGGAGTCTATTGGGGATATGAAATAATGAAATTGATCATTGATAGGTCTATAGCATGGGTTGAGGGCCTATAGTTTATTCTTTTGGAAGGAAGAATAAGGTGTTGTTACAAAAGAAAAGAAAGCATTAGCATTCTCCTAAGAAGATTTTGAAAATCCTCCATTACCCTCTGCATCATGATCTCCAACACATTTACACTCCTTTGGGTCATCTAGTCATTGCCCAACCAACTTTTGCACTTGGTTGTACATTCTTGACAACTTTTGCAAAATTTGCACTTTGCAACCTTTTAACAACTCTTTGTACTATTATGCAATTTTAATTTTCTCATGCTTTATATAGGGTGGGTGGGTGGGTAGTCACCCTTTAGGACTCCTCTTAACGCTTTGAAACTTTCTTGCCAAAAGTTGCTCAAGCAAGTTTTGAAAGTTGCAAAATTGCACAATGCAACTTTTACATTTTTTGAAACTTTTCACAAATTTGGTCAAATGACCTTCCTATCATCTCAAACTTATCTATAAACCTTACCTATGGTAAAAACCTAATCCCAACTCTTTGTTGACCCTAGTGACCTCGTGATGACATCATCATCATGCATTGTGCCAATCAAAGGGTTATTTTAAGCCTAAAAAGGGGTGACATAGTGTGACACTAAGGACATGGTCCAAAATTACCCTATCCAAGATTTGCATATATTGTAGAGAAGCCAAATGGGTATAATCTATAATTTATTTTCCTGATGTTTTGGGAAATTTGGGAGAAAAATGCAAGAGGGCAGCCATCTAAGTCTATATAGGTTGAAGATAATTGAATATTTTTTAGGGATATCATCAAACCCACAAAAAAGAGTTCAAGAGATATATTTATAACAAATTTATAACAATAATTTACAATATTTACATCTCTTATCAATTTTACATAGAAAATTTGGCATCTAAATATGCACATGTTTGACATCTCTTATCGGATATTTATACAAATATGACATCTAAATATGCACATGTTACATGTCTTCTCTTTTTTATATACAAATTTGGCATCTAAATATGCACATGTGACATCTCTTATTATATTTTTATGCAAAATATGGCATATAAATATGCACATGTTACATGTCTAATCGGTTTTATATGAAAAATTTGGCATCTAAATATGTATGTGACATCTCTTATCAGATTTATACACAAAATTTGGCATCTACATATGCACATCACTACAAAAATGTAAAATTTTGCATAACATATATACAAAATTTTCAAAACTATTCTACCATATATAGAATGATTCAACTATATAGCACACAATCAATCAAGGGAACCTTCTAGATCAGCTCTAATCCTTATTGTATCAAGTACCGAATAGTGATCAAATTCACATACTTTTCATAGCTTCTTGTTAAGAGGCCTACCATGAGACACCATCAATTGAATATTTATTGCAAAAATAGTGTTAGAATAATGAAGAATATGTCTATGTGTCTCAAAATTCTCAAATAACCACATGGTAGAATTATTG
Source organism: Cupressus sempervirens (assembly GCA_028749045.1). Taxonomy (NCBI): domain Eukaryota; kingdom Viridiplantae; phylum Streptophyta; class Pinopsida; order Cupressales; family Cupressaceae; genus Cupressus; species Cupressus sempervirens. The sequence continues at coordinate 44,001,076 of CM053784.1, forward strand.
ATAGGGTACCTACATTTAATTGTAAAGACAACTTAAAGTCAAAATTGATACATTATACATGACAAATTGACTTAAAGAGATCTTCATGGCAAGGGCAAAAAAATATACTACCTTGTAAGCCATGTGCCTATCACAACGAAAGATCCTATTGGGTACTCAATATCCTCACTATCAATGATTGTAGCTATCAATTTCTTATTGGGATCAATACACCGACATAGAAAGTAATTCACTCTATCATTATTCTCATATGCAATAACTGCATATACATGACCTGCATTATATAGAAGGATAAGTTAGTGGTAAAATTGAAATTAAACTATTTTAACTAAGTATTAAATTGATAACTTAGTACCTAATTTAACTAGATCAAATACATGCTCAAAATTTGTTGATGCTTCAACTTGGTTGAGTTGTAGTGTTGTAGGAAGTTGATATGAATCAATTGGATGAAAAGGTCTACAAAGCCATAATTTTCCAACCCACTTTTTTTATTCATATTCATCCCATAAATGATGTATACATAAAGAGCAAAAGCATGCAAGCTTTCTAGTATTAATAAGTAGTGATGTTGCATTTGAACTTCAAAATGAATGCATCTCACTTGATCTTTTAAGTGTACAACAATCTTGCAAATTTTTAATGTTAGGTTCATGTATCAACCAAAAATATATAGAAACCATAGACTTACTTGTATTACCTAGTCCCATCATAGAATTGCACCATTGGACAATTACTTCAACATTTTCTAGTATTGTGCCACATTCATAATTCAATTCCTCTCTACTAAGGGCTCTTTTCACACATGCTTCAGCACCATCATGCTCTCCCTTTCCATGTCCCAATCAATGAAATTCCATAAATGTTGAACTCTTCTTGTCACATGCATCCTACTCAACCAATAGAGCATCCTTGCATTCTTGAATTGTGCAGTGCAATTGTTTGACCATATAATGTGTTGATTGTATCTTTCATCTCTTTCCCTCAAATTGTCATAGAAAACTCTAAATCATCCTTGCACAAAATCTAATGAATGAGTTTGATCATCACTGATATAGAAGTGATACTCTCTTAATACTTTTTTGTCATCCTTTATGCTATCATGTGCATGAACAAATGTTGTGTACAAAAAATGACACTTGCATAAAGTTGTAATACATTGGTTGCACTTGATTTAGAGGTTTGGATTTATAGTTTTCAGCAAAGTCAACAACTGAAACAATCATACCCAAGAGAAAAATGTTCCTACATTACTTGAATTTCTCATCTAACCATCTAGCTCTATGTGTATGACCTATGTAGTCATAAACTATTTTATCTTGAAACAATTGCATAAAATTAGCTACACATACATCACTTTTCACTAATTCACACCTCTTTAATTTGTCATGCCCAAACTACGAGGGCAAAAACACACAAATCTCTTTTTTTTTTTTTTTTTTTAAATTAATAATATTATAATGCTCAAGTTGATAAGTTTGCGATCACATTACAAGAAAAGATTCACTTAATTACGTCATAAGTTTATAAACTCTTGTGGAGGAATACATTGTTAAACTGAAGCTCTCGAGATAAAAATAATATTGATGTTTATTTCGTTTCAGATTAATCTTAAAACAATAGATTTAAATTTCCTCTATAACAATATAATTAAATATAGATTTAACGATTATTACGTAGTATCTTTCATCTCATACAAGGTTAACGTTAAAAAATAATAATTCTTATAATCTCTTTGATAAAAAAAAAACAACATCGATCAATGATAATTTAAGTATTTAAAGAAAACTTTATAATTACAATAAAGAAATAATAATTAAATAATTTTTAAATATCTATGAAATAAATGAATAAAAATGCTAACTATTAAACAAAATTAACTAACTAAAAAAAAAGACTTTAAAACTATTAATCATAAATTTAAACAAGACTTATCTTAATATAAATCTAAACTAACAAAACATAACATACTAATTTACTTTCTTACTTAAATTAATACAAAATCTAATCTAATTAAACTAATGTCTAACTTCACTTACTTTTTAACAAAAGTCTAAAATAACTACTTTAATAATACTAATAAATCTAATACTAAAATTAACTAAAAAGGAACAAATATTATTTTAAACTAATTCTTAAATTCTACTAACTTAATTTTACTAACTTTTAAAAAATAACATAAAATAAAAATAAACTATAAAAAAAAAATACTAACTAAATGTAAAACTAACTAAAATAACCTACCAAACCCTACTCTACCTAAACTTTGCATCAAAACCTTATTATAAGCAAGTTTAACTGACGTCCCCCAAGGAGATGGGTATGAATTGATAACATAAAGTTTTGTAGGTAAGTTTAAGATATTTAGTTATATGATAAGCTAAAATTCTTTTTTTGTTTATTTAATTACTATTTTTTTTTTTAATACAATATTCAATAAATCAAAGAGGTTAACAAGAGAATCTTTTAGATTCTCTGTTACAAAAATGTAACAATATGTTTCTCTCATACAAAAGACAGAGAGTTTTACTCTCTTAAAACTTTTTTTTTTTTTTGGAAATTTTTTTTCTAAATATAGAAAATTTAAAAAAAATAAAAGACATAGTGAAGAATTATTTATCTAAGTATATATTTTAAAGTTGATATATTACTAAGAGGGGATTAATTTTATTTTTTTTAAATACATTGAAAAGATCTACTTGCAACTAGATAAGCCAAGAGATTTAGATAATCATTTAAACCACAATGCAAGAATTTATTTAATTTCGATAATCACAAAAACTAATCTTTCATTCATAATAAAATTTTTCGTTTCCAACATATAAGAAAACTTGAAGATTTGCCAACTTGAACATCATCATTGTTTCCATTCCTACTTTTTTTGTGTGCATCCATCTAAATTAAAATTATGATTAAATCACATGATAGACAATTATACCCAAACACCAAATTTATTGGCAAACCTGATTCAAAGGCTCAGCCGGGAAAGAACCAAGAAGAAAAATCAGTGTCGTTGCCATTACAACATAGTTTTGATGAACAATTACATAGGATTTCAATCCCAAATTACAACCATTTAATTGAATTTTTCTCCATGACCCTCATCAAGGGATTCATAACAATTTCTGCAACACATTTCCAAAACCATGGAGGGAACAAAATCTGATCGAGGGACAACCAAACATAACCAAGAGACAATCAAACATGCATATTCATACATGGTTTACACAATGGGATTCACAATGAATCAAAACTAGGGAAAGGTGGATTCTTCCAACCAGGAGAAGTCAAGCACAACACCAAACAGATGCCCAATCGAGGCTATATACCAAGAACTTTCGTTCTTCTATTTCAACATACCATAATCATACAAGGTTTGTGCTGATAGGTAGGGGCCCATAACACCCTACTCTTTCTCCCTCTTCTCATCCTAAGAAGAGACTCTACACTGGTTGGAGTCTGACTAAAAAAACCTTTCCCAAAATTGGTCACTTCTGCCCTCTCCAAGGGTGAGTAATACCAAAACACCCATGCAAGAAAAATCTCAAAATTGCAAACATAAACATGAAAGGAAATCATCCAAAAATAACATGGTTTTCAAAGCTTCCCAACATACCCACAAACATACAAACATTGAAACAACAACAAGGTAGCATAAGCATGAAACAAACATGAAAATTGAACAAGGAAGATGAGAATTTCCTACCTTTACAAGAGGTAATGGCAATGAACCAGTTTGAGTAGAGTTTCCCTTTCCTTGCTTCAATCTTCAAAACTCCTCTCTAAATGTAGAGATTGGGTAACAGCCTCCACTAGTCCAAGAAAGGCCTCTAAATAAGTCTCCAACTCAACCACCCAAAAGGATCAATAACTTCACCCATCCACTTACAATTCTAGAAACTCCTAACTCAACCCACACTATGGTTAAACACTAAGTGGAGGTGAGGTGAGACAACTCATGGTAGCCATAGTCAATTTTCGCACAAAAGCAAAAAGAGACTTTTTGAGTGGCTCCAAAAGTCAATAAAAGGGGCTTAGGGGTTGGAAAAGACCCCTAACCCATACCCATACCCCTTGGGTATAAAAATTTCATGTTTTAAGGCCTTAGAAAAAGGTTTAGAGCCAAACAAAAGCTAGGAAATAATTAGGACCAACTAACAACTCTAACAAAATAGATTAAGCACTAATCTGGATTAAGGATGACTAAACTCGATTAAGAACCCAATTAGCAAATTGACACTGACTTAAACTGACTTAGGTCCATGGGTTACATAGCTAACCTTAACTAGCATGCTAAAGAGAACAAGCAATTCACGAGTGTCAAGTGACACTAAAAGAACATAGTTACGAACATTAAAATTTACTGAACACAAAGAGATACATACATACATCTCACAATACAATACTTGATTTACGAACAACAAGGTTTCCAAAAATTAGCACATAGAGATCAGTTCTGTTCCTCTGTAGGGTTTCTCGGCTAAAATATCTGCACACTCATTGCACACATCAGTAGTCCCAAAAATCACATGTACATATATACGTATCAGAAATTCACATAAATTGAAACATACATCAATCAAGGTTTCTTGCATCCTACTTATATCCTTCATCATAAAGATTCCAAAATTAATTTTTTAATCCCACATTTTACTTAATTCATCAACATACATATACCTAAAACCTTAAATGATGAACATTAAATATCTGAAAATAACATCACACAACGTAAAATAATATAATATGTTCAAGTATCTGATAATGTCTCGACATCTCAAGTTGTGAGTATCAAAATGATAAAGTAACAACTAAGGCTACGAAGGGTCGGGGCGAGGCCTCACATAATTCTTTTCCATCTTTAACACCATATATAATTGACTTGTACTTTCCAAGAGAAGTTAGTGTCTTACCAATTTCATGTGTGCTATCTAGATGTAGGCATCTATGCAACTTTTGCAAGTCACCACATTGAGGGGAAAAACCTTTCAAACACATGGCATTTTAATAAATGTACCCATCATTTCGTTTGCATAGTACACTTGCAAAAAATTCTCTTAGTGACATAGGAGGTAATTGTAGACCACATTCCTACAATATTTTGTTAGTACAAAAAGCACAACATATATAATGATAAACATCAAAATGCATAGAAAACTCAACATGAACCCTACAACAACATGTAGTGCATGTATGATTTATCTTAACATGGAATGGTTTTTTTATCTCAAAAAACCTTTGACTGATTTTGATTTGAGGAAATCTTTGAAGAAACATTTCATAAAATTGTGTTTGAGTCATATCTAAATTTTTTTCGCATGTGGCTCATGGTTTGTTTTTCCAATTTGTCTTTTGACAACATCTTTTTGGTTTGGTGAAGCCTTTTTGTTGTAATGCCAAATTTTTTCTATTAATGTTATTTTTGCATCAATAGTAACTTTATCCTTACATGGGAGTCTACCTTGGAATGACCAAAAAGAAGTCTCATTAGAATTCTCAACTTTCTCTTGCCTCACTAAGGCTTTGAGTAATGTTGTTCTACTTATCCTTAATGATTTACTTATTTTTCTTACCATATGAGTTTTTTCCATTTCCTTTCCCATTATGGTTGATGTGAGAACCCATTGACTTGTATTATCATCTTTAGTATGTACTTTTGAACCAATGGATTAGTATGCATCAAAGAGATTTCTAAAAATGCTTCTTTCACTACTATTTTCAGATGTTCTTAACCCCAAAATTCTCATTGTCTATTTGAATTTCAGATTTTTGACTATTTCAAAAAGAAGTTGGCATCTTCCACTTTGATTTAAATTTTCAAATAGTTATTCCAAATCTTTTAGTTATCCTACAATTTCTTTCTACCATTTTATCATGCATTGGCTTCAAAATATATTCGTCAATGTCAATTAGAAAACTTTGGTTTTCTACGATTCTAGTAGATGTTGATGTACGCACATGCTCTATATTTTCATTATGTAAATCATGTGCATTCATCATTTCAACTTGAGATGTTGCATTAGGGGCATCAGGTGTTGTAAGTGTATTTTTCATGAACATTTTCATTTGTTAAATTTGGTGTTTTTGCGACATCAATATCAATAGATAGATTTTCATCACTTAAATTGAAGGCATTTGATGGTGTACCTTTATGAAATCTCCTCATATACTCCCTTATTTTTTCCTTTGTTGCCTCTCATTTTCCAATCATTCCTCTCTTGTTCTTTCCCATGATTGTAGATGCAAATTACCCTGCAAACAATAACATGAATAAGATAAACAATAAAATGCAAAACTAAACAAATTTGCATGATTATTTTATGCTCAATCATAAGATACTAACGAAAAAACATGTTGACACATGAAAAATATAGAATTTACTTTCTCCAAGCACAAAAAACCTTACACTTGCATACCTGGTAAAGAAATACATGTGAAACAATAGTAGAATTTGGTGGACCACACTAAAACAACATAATAATCATTGACATGCTATTTTATTTATAGTTTTCAATAACCTGATCAAATTTCGTATAACCCAGTTGGGTTATTTGGTTCTAACTACATTATCCATATGGATAAATAACCCAATCAAGTTCTATATTACTACTACAAAAAGGTATATTGAAGGAGGGAGGGATTGAGAGAGAGAGAGAGAGAGAGAGAGAGAGAGAGAGAGAGAGAGAGAGAGAGAGAGAGAGAGAGAGAGAGATAGAGAGAGAGAGAGAGAGAGAGAGAGAGAGAGAGAGAGAAGGGGATACAAAGAGGGAGAGGAAATGGGGGTCAAAGAGGGAGGGAGAGAGATTAAGGGATAAGATAAAGATAAATAATTAGAGAGAGAGAGAGAGAGAGAGAGAGAGAGAGAGAGAGAGAGAGAGAGAGAGGATGGATAAAGGATTAGGGGATAGGAGAAAGATAGAGGGGATGTGAGAGTGGAAGAGAGACATTAGGAGATATGATAGAAATAGTGTGAGAGAGAGAGAGAGAGATTAGGGGATATGATAGAAAGAGTGAGAGAGAGAGATGGAGAGAATGAGAGAGATAAGGGGATATGATAAAGAGAGGGAGGGTATAGGATAGAGACACACACACACACACAAAGGATGGGATGAAGAGAAGAATTAGAGGATATGATAGAAAAAGTGAGAAAGAGAAGGGGGAGAGAGAGGGATAGGAGGGAGGAAGAGAGAGAAGGATAGGAGAGAGAGGGATAGGAGGGGGGAGAGAGATTAGGGGGTATGATAGACAGAGTGAGAGAGAGAGATGGAGAGAATGAGAGAGAGAGGGAGAGAGAAGGCGATAGGAGAAAGAGAGGGAGAGCATAGGCCAAAGAGAGAATGTGTGAGAGAGAGAGAGGATGGGATCAAGAGAAGGGGATAGGAGAGAGAGAGAGATTAAGAGATTAGGAGATATGATAGAGTAAGAAAGAGATGGAGAGAGAGAGAGAGAGAGAGAGAGAGAGAGAGAGAGAGAGAGAGAGAGAGAGAGAGAAGGGGATAGGAGAAAGAGAGGGAGGGTATAGGAGAGGGAGAGGGAGAGGGAGAGAGATAGAGAGAGGGGGGGATGGGATGGAGAGAAGAATTAGAGGATATGATAGAAAGAGTGTGAGAGAGAAGGAGATAGGAGCAAGAGTAGGGGGATAGGAGAGAGCAAGAGAGAGAGGGATAGAGGAAAGAGAGAGATTATGGGTGGGTGGGAGGGAGGGAGGGAGAGAGGGAGGGAGGGAGGGAGAGAGGGAGAGGGAGAGAGAGAGATTATGGGAGATTAGGGGATATGATAGAAAGAGTGTGAGAGAGGTGGAGAGAATGAGTGAGAGAAAGGGGAATAGGAGAAAGAGAGAGAGGGGATATGTGAGAGAGAGAGAGAGATTAGGGGATATGATATAAATTGTGTGTGTGTGTTTGTGTGTGTGTGTGCGTGCACATGAGAGAGAGATTAGGGACATGATAGAAAGAGTGAGTGAGAGAGAGAGAGAGAGAGAAGGGGATGGGATAAAGAGAGGGAGGGTATAGGAAAAAGAGAGAATGAGAGAGAGATTGAAAGAGGATGAGATCGAGAGAAGAATTAGAGGATATGATAGAAATAGTGAGAGAGAAAGAAGGGAATAGGAGATAGAGAGAGAGAGAGAGTGATACGAAAAGGGAAGGGGGAGAGATATTTGGAAAAAGAATAGAAAGAGTGACAGAGAGAAAGGGATAGGAGAAAGAGGGAGTGTTATGATTAAACCATAGACAAAAATAACAATTACATGCAAATATAACCAATAACAAAAAATAATAGATCACGCAAAAAAGAACACAAAGAACAAAGATTTAACATGGTTCACCCAATCCCTAGGCTACGTCCACCAAATAGCAAGTCTGATATTTTTACAATCCAGTGATTGCAACCTAATTACAATCCATAATCCCTTACAGCTCAATACTGCCACAAGAACCAATTTGGCATCACCACTATGATAACAATACCTAACCCTAAGCCCTTTTATACAAGTATTTTTATGACACTTTAAGGGTACAACATGTCGGCCATATGTTAGCCACAATGTTGGCCATGGACCCAAAAAAAGTTTCGGGTTGTTACCCTAAACCCTAAAGAATTTATGAAGTATGTATAGTACTTCCCTGATCAGTCACCACAAAATAACAGGAAGGGGGGTAGGAGAGAGAGAGATTAGGGGATATGATATAAAGAGTGGGAGAGAGAATTGAGATACGAGAAAGAGAGACGACAATAGGATAAAGAGAAAAAATGCATGTGTGTGTGTGAGAGAGAGAGAGAGAGAGAGAGAGAGAGAGAGAGAGAGAGAGAGAGAGAGAGAGAGAGAGAGAGAGAGAGAGAGAGGATGAGATGCAAACAAGGATTGGGGGATATGATAGACACTTATTTAGCATAATACATAATCTAATCTCTCTTTCTCTCCCTCACTTCCTCCTTCCCTCAATCTAACCTTGTGTAATAGTAATACAAAACCCGATCAAGTTTTGTAGAACTCGATTGGGTTCTAAATGCATTTTTTATTTTCATAACACAATCAAATTATATGAATCCAAAAAACCTGATTGGGTTATGGCTTGTTGATAGCCTAGGAAAATGACCCAAAGCCTTGGGAGACTAGTTTCCCTCCAATTTTTTTCCTTTAGACATTTTTTCATCTTCTAAGATGAATTATCGTCTTTATCTTCATTAGGTACACTAATGGTGAAGTGGGTATCTTTAAAATCACCACCATAATCTTAAACATCTTCTTAAAATTTTAACCATATATTTCCTTCTTTTTCTAGACAACATTAACATTGCAAACTTTAATTACTTTTACGAATGCCTTGACATTCCTCACAGACATATGTCCACCATTTTTAAATAAATTTTGATATACTTAACCAAATTTAAAATAAATTACATATTATTTTTCTATACTTGATTATATACATTTTTTTGTTAAGTTTCCATTTTCAATTATTTTGATGCAAGTTATGCTCAGCACATGAACATGTACCAAAATTTCAAAATGTAGTCTATTCAATAATTCATAGCAAAAAAAATACTCATCATAAAATTACAAAAAACACACAACTTCTAGAAATGACTTAGCTATCATCCTACCAAAGAGATATGCAAAATACTAAGTATAACTATGTCTTTTGTGTTGCACACAAAAATGACTATGTTATGTTTTCTAAAAAAACCAAGAACTATTTTTCATGTGTGCAGGGTTTGACTCCCATAATCTTGTCCATTTCATAAAAACTCTAGTATTTTAGAAAGTAGATTCAAAGTGCTACAATTTATATGTTTTATGTATCTTTTCATTTTAGTGGAGGGTCCTCAAATGTTTCGTCCAAGTTCAGGTTTACGTGATTTTCAAGAAAAGGTGTCCACTTATACCCCCCCTTTTGTACACCATCTTGGTGCACTCACCCTTGTTCATACAGGATCTAGCGAGTTTAGAGAGTGCATTGAAGAGGCTTCATTTTGATGATCCTCCTACAACCTAGGACATAGTATTTTTTTAGGGATGCCTTAGGGCATATTTTCATATGACATATGCCATATTTTATTTATAAACTTTGATTTTATAGACAGATTTTGATGACATGTGCCATAAACAGATGTACATTTTGACATACATTTGCATCAAATTTATAGATGATTATATATTTTGATTTATTATGAATTGTTGCATAGGTGTATTTGTATAGTGTATGGAATCTTGTTTATTTTAATAATGTTTATTAGAATCTTGTTAATTGAATTCACATTCATTAGAATCTTGTATATGGTTTGAATGAATCTTGTATATGGTTTATGCAACTTATTCATTGTAGTCTTGTTCATTAAAATATTGTTTGTGCTTTATGAAATCAACATCGCACTGATGGAAAATAATTGAACTCCTCCAAAGATTTAAAGCATCCACAAAACCAAAATCCCTCAAGAAAAAACAACTAGAAGAGAAGACAAGCCCTTGAAAATTTTCAACATCCAATTAACCATAGACACAATGAGCAAACAAAATAATAAGGGCATTGAGTTACGACTCTCGAAGATCATTGCTAAAATGTACTTAATGCACCTTGTGGGAAGTTCGATGTGTGGTGTTTGTGAACTTTATAATGATGAATCGATGTCATGATGAACGGTTCGAAAAGTTGTGTACCAGCGGACCAATTCATTGAGGAACACTATGAGATTTGACATCAACCAATATCATTGTGCCAATTTCAAACGAAATTGAACCTTGCAAAATTGAGAGGGGTTATAGTGGATATTGATATCATGGTACTATAGCATCTAACAGTTCTTCAATAAGCCTCACAAGTTATGAGATACAAACATCAAAAGATCGCAACCTAGAAGTGCTTAGGACACCTTGAAGATGCTCTTATTTGGGGTGCTTGCAAACGTTCTAGGCTCCCGATGGTCAAAATAGTAGTGTCACTAGGGTTCACTTAGCCATCCAAAGCTAATTGTGCTAACAAAATGATGTCATGATGAAAGGTTCGAAAGTTGGGCATTGGTGCACCAATTCACTAAGGAACAGTGTGAGGTTTGGCATCGACCGAGATCTCTATGTCAATTTCAAATGAAATTGAATCTCCCAGAATTAAGAGAGGTTATTGTGGACATCAATATCAGGGTTCTTTAGCATATGACAATTCTTTGATAGGCCTCACGAGTTCTAAGATACAAGTGTCAGAAGATCACAACCCAAACATGCTTAGGGCACCTTGGAGACACTCTAGTTTGGGGTACTCACAAACGTTCTAAGCTCGCCAACGAAGTAGAAGTGATTGCAATGGTATTAGTTGCAAATACTATAATAATAATAATAACCATTGAAACCTAAAGGAAAACTTAGATTTCAAATGAAGCTTTTTGTATTCAAAAGTAATAGAAATCTAATTGTGAGTTTATGGTATGATTTTTAATAAAATACTTGAATTTGATTCTATATGTTTTAGCACATCTATTATCTATTTATTCAAAGTACTTTAAATTTATATTTTAAGACTTTAATTATTGTACATGGATTTTAGAATAGAAAAGTATACATTATAATAATACAATGAATAATTTGATCTTTCATACTTTTCTAGAACTATTAGAAATGTTTTAATTAATTGTAAGTAAATACATTGAAATACACACACACACACAATGTTTAGTGTAGTTATTTATTACAATTCTTAGTTAAGTAGAATTTAATTAGTGATATTGTTAAAAGAAAAAAAAAATGATTCCACTTATATTATATGTATTACAATGTGTGATTCTATGAGTTAATGTGTTGGTTATACAAATAGACACTTCTTAAACATGTTTCAAAAAATATTGCAATGACCAAGAATACTACTTTCTCACCTGAAAAATACATAGAATATAATTTAAATATAATTTAAAAATATTCTAAAACTAAACATTAATATATTTCATTCATATAATAAATATATAATAAAATTACAATCAAATTAGAACTAATAACACTTGTTTCTGAGTTACGTTATTTCAAGAGTAATATTTAGTTGGCGTTATAACACTTCTTCCTTAAAATATTTCATATCTGAAAGTCACTAAAGATAGTACTTTGCAAGATTAGATGTGCATTATCATTATTTGTACTTCCTTTTAGATTGACTCGCCCATTAGATTACACACATAGAGAACAAGTCAGGTGTTGACCTGTAATTTGGCTTAAGATGGAAGAAATCTGATGCCAAAGTTTCCACAATTAAACCTTCTATAAAGATGTAGAGAAACTTAAATCTGATGTCAAGTTTCCACAGTCAAATCTTCTATAAAGACGTAGAAGAATTTAAATCTGATGCCAAGTCTACACAGTCAAACCTTCTATAAAGATGTGGAAAAACTTAAATCTGATGCCAACTTTCCACAATCAAGCCTTCTATAAAGATGTGGAGAAACTTAAATCTGATGTCTAAGCTTCCACAATCAAACCTTCTATAAAGATGTAGAAAAACTGACTTTTAACTACTACCAATACAAGAGCATCTATTTTGTAATAAGTCATATAGAAAATTCATTCAAGTACACCAGAAGGATACTTCAGGAAATATTCCATTACACCATACAAATTATAATTTCAGGGGGTTTACAGTTACAGACTGGTATTATATAACAAGCGTTCATCCCATGCAAAAGAAATCCTCAGCATCCAATATTTACAACATTTTCATAAACATGAATTAGTATTTGAAGCCCAATGTCACCATCTCAAAGCCAATCCAAGTTTCTATTGGATTTATGATAGACTTTAGTTTCAATCGTATATAATTTTAAACGAACATACACAACTAGAAGCTATCATGGATATCATGCATCTACTTCAGAATTGTGTAAAACACATACCACTAAATCTCCACTACCATAGAAAAGCTAAACAGTCTACTTCCCCTATCTAACAGTAAATTAAAAGCTCCAAAACTACAGATAAAAAGTCCTCTAAAAGATAAAACTATTAGACATTAGAAGACTATATATATTACATATCACCTTGGTCCTTAAACTTGACATACAATTCATTCATCTCCTCATAGTTTGTGGTAGTAAGCCCACTAAATGTATGATACATAGATTTAAAAATATGTAAGAAATCCTACTTAGGAGTATCTAGTTTAGTTTCAAAATTGATGAAAGCTGAATCAGTTCTGTTATATTATTCCATGAATATTTTAATTGTGCTTGCAGGACATGGATGATGGAACATTAGTAAGCACTCCAGAATCGCAGTGGTCACCCATACAGTTTCCAATTATAGGTGGACGGCAGGTGAGAAACTCTGTTTGACAACATTTTTCTCCTAAGATTTTGGTTTTTGAGATAAATTGTTGGTTTTTGACATGATATGATTTGCACTGCAGTTGTTAAAAAGGAGTAATTGCTCTCATATGCCATTGAGGATGACTCGACAAAGGACAAACTCTGATTCCCCATTGGGTAATTCTAGTCCATTTCAATTAGCTGCTTAACAATTCAATCAAATAAATTCTTAACTCTTTATATTTAATAAACTTAGGTTTGAACCTATAGCTCTAGTTTTAAGAGAGGTCATAACTTGAAATCTTGCGGGTAGTAGATATTACTATAAGTCATCTATAGATCTATATATAGATTTCTCGATATTATTGATTATAAAAGAATCTCAATCTTTTGTCTTTCTTTTGATTGCAGTTATTAAGAAAGCAATGGAAACAGAGAAGCGGGGTGTTTCGTTGGCATATGAACACCTAGTACCACAAAAATCCAGAGAGATGGCTCGTAAGATTCTAGAGCATTGTGCTGAACAATCTTCAGCTCAACTAAAATCTAATGATGATTGTCAAACTTCACTAGGATCTTTAGAGCATTTGGCTTCGAGAATCAAAGGTACATCTCCCTCAAGACTCTCAGGCATCTATCAAATTTTGAATATAATTTTATGAGATAGTTTTGAAATATATATTGTGATTGTTCAATTGTAACTCTATTATTAGCTGCCAGAACTGCAGGTTCCCGGTCCTTGAAAAACCTAGTGGACTCCTTTTTTTATCTCTTTTTTAATTTTTTGTATGGGGTTTCGGATCCCCTCAAAATCTATTTTTACCAAAATAAAAAACTCTACTATAAACTATTTAATAGTCCAATCAAAAGTCTAGAATCTACGAACAAAATATCAATTCCAATAAAGTTCCAAATCAAGTACATTAATATAATAGCCCAAATATACCATCACACATTGTTAAGGTGGACTCTATTGTTTTCCAATCTTTCAAGACCTTGTAGATAATTGTATTGCTTCAGCATCAAATAGATAACTGTATTGCTTCAGCATCAAATACTAACAAAATGAGATAAAAGAGAAGAATGTTGTTGATTGATGAAGCAAACAAGATAGCAAAATCATAATAGTCATAACAAATACACTGATAACATGTTGGTAGTAATACTTAATGTAATTGATACAATTGTCAATGAAACCTAAAAAGAACCTCCATGTTACAACTAAAGGTATCTTTAACAAGCAAGAACATTTTGCATTGAACAGTGTATTTTATTTGTTTTCTAATAATTGCTTCTCATTTATTGCATAGAAAACACAATGCCAATATCAAGTTCAAATGACCATTCTCCATCAAATCTTGCAACACCTACCTTGGCCATTAGTCATTGCAACATCTACTTTGGGCCTGGTGGAGCATCATCTGATGTCACTAATGATACTGAAAGTATTCCAATAGTCCTAAAAGGGATGGAAGGATTTCGATTGGATTTATCAGATTTATGTCAGGTTCCAAAAAATAAAGGTTTTCGAATGTGTTTATCAGAGGTATGTCAGATTGATATTGGACTATGTTAATATTTTTTATTAGATAAGCAAGAATTTTGAAATAAGTTATGCTAATATTACAACTAACATGTTTTGTTACAATTTAGACTAACTTTGTCTATCTCTTTGTTAACCTTTGTGGACTTTAAATAGGAATCTGATGATGAGGACCAGGTAAGCAATAATGCCACTAGAGGTTCAACCCTCTATTTTCTTGATGTAACTTCTTCAAACATTTTGGTTTCTTAGGAATAACTTAATCTAACCATTTTATATTCCTTGCAGACTTAACTATAACAGGAGTCTAATGATGAAGACCATGTAAGCAACTATGCTAGTAAAGGCTTAGCTCTCCATTGTCTTGACATAAGTTCTGCAAAGATTCTAATTCTCGTAGGAATATTTTATTTTGAGCATTTACTAACCTTTTACAGACTTGACTATAATAGGAGCATGATGATGATGCCTGGATGTAAGCAAAAATGCTACTAGAAGTTCAGCTCTCTATTGTCTTGTTGTAAGTTCACAGATTCTAATTTTATTAAGAATAACTTAATCTAGACTTTGCTAATTTCCATTTTTGAATGAGTTTATCAGAGATATGTTGAGTTGATAATGGATTGTGCTAATATTATTTATTAGAAAAGTAAGAATCTTGAAAGGTCTGTAATGTCTTGTTCAAATAGAAAGTAAGATTTAAAAGTTATGCTATTGTTACAAATAATATGTTTGTTTTTCTCCTTTTTGATTATCTGCTAACTTTTGAGAACTTTTAATAGGAACCTCATTACGATGACTATTTAAGAAACAATACTACTGGAAGTTCAGCTTTCCATTGTCTTGATGTAAGTTCTTCAAAGATTCTAATTTTCTTAGGAATAACTTAATCTGACCATTTTCTAATCCTTTGTGGATTTGATTAAAACAGGAGCTTGATGATGATGACCATGTCAACCATGATGTTAATAGAGGTCTTCATGTAAGTTGTTCAAATATTCTAAGTTTCTTAAGATTAACTTAATCTGACATTTGCTAACCCTTTGTGGACTTGACTTAACAAAAGTCTCATGATGATGGCGGTGTTTGCAATAGTACTAGTAGAAATATTGATGTACGTTCTTCAAAGATTATAATTTCCTTAAGAATAACTTAATTTCATCATTTGCTAACCCTTTGTGAATTTTGACTATAATAGGGTTCTAATGATGATGACAATGCAAGCATCAACGATTCTCTAACCATTTGAAACTCTTTTGGGGGCTTGACTATACAGAATTCTAATGATGACCACCATGTAAGCAATAGTGCAACTGCAGGTTCAACTCTCCAATGCATTGATGTAAGTTCTTCAAAGATTCTGTAAGACATTTTTCAATCATATTGTTTCAGTTATTTGTCATAGTTTGAATGAGTTTTCAGATTCTACTTTTCATTTGGGTGATGAGGCCACTTAATATGCGAATATTAGTTGACATGATATTTTATCTGGAAAGGCATCAAAATTTATAGATAGTTTGTAATGAAATAACTTGCACAATAGAAGAAATAATATGAAATATTATATAAATACTTGATAATAACTAAGAGCAATAGGCCACTTCAAGGGGGCAACCTCCAGATATCTCCAATGAGAACACACTTCACAATATGATGTTGAAATAAGACTCACAAGCTCCTATATATTCCTAATTATGCTTAGGTTGAATAGACACAACTCTACATAACACCTAGGCTGACCTCCCTACCTAAATAATAATATAATAATGATAACATGACTTGATTAAGGGTTAAGATAGCCACAAATTGACTATCCATATCCCTATATACACCAATATTAAGGGCGTAGCATAGTTTGTGATTTGTAATTTCTGATTATTAAAATCCACCAATGAAGAGACACATTAATCAAAAGGTTACAGAGGTCACAACCAGCTAAAGTTTTCTTCCTCCCTTTTGTAGCGTGTGTTAACTTGTGAGTCTCATAAGTTGCTTTTGTTTCATTCATTCATTTATTCATTGGCTAATTTGAAAGGGTAAAACTGTAGTACTTTAAAAACACATGTTTGCGAGCTTTTCTCAGAAAATATATAGTTAATTGTCAACATTGTTCTTATGCAGGTGCAAAACAAAAGTGATTTAGTATGAAGGCCAATTTTTGGGGAATCTGAATAGACAGTGATATCCAATGCAAACTCCGAACCTTCGAAATGAAAAATTCCATTCAGTTGATTGAATAATGTAGGCCATTACCTTTTCATACAATTGGAAAGAGCATGCAGGTGGTTTGAATCGAATTCCATGGATATCACAACTTTAATCAAATTTTTGCTGCTGTTAACATCAAAATATTCGCCTGTTCCAAAATGAGATATTACATGTTTTTGGATTCATGATATTGTAAGTTTTGTGTTCCTTTTCCTTTTTCAATGCATCAAGGGTTTCAACATAGTTTTTGTCCTTCCTTCCCTAGGGTAAACCATGCTTATTTTGGACTTGGTTTGACAATGAAAGTTCAGTATGCTATCTCAAGCATCAGTATGGAAGAAGACTCACTAAAGGGAGAAAACATATTGATGTCTATTTTCTGCTACAGATTGGATAAAACATAATGTAATTACAATTCAACTACTAAAAGCATTGAATGAATGGAACAAGTCAAGGATGAAGAAGTAACAGATTTGAATTATCTTTACACTTCTGTGATGTCAGATAAATGTTGACTAGATGACAATGATTTGAAGCTCAAATGCAATTAATAGTCATTAATGGGTATAAAATAATTTAAATGTGTGAAGAATTAATGGTTCAACATTTGAAATTAAAAGGTAAGATGTAGATTAATATTTAGAAAGGAAACATGAGTACATTGAGAAGATCAGTTGTGACTACAAATTTCATGGAGACTTCAGAAATGGTGAAAATTGTATCAGTTTGCTTTTGAAAGGATGTGATAATTGCTTTGCTGCAAAGGGATGGGTGTTCTTCTTAGGACATTGTTTTGAATTGTTAAAAGACTGTCAGCTTAAGTCATTAGACTTAGACTTAGTTTCTAACATAGCAAATTTTAAGTTTTTAGATTGAATTTTCAGTGATTTTTAAACTTTTTTTAATATTGTTTCCAACATTACAAGGATTACATTGGATTTGTAATGGTAATTGGCTGACACATTGGTGGCTGCTTGTCTTTCCCTCAACAGTTTCCTCCAGCTGCTCCAATTTGTTCACACAATGTAACTATTATTTTTGCCTTGCTATAATTTTTCTTCCAGCAGTTATTTTTCTTACAGCAAGAAGGCAGTTGGCAAGTGCTGTAGACACACATTCTTAAAATGTAATTCATAATGTAATGACTTTGGTTTAGTGCTATTTAGATTGTCAAACCTCCTGTAACTCAAAATTGATGAATAATCTCAGCTATTCAAAGTCTCATAAAGAAATAAATTCATTGTTCTAAAAATATTATTATAGTCTTAAATTTTCAATTTAAAGTTAAACTTACCTAAATGAACCAAAAAAAAGGAAATAAAATGCCTAGTTTGAACCTCGCTTCTTGTTGCTATCTAAAGGAAAATTTTCTAGAGTTTTCAAGCATTCATGTCTCAATCATTCTATAAGAATCCTAAGGTATTTTATAGGAAGTCTTCTAATATAGAAAGATTATCTCTTATGATGTCCAACAAGAGTTCTCAATCAAGAAAGAAGATCTTTTTTGTCACCTACATGCATGTATTCATTCATTCTTTAAGGAAAGAACGCATTAAGCATATTGGAATGGTGTTCATAGATCAATGCATTTGTGAAAATGCATCTTGGATTCCATTCCATGATTCGACAACTAATATTAAGAACCATACAACCTTTATATTTACATGCTTTCCTTTATGCAATTTCATTTTAATTTCAAGGTTGATTCCTAAATATGTGCTTGAGCAAGGCAAATCCTTTACAACTAAACCATCCCTATTTTTATGTTGATAGGAAAATGTGATGAAGTTGTTAAAAATATGAAAATTATGTGATCCAATGGATTGCAGCTAATAAATATAAACAAAAGTGCAAGATATACAGTGGGTGGGTATATTTTGTACCTAAGCATACAATGGAAAAGGAATTCTATATGCTCCAAATCTACTTAAACTAAAACCACACATTCAATCTACATTCTAATTGGTGATTCAAGGCACCACAAGTTACTAGATAACTTATATTTGTTTTTTTTTGTTGAATCTTGCATATTGTCCTTAATTATGCCTTTATCAAGTACATTACTCAGCCATATTCTCTCAAATCCAACTCATCTTAATCATAATCATAAAATATTACTACACTCGCTAAGTGCTTAAGTCCCACTTTAGCCTACTGGGTCATTTTCTTTTTTGATTATACATTAGGAAAGGGGTAGACAATATGGCCTCTACTACACGTGTGTCACTTTTATACTATGCATTTTGGTCAATCCTACTTATTTTGATATATTTCCTTTAAATTCATTATCATTTCATGGTTATATGTTCTATTCATTAGATCTCATGTGTAATTATGTATTTTGAATCCATTTATGGTGGATAAATCTAATTAGTGTTGAGTTTTTGTCTACCCTTAAAATTTCATTCTTCCATTTAGTAGATATACCTTTTCCATATTTCCTTGTACATTATTTTTATACAATTGAATCATACATATAGAATTTTGGTTAGGATAATTTGTATAATTATGGCCCCATTGATCTTGAGCCCTCTTTATTTCTTAGGAATCTTAATGAACCACACATGAATTCTAATGACATTACCACTATTATTGAGAATCCATCTCCCCACTCTTCTCACAATGATGATGAAACCTTAAGAGTGTCTCATACCCAAGAGCAAAATATTTCCAAAGAAGGTTAAGAACATTCTAATTCAAACATCATCACTTTAGTAGAAATGATGAGGAAGATACTTCAGAATGATGACCATTGTGTTGATTTCTTGCATACTATTTCACATATCATTGATCAAAATGGTACACACATTAAGGATTATCCTCATTATCTTCGTTTAACCCAACCTACTAGTAGTTTTGAGACTTATATGATTCCTAGTTCATTATCTAGTGCTTCCACCTATGTACCACCTCTCGGGGCTACATCTGCTTTGAATATTAATTCTACAAATGTCAATCTTTTAATTGTTTGTTCCTAGAAATTGATTTAATCATAAATGAAATTAAGTGACACATTTATCTACTTAAAGAGACCAATTCTTATTATCACTAGATAATTAGACTTGGACCAACTAATAAGGAAGACTCAACGCCTTCTACACTTTAGGCTCCACAACACCTAGTCATGTATTCATTTGATAATCTTGTATAATCTCTACCCCAAACTTATAGATGAAATCAAGTAATTGGATAAATCTAGTACTAGAATGAACATAATTAAGGAGATACTAAACAATGGCTAGTTATTCATTGATCTGTACTACTTAAAATGAAGCATGACATAAGGTATTACAAACTTATTCAATATACAAATTAAAAAATGAACCTCATTATTTCTTCAAATTTTTGTGTGAAATAATATGAAAGTGCCTATTTATTTGGTTCATTATAAAGTTGACATATATCTACACCTTATAATAATAAGTTTCTAGATAAACTTTTGGATCTAAGATAACACTACCTTACAAGTATATATATGACCAAGACTACTTATCAAAATCCTTGAGTAAACCCAATGAATCTGTCATTAGTATCTTATCACTTTAATTAGTTCCTTGAATTAAATCATGAATACAAACAAATATATCATAATAATGTATTGATTTAATAAGATCCTTGATCAAATTAGAACAACATGCATAAGATTCACACCCTTGAGATAAATAAGCTAGAAATATGTAATCTCATTATGTTTAATGTTACTCTTGATATATAATGAGAGACATAATCAGACTCAATCAAAAATTTCAACATAATAACACTAAATACTTTTGTTTGCTCCATTGAATGTTTACAAAATTTCTTAGAACTCCATAAAATTTTGTTGGACTAACAAACTCAAAAATAAAGTTCTACTGAAAAGATGCTGGCCCTTATCTCTTGACCTCGATTACCCTTTTATAGAAATAAGGATAGTAAAAGAAGCTGAGGTCTAGAGGAGAAATATGTCACATTTTCATCTAACATACATATTCTTGTTACCAAAAAAAATATATAGAAAGGACAAAATAGTAACTACTCACTTAGAACAAATTGACATAAAGGTCAATTTGTCTATCAGTGACTCAACACTTAGTCAATTGGTTACATTGCTATGAGCTCTACAATTGTTACCAAGCTTATCATTCAATTTGCAATGTTAACCAAGTGGTTTAGTTGCTCCTAAGCTAAGTAGTTGGAATACAGTGTCTACTAAGCACGTGAGTTAGTTTGCAATGTTTGTCAAGCTACATAGTGTTTATTGAGCTTTAGAGACAAAGTTTAGGGAAAATTGAGTGTAGTAGAGACTATCGAGCCAGTCAATGGAAGTGAAGAAGATCATAGCATTAATAGAGCTCTATAGTGTTAACCAAGTTCAATAGTTTCTACTAAGATCATACGGTTAACAAAGTGGATCTAGTGTTGATCGAGTCATGTAGAGTCAACCGAGTGATCCAGTTGCTACTGAGTTTCTTAGAGTTCACCGAGTCACACATGGTTGACCGAGTTCAAGCTACCTAGAAGTGATTAGTATGGACCAAGCTTCAAAGTTCAACTGAATGCCAATGATTGTCAAGCATTAACAATGTTTGTCGTGTATCAAAGCAAAACCGAGTTTTTCCTTAGAACTCGAGTTTTAATACTTGGGCCAACTTTGTGAATTATGATGAAATTAGTATTGTAGCTGACTCTGGTAAGTTATAAATTGGATTGGTATATATGTGATACATTGTATCATATCTAAAGAAGAGAAGTGAAGAGTGTATGATCAGCAGAAGTGCGAATTGAAGAAGGCTACAAGAAGTATAAGGGACAAAAAATATTTATCTATCACAGTCAGGTGATTATTATAATACAAGGAATCTCAACCAACAAATTAGAGTTATAGATTAGAGATCAACCATTGGTTCATCCTAACAGGTGCATCAACCAAATCCTTTAATAGGGTAGACTTAACAGTCTTTGCTAAATCTCCTAACCGAGTCCATACTTCATTGTATGTTTGTAAATACTTTGACAAGGTGGATCTCATAGTCCTTATGGCTCCTAATAGGGTAGATCACTAGAAGCGGTTAATTGTAAGCCTTAATAGGTTAACTTTATACTACAATACTAAAGCTTGTGGGTATCATCCTCACCGCAGTTTTACTTTTTGATTGAAACGTTTATGGGTCACCATATCTTGTGTCAAAGTGTTATGAATGTTTATTTACTTTCATTCTTTCATGCATACAATTAGATGAAAATATTATATGAAGGATTATTTGGTGAAGTGAGATAAAGTTTTATTGGTTCTTGATTCACCCCTCCCCTCTCAGTAACCTTGCGTACCTTATATTTCTAACAATTGGTATCAAAGCTGACTTTCTCATATAAAAAGTTTAACAAACTAAGAGAAGATTAGAGGCAATGGAGGTATACAGGCTAGATAAGGCTATTGACAATGAAAATTTGGATCTTGAATTGGCCATTAGGAACCTAAACAAAGAAAAGGAGCAACTCTCTCAATCATTGAAAAGAAGGAAAGATCTTGCAGTACAAATGAATGACAATCTCTATGTTGAAGAAATAATTGAAGATATATATCCAGAAATAATTTAGATGAAGCTAATGAAGCAATAAAAGATCTATTAGAAAAGAATTCCAATCTTCAAGAATAAGTTAGAAAGATGGAAAGAGCACAAGAAATCCAATTAGTGAGATTATGTGAAGTCATGAGAGAAAATGACAAAACTAAAGAAGAGATAGAAGGAAAGAACAATGAAATTCAACATCTTTCCCTTCAGCAAGAAGACTTCATTGATCAACTCACTAATGTAGATGAAGAACTTATGAATCTAAGGTCAAAAAATGAAAGACTACAGAATGATCTCAACACTAAAAACAAAACCTATGAAAGAATAATGAAATCTCAAGAAAGCATGAATCAATTGAATGAATAAAGTCAATATAGACACAGAGAAAAAGTTGGAATAGGATACATAGAAGAAGGTGAATCATCTAAGAAAGGAGCTCAAAAGAATCAAAGACCTACTTCCAATCATTGTGGTAAGATAGGTTATACATCAAATAAATGTTGGAATAATGGTAAAGAAAAATTTAATGGAAAGTGTTATACGTAATAAGCACAGTCATAGAGAAAGTGAATGTAAAGAAAAACCTAAGTTTGAAGGTAAATGTCATAATTGCAAGAAACTAGGACAAAAATCTTTAGAATGTAAAACCAAGCAGTGGAACTTAATAAACAAATTGTGAAATCAATATTTGGATGGGATTACAATACATGGTGCAGATGTCACTACTGTGGTGAATTTGGGCACATTGGAGCAAATTGTGTCAAACATCATATGAGAAAAAGTGACACTAACAAGAGATGTTTTATCTATACAGAACTTGGACATATTTCCAAAAACTATATCAACAAAGGTAGAATTGAAGATGAAAAGAAAGCCAAAGCTAACAATATAAGAAAGAAAATGAGGAAACAATGGGCACTAAAATCTCTAGAGAATGCAAACCAAGATCATGAAGTGAATGACACCCAAGTCAATTATTTGGGTGGTCCAAAAACTTCAACTTAGTTCCCTATAGAGATCACTAGAACTATGATTCAAAGGAAGTAATCTAACATCAGTTCCAGCTAGTAGAAAGACTGATCCAATCAGCATTCGAGATGCACAGGGATCACCAAGCATGATGAAAAGTAGAAGACCTTACTAAGTAAGGTTGGGTCATAGGACCTTACCAAGAAAGTTCGGGTTACATATTGTTGCAGACTCTAGTTGATAGTCCATACCGAGTGATGGAGACTCTACCAAGTTGTAGATATCTCCTGAGTATTAAACACTAAACCGAGTGGAGAATAGTCTATCACCAAGTGAGTATGAAGTACAAAACATTAATGGTGATTGAAAGGTGGAAATTTTTTAAAAGAAAGGAATCAAAGGCATTGTCTTCACTGCAAATTTCTAGAGCTATTAGTGCATACCGATTTTAGATCCCCCAAGCGATTTGAGCATTTGTTGTTAAAGGATTTTTGAAGTTTTCAGAAAACCTACGGAGCATGGCATCTTCGAGGAGAAAAGAAAAGAAAGGGTTTGAAATGTTGGTTCATGGAGTTGATTCCAACACACCAAACTTCAAGTTGAGTCCAACGATTGGAGAGGTGCTTGACCCAGTTGGTGTACAATCACAAATTCTGCCTAAGGTATTACTCTTGCATACATCTATTCTTTCAATCCAACAATTTGAAACCCTGTAAATGAATGAAGAATTTAAGGAATTATGTGTGGATGATGTATTGAAACCAAAACATCAACATTTGGAAACCAAGGACTTGACTCGTATCTCTCATATGGCAAGAGGCTTCTAGGTCAAATAGACGAGATATATTTTGAGTCATGTACATAATGGGCAGTTATGGTTGGAGCAACATATTCAAATAACCAGGAAAATGATTCATAAGATCAATGGAATCCCAATGCTTAACAATGAAAAGACAACTAAAACCCAAGGTCAGGTAGAACCATAAAAGAGAACTCTTTCCTTGTGGGATGGAAGAGGAATAAAGATTAGCAGTGTAACTGATATGGAACTAAAATTTGTCATCCATACCATTACACATAAGATTTACAGTACAAGAAGATTAAATAATGGATCATGTGAAGCTGTTTTGACTTACAAGGTTGTAAAGAATAATGTTTCCTTCAAACTTGCTGAGCTTTTGTTGAATCAATTCAAAAAGAATATGGAGAGCATCGAAGGATCAAAGAATATTCCATGTACGTTTGGATCTCTTATAACATATTTATTCTTCTCTGCTCAAAAATCTTCCAAAGGTAAATTAGTATGGAGGAAAGATATTCCTGTTTTGTATTAGATTAATGAGTATATAGCAGAGATGGGTGAAAAAAATTTAATTATCATGGATAACTACTTTGAAACATTCAAGGAGAAGATGAATAATAGATATAGGATTCCAAGAAACTTGTTGAAGATTACTAGGATGATATATGTTTCATGGTGGACTGTGAGAAAGTATACATTCAAGTAGTCAAACCTAGAGTGGCATTGGTTAAACCTCTAGAATATGAGGTTAACATTGATGACATCAAGGATATCAAGGAGAAGTTATCCAAGATAGATGAAGACATGAAGGCAAGTGCACATCAGCTATCACTTGACCCAAGCCATTCCTCTACACATTATACAAAGATTAGATATCTAACCAATCTATAGGCAGAACTATTAAAGGCAAAAGATAGGATCAAGGTCATGCTTCCAAAAATCCAAGGCATGATTCTTCCAAACATGGATGCATTGCAGAAACATATTGCACATGCAAAGACACTCATCGATGATAACAACTTCTTCATAGCTGATCACATGATGGAATTATCAATAGAAGTTTAGATTGTATTGCATGCAAGAAAGGCACTACAGGAAAATTGGGACAAGATGATGGTACTTATTCTGAAGGTACATTATGAGTTCTTGTCACATTTTGGTATTAACATATAATTATTATAAACATTTGGAATTTATGTCAAAAAGGGGGAGTAGTGTATATAATATGTAAAGGAGGAGAAGTATACTATATTGTGTATATATAAGGGAGATATATGTATGGGGGAGCAGTATAGTATAGTATGAATAAGCAAGGAATACCTTTACAAAAGCAATTTTGAAAAATTATAAAATAAGAGTATGTTACCAAGCCATAGCAAATAGAAGTCAAAACCAAGTTGAAGACGTGGAATGATGGAAAAGGAAGTTTTAACTTACAGTTTTGAATGATCATTTTTTTTTTTGATAAGTGTTTTTGTCACTAATGCCAAAGGGGGAGATTTTTGATATAAAGGTTAATTTATCTATTAGTGTCTCAACACTTAGACAATTGATTATATTGCTACTGAGCTCTATAGTTGCTACTGAGCTTATCATTTAGTTTGTAGTGTTAACCAAGTGATTCAGTTGCTCTTGAGCTAAGTAGTCAGAATACAATATCTACCAAGCACCTAAGTCAGTTTGCAGTGTTTTTCGAGCTACACAGTGTTTACCAAGCTTCAGAGACAAGGTTCAGTGCAAACCAAGAATAATAGAGGCTACTAAGCCAGTTAGTGGAAGTGAAGAAGATCATAGTGTAAACTGAGCTCTATAGTGTTAACCAAGTCCAAGAGTGTCTACCAAGCTCACAGGGTTAACAAAGTGGATTTAGTGTTGATCGAGTCATGTAGTGTCAACCAAGTGATCTAGTTGCTATCGAGTTTCTTAGAGTTCACTGAGTCACATAGTCTTGATTGAGTGCAAGCTACTTGGAAGTGATTAGTATGGATTGAGCTTCAAAGTTCAACTGAGTGCCAAAGATTGTCGAGTGTTGACAGTGTTTTCCATGTATCAAAACATCACTAAGTTTGTCTTCAAAACCCAAGCTATAGTAGGTTGGTTGACCTATGAATTGTGATGAAATTGGTATTGTAGCTGACTCCAATAAGTTATAAATTAGATTGGTATATATGTAATACATTATTGTATCATATCCAAAGAAGAGAATTGAAGAGTGTATGATGAGAATAAGTGAAAATTGAAGAAGGCTACAAGAAGTATAAGGGATAATAAAGATTTATCTATCAGAGTCAGGTGATTATTGTAATACAAGGAATCTCAACCAACAAATTAGAGTTGCAAATCAAAGATCAGCCACTGGTTCATCCTAATAAGTGCATCAACCAAATCCTTTAATAGGGTAGACTTAACAATCTTTACTAAATCTTTGTATGTTTGTAAATCCTTTGACAAGGTGGACCTCAAAGTCCTTATTGCTCCTAATAGGGCATATCACTAGAAATGGTCAATTGTAAGCCTTAACAAGTTAACTCTATACTACAATACTAAAGCTTATGGGTATCATCCCCAACCTAGTTTTACTTTCTCATTGAAAGGTTTCTGGATCAACATTTCTTATGTCAAAGTGTTATAAATTTTTATTTCATTTACTTGTTTCATGCATAAAATTAGATTAGAATATTATATGAAGGATTAATTAGTGAATTAAGATAAAAATTTATTGGTTCTTGATTCACCCTTCCCTTCTTATTAACCTTGCCTACCTTATATTTCCAATAGAAAATTCTTTAATTACCTTCTTTCATCATGTCCTTTGATGAAGATCTAGTTCTAGGACTTGTGATTTCAAGGTAAAATGATTAAACTGTTGGAAATAGTAGAGATTATTGGCACTTAGATTTTTGTAGAAGTTTTGTATTAATAATTGGTTTTATCGTTGATGCCAACATAAGTTCAGTGTAAGCAATAGTCAATAGATTTGGACACATGAACTTACATTTGTGTAGAAGGATTATATACATCATGTCAATGTTCATTGTATTTTATTTAATATTATATATGAGTTACAATTTGTGTTGTGAAAACTACTAGCAAACTAGTGAGAAGTAAAATATGCCAGATGCGGATGCAATATTTTTGTTATATCTTGATGGCGAGTACGAACCAATGTTGAAGAGCATGGAAGGTGATAAAAGACTTGTTTGTGTGCATATATTGTACTCTGGAAAGAATACATATGTGTAATATGCAATTATTTTACTGGCAATTGACTAGATCATTGTAGCATGTGAAATGGTACTGGAAAATGCTAAATTATTATTGTATCATGTAGAACAATTCATGTAATGATTGTATAATTTCTTGATAATGCATGTATACCTTATAATGGTTATACGTAGTTATTTGTACATCAAGGAAGCCCTAATAGCCTAACTTAATTAATTATTTATAATTGGTATATATATAAAAGTTATTATGAGGAATGAGATGTATGGAATGATAAGTATAGATGTGAGCCTTGATGTTGGATTGTCAAAGAAGAGATGATAAGTTGTTGGGTGATTTGAGAAGAGGTATGAGTGGAATCTATCATCCTAGTGGAGTTCAAAGGAGATATTTTGGTAAGTAAGTTGCATATCAATCAGTTCACATTGTTGGATTTTTTATCCTTTTGTAAAGGTGGTTTAACCCTTCATCCTTTTAGCCGTGAGATCAAACAGTGTGCCTTTTATTCTCATAAACTCCTTATATAGTTAGAACCTTATAAAAAGGGCTCAAGGTCTCCTAAAAGGGATATTTACTTAAATAAGGTATGTTGTACTAAATGTACCATATTTGACTCCTAACTAGGTCACATCTTTTTACAAGGAACTTACATGTTAGTAAACTATTTCATGGGCATCATCCTCATCAGGGCTTTCCCTTTGATCAAGGTTTTTCTTTGAGAACAAAAATCAATATGTTACAGTGTATGGTCTCTTAGTGTTATACATTTTTTTAAATTCTTGGTGATTAGTTTCATAAGTTTTTAATTAATCATAGAAGCTTAGAATCTTGAGGAGATCTGCAATGACTTACAAGAATGAGTCTTAAATTTGATGGAGATGATTATGACAACTAGAAGAATAAGATGGTAACACATTTGATTCATATGGAGTTCATTATTGAACACTCGTTATGTATGAGTTTGATATCAAATATGAGAGTGAGCTATATTCATTCACATTTAAGGAAAAGAAGGAATTTTAATACAACATGCAAGAAGATGACATCGTCAAATCTTATGTACAAATGATCACAAAGATTGCAATAGGGGTAAAGAGCACAGGATGAATAATACTTAAGGATGAGGTAGTGTAGAAAATTCTTAGATATTTGACACCATCTAATGAGAATAAAGTCAATGTTATTAAGTAGTTTCTCAAACCAATGGATTCAACATGGAGATGCTAATTGGTAAGTCACAAGATTTTGAAATTACTCAATTTAAATATTCTTTACATAAAGATGAAACTTCATTTAAAGATAGTGGCAAAGAGGTAAGAGGATAATTAAAGGAATATAAATTTTAATCTAAAATTCATGCAATAAAATTGGGGGTAAAATTACAAACTCGTGTCACACTTTTATAAAGGAAAAGGACGACAACATGCAAATTATTCAACTTAAATGACATAAAAGTAGTATTTTTATTTAAATTTTTAAGATGATGTAGACTGATGAAATACATAAAATTGAATGAAGTTTATGCCTATAAATTTTGAAAAAAAAATGAGCAATAAATTTTGCATTTTATTTTATTTTTGAAGTTGTTTTTTTAATTGTTGAAAATATGGGGTGTAGTTCCCGCCAAACAAGTATATGAAAATATATATTTTTACTCTAATTTAAAATATTTTATAGATGACATGTATAGCTAGTGAAAAATATTAATTTTTGATGTGTACTTTTCCACTATAAGTACTCAAAGTCGAACTTATCATAAATCAGTAGTTCTTTTTCCCATCAAAATTTGTCTATCAAATCTACACCTTTTTGGTGAACATAACATATTCATGAAGATGACTCTCTCCTCGTGTGCTAAATATAGATTTTAATTCTTTTGACATAACTTACTTTTTTCTATATTTTAAGTAGCATCTTCCCAAATGCAAAAATTTCTACTTGCAATACTTTGAAATTATAACATAACTAATCAAAAAACTATCAAATTTATATGATGATGATCTTAATTTTGAGATCTATAAAAGGGTATTTTATTTTATTTTTGACAAAAGTTGAGTTTTTTATGGAGAAATGAATTTGACCAAGACAACTTTAGATGTCCTTCACCGTGACATGCATTTGTACTTTTACCCTTGGTCATTTTGCATCAAGATGTATTACTAGAGAAAATAAGGTTAAACATAGTCCCTACAAGTCATAATTTCCTAAGGAATGTCTTAATGTTAGTGATGATAAGATTGAAATTAAGGGAATCAACTTTGAGGAAAGTGATAATGAATATGAAATAGGATTTGTTGCAGTTAGAGATGAGAATCATGTTAAGGAATAAAAAGCATTAGTTTCACACATAGAGAAGAAATCAAATTGGATTATAGACTATGGATGTTCACATCATATGATAGGTTAAAAAGACAGGTTTATTGAGCTAAAAACGTATGTCAAAGGTGTCAAATTTGGTAACAATACACCTTACTTGATAAAAGGAAAATGTTCTATCACACTTGATGGTAAGACTAACACAAATGATATCTTATTTTTTGATGGCTTCAAACAAAAATTGCTATGTTTTGGATAGTGTGTAGAGAAGGGTTACCATTTACAATAAAAAAATAGAAAATGTTTAGTCGAAGATAAATCAAGGAATGAGATTGCAACTGGTGCTAAGACCAAAGGTAATGTAATTTAGTTAAATATTTTTGAAGTAAGTTGTTTTTTTTTAAAAGTTGATGATAATTGGTTATGACATAGAAGGTTTTATCATATAAAATTTGATAATATATTGAAGACCAGTAATTCTAATGCATTCAGAGATCTACCTAAGGTTATGAATCCAACTAACATGATGTTTAAGGAATGTCTAATGGAAAAATAATTGAGGAATGCATTTCAGAGAAAATAATTTACTGCTACAAGGAAGTTGGAATTTGCGCACACAGATATATGTGGTCCTTCTAAGACAAGAACATTCTATGGTGAGAAGTATTTTATTCCTTTTTTTGATGATTGCACTAGAATGATGTGCATTTATTTTTTAAGAGATAAATTTGAGGCATTTGATGAGTTCAAGATCTCTAAAGATAAAGTTGAAAATAAATTTGGAATTAAGATAGAATGTTTAAAATATAATAGAGGAGGAGAGTTTACATCTAATAAATCCAATTCATATTGTGAGGTGTGGTATTCATAAACAAACTTTAGCCCCTAAGACACTATAATAAAATAGTGTAGTAGAGAGAATAATCATAACTATTTGTGACACAAAAAGAGTGATATTTTTCTTGAAGGTAATGTAGCACATGCACATTGGATATAAGCATTAATTATGTTATTATACACCTTGAACATAGTTAAAATAAGGCAAGGAGTGAGTAAAAAATCTTATGAACTTTGGTTTGGTCATGTATCTACAAATAAAGTAATTTGGAATCTTTGGAAGAAAATGCTATATCAAAAGAGATGGTGAAATGGGAAAGTTTGATCCTAGAAGTGATGAAGGTATATTTATTATTTATTTTACTAAAAGTAAAGCTTACATATGTTGTGATCTAAGATTAAAAAGATTGTTGAAAGTGAAAATTTAAGAATTAGATTACAAAACATGGAAACTTATTTGAGATAGATAAGGGGATTCATGTTTAGATTGAAGAACCAAGAGAAGAATAGAGATCACAAAGGTACTAAGCTTTGAATCATCTATTGACATTACATTATGTTTGTTATTATTAACACACACTTATTTAGATAGATAGTATCTACCAAGCGTATTGCACAATAAACTATGTTAACCAAGCATTTAGGCTTTTATCGAGTTCAAGGAATAATATTCAATTTGTGAAAAGCAGTTTCTACCAAGTTGGTGATCAACGGTGTAAACTAAGCATCTCAGTGCATGTCAAGTTCCTCAGTGCAAAGTGAGTTGTGTTGTGCTTACCAAGTTCATAGTTACAGTGATGTGAATCTAGTGCTGACCGAGCCACTCAGTGTGAACCAAGTGATTTAGTTTATATCAAGCTTGTTGTGATAGCATTGACCAAGCTATGTGGTGTGAATCAAGTGATTCAATTTATATGTTGAGTTTCACAGTATTCACCGAGTCACCAGTGCATACCGAGTTCAGACTACTTGGAAGTGATCAGTATGGACCGAACTTCTATGACTACCAAATGCACGATGATTTTGAGCATTGATAGTAGATGTTGAGTATCAAAACCTCAACAAGATAGTCTTTAGAACTTGAGTTCTTGCACTTGGGTCGACTTTGTGTATTTTGTGTAAACTTGTATTGTAGCTGACTTTGTTGAATTCTAATTTGGATTGGTATATATGTAATGTATTGTATCACATCCACTATGTACTATAGAAGTAATGTAACAAGCAGAGAAGAAAAAAAAAAAATGAACTACAAAGGTTACAATAGTATAAGGAGCAGCAAAGATTCATCTATCACAGCAAGGTGATCATTACACTCAAAAGAATCTCACTCAGCAAACCAAGTTTTAGATAAGAGATCAGCCACTATTTTATCCTAACAAGTGGATCATGTAATGTCCCCATTTTGCCTGATGTCATTTTACAGGCTGGATCAATCTACCGTGGACTCTCGTAGATTAGTGATTGTGATGACAGAGTCATTCTAGCATTTATTTGAGGATTGTATGGTTTACTATGCTCTTGGAGATATTATTTTATCATTACTTTTTATACGCGGCCTACATGTTATAATTTTAAGTTGAGATTGCACTTTTTATTTTATAAAGTTATTTAATTATAAAAGTGCATTATAATGGGATTTTATAATGGATGCTTGTAGAAGTTCTTAGTAACTTCTTAGAAAAGTGAATAAATAAAGGGCTTGGCCTCTCATTTGGACGGACGGGATTTGATTATTCAACTACATTCTCTTTGAGTATTTGTGGCACCATCCAGGTCTGCAAATATTTAGCATAATCTTTGAGAACGATACCTCTCAAGAGATTGCATAACTGAGGAAGTGAAAGACCTTCTGAAGGGTTGCACTTTGGAGATAGTATCTAGCTATCTCAAGCTGAGCATAACTGTGGCCAAGGGCCAACATCTAGAGGATTTCTTT
Organism: Cupressus sempervirens; assembly: GCA_028749045.1. Classification (NCBI taxonomy): domain Eukaryota; kingdom Viridiplantae; phylum Streptophyta; class Pinopsida; order Cupressales; family Cupressaceae; genus Cupressus; species Cupressus sempervirens. The sequence continues at coordinate 44,033,745 of CM053784.1, forward strand.
CAAGGAATTTTAATTGCATATCTTGAGGAAGTTTCTACTTCAGTTCAAAAGGGTTTGATTTTTTTTTTAAAATGTAGTCCAAAAAAGGAAAGCCGAAAAGCAGGTCGAAAAAGCAGAACCGAAAAAGAAGGCCGAGAAAGCAGTCCGAAAAAGTCGACCTAAAAAGCAGAACTGAAAAAAGCAGGCCGAAAAAGCAATCCGAAAAAGCAGTTCCGAAAAAAGCAATCTGAAAAAGCGGATCCGAAAAAGTAGTTCGAAAAAAGCGGATCTGAAAAAGCAGTTTGAAAAAGCCAAACGAGAAAAGAAAATCCGGAGAAAAGCAAGTGAAAAAAGTAGATCGAAAAAAGCAAAGCAGAAGGAGCAGCATTGAAGAAAATTATTACAGCCATCTACAACCAGGTTCCTTTGTTAGTATTGCTTTTTTAGGTGTTATAAGTTTCAACTGTAGGTGTGCATTATACCAGCATTATCATTTTTGTAATCTATGTAAATGTCAACAAAGTCTTGGCCATATTTCATGAGCATTGTATTAGAAATTTCATTGCAATTAAGGAGATAATAGTTGCTGGTGTCATTTGAGCAATTCAATATTATTATTTATCAGCTAGTTAGTTTGCATACCAACTGTTTGTAGAAATGCTAATTGGCTGTAGGTGTTCATTTCATTCATGATCAGCTTATTAGCTTGCATGCCAATTGTTTGACAAAAATGTCAATTGGATGTACGTTCTTCTTTTGGCATAAATAATGTTATAATTTTATATCCCAAGTGTTTTTCAAAATTACTAGTTGTTGTAGCTGCATATTGCAAGTAGTTTTAGTCACATATATGCATTGAATATTGTTAGAATAAGTTGCACATTCATGTTAGGTCATTGTGTAGTTGATTTTGAGTCTTCTAGCACAAGATTCTCATTGATGCAAATTGAAGAAAGAGTCATTTAAACCAAGCTGAAATACTATATCAGTCATATGTCTATTGCATGTGAATTGTTTGACAAAATTCTTTGAGCCTTCAATCAACATTTTTGAGAGCAGATTTGAGGAGGGTTATTACCGTGGTATCAGAGCATAATTTACATTTTAATGTGTTGATTCTCAAGCATTAGAAGCCACCTATAGTTATTTTTAAGTACATATTAGACTGGTAACATTAGACCAGCAAGTGGGAAGGTTGCACATGTAGCATTTGACAATATTCCTTGTGTCACTCAAAACACATTTTAGACCTATAAGCCCAAGGGATATTATAGTGGTATCAGAGCTTGCTTGCAAAGTGTTTAACGCAATGTCAAACAACTAAAGTATAAAGAACTTTGGTGTTTGAAGAAGTTATAACCTGTTAGAGTTAGTACAGATCAATTAAATCCTCTCACAAGGTAGACTTGACAGTCTTTTATAAATCTCACAAGGTAGACTTGACTATATTTTATAAATCTCTTTACTGAGTGCATACTTCATTATATGTTTGTAAATCTGATGAAGGGCCAACACCACCCTTACAAACTCACAACAAAGATCACAACAATATGGAGATAGAGAGATGACAAAATGCTTCATAAAGCATTCATTAATACTTTAAATTCATTACAATATTCTCCAAATGGAAAAACTCCAAACTCTTATAATATAAGAAAACTTCCTCACTAAGGGCTTCCAACTAGAAGAGCTTACAACAAAAGAGCTTGTTCGCTACACCTTGAGAGCTTCCTTACAAGAGATTACATTCGAAGAGCTTCTATTTTCTGAACTTGATTACAAATGATAATAAGCCTTGCTTAAATAGGCACTTCTAACTCAAGACATTACAAACACAACCAATGTGGGATAAAAGGTAAATACAACTAGTTTTAAATAAATATTAAATTCCCACCCAAATACAACTAAGCACCCAACAAATATTAAATACATAATTTAAAGAAATTTCCACAAACTTCTTAAGATGCCACCTACACACCTCGATAAATGGAATGCCAACTATTTTTTTTTCTTTTTATTCACGCCACCTATGCACATTGAAAATAGGAATTTCTCTTTTTCTAATTTTTTTCCTATTTTCTATTTTTTTTATTTTCTTTCTATTTTCATCACTTTCTCTCTCTTTCACATTTTTTTTGTTTTTTGTTTTTTCTTCTTCTTCTTCTTTTAAAAAAATAAATTTTCTATGCAAGATGCTCCTGCATCAAACTCCCCAGGTAGATTGAAAAGTGTGTCTCACACTTTGACGCCAAAAGAAAGATATACAACCATCTTCATCTTCACCAAAGGTTTCCACGGATTTTATTTTATTTTTTGAGAAAAAATGTGGAAGCCTTTAGTGAAGATGAAGATGGTTATATATCTTTCTTTTGGCGTCAAAGTGTGGGACACACTTTTCTATCTACCTGGGGAGTCTGATGCAAAAACATCTTGCATGGGAAATACCTGGGGAGTCTGATGCAAAAACATCTTGCATGGGAAAATTATTTATTAACCAAACAAAAAAAACAAAAAAAAAGAGTGAAAAAAAAATTGTGGAGGAGACACAACGTGACAAAAATAAAAGGAAAAATAATAAAAAATTGAAAAATAAGAAAACATCATGCATCAGTTTGTAATGTCTTGGGTTAGAAGTGCCTATTTAAGCAAACCTTATTATCATTTGTAATCAAGTTCGGAAAATAGAAGCTCTTCGAATGTAATCTCTTGTAAGGAAGCTCTCATGGTGTAGAAAACAATCTCTTTTGTTGTAAGCTCTTCTAGTTGGAAGCCCTTAGTGAGGAAGTTCTCTTATATTATAAGAGTTTGGAATTTTTCCATTTGGAGAATATTGTAATGAATTTCAAGTATTAATGAATGTTTTATGAAGCATTTTGTCATCTTTGACATTAAAATAAAAAAGGGGGAGAAGATATAATATAAGATGTAGTATACAAAAAGGGGGAGAAAATGTATATATTAGATATGAAAAGATGTATAGTGTTATCATAATGGGGGAGAATTATCATATCATATATGTACAGATACTCAGAGATACATTTCTTATAAAAGCAATTTTGAAAAATCTCAAAAACAAAGTACCCTACTGAGTTGGAGACACAAGATGATGAATAAAAAGTGTTCTTGAACTTTTTGAATTTAGTTCTGACTGATAAGTGTTTTTGTCACTAATGCCAAAGGGGGAGATTGTTGACATTATAGTCATGTTTGTTATTAGTGACACACATTTATTTAGATAGATAGTATATACCAAGTGTATTGCATAGTAAACAATGTTAACCAAGCATTTAAGGCTTTACTAAGTTCAAGGAACAATATTTAGTTTGTGTCGAGCAGTTTCTATCAAGATGGTGATCAGCAGTGTAAACCGAGCATCTCAATGTATGCCGAGTTCCAAAGTGTAAACTAAGTTGTGCAGTGCTTACTAAGTTCATAGTTATAGTGATGTGAATCCAATGTTGACCGATCCATTCAATGTGAACCAAGTGATTCAATTTATACCGACCTCATTGTGATAGCATTGACCGAGCTATCTAATGTGAATCAAGTAAATCAATTTATATGTCAAGTTTCCAGCATTCACAGAGTTGCTAGTGTAGACCAAGTTTAGACTTCTTGGAAGTGATCAGTATGGACCAAGCTTCTATGTATATCGAATGCATGATGATGTCAAGAATTGATAGGAGATGTTGAGTATCTGACTTTCAATTGGGCTAACTTTGTGTAAACTTGTATTGTAGCCGACTTTGTTGAATTGTAATTTGGATTGCTATATATGTAATGTATTCTATCACATCCAATATATAGTATGGAAGTAATATAGCAAGCAGAGAAGAACAAAGTGTGACGTACAAAGGCTACAGTAGTATAAGGAGTAGCAAAAATTTATCTATCATAGCAAGGTGATCATTACACTCAAAGGAATCTCACTTAGCAAACCAAGTTGCAAATTAGAGATTAGCCACCGTTTCATCTTAACAGGTGGATCAATTAAATCCTTTCATAAGGTAGACTTAACGGTCTTTTATAAATCTCTTTACTGAGTGCATACTTCATTGTATGTTTGTAAATCCTTTTGCAAGGTGGACCTAGTTGTCCTTATTGCTCCTAACAGGGAAAATCATCAGAAGTGATCATTGTAAACCTTAACAGGATGAAATTATACTGCAGTACTAAATCTTATGGGTATCATCCCCACTCCAATTTTACTTTATAGTTGGAAGGTTTCTGGGTCACCATATTGTGTGTCAAAAGTGTTATGAATATTTTGATGCTTTCAATTTTTCATGCATGTAATTAGATCAGGATATACAAGAAGGATTAATTGCTAATAAAGGATTAAGTTTTAGAGGTTATTGATTTACCCCTCCCCTCTCAATAACTTAGCCTATCACATATATTTCCAACATTATCTCAATGAATAGATTATTGGAAATGCAAGTAGTGGAATAATGAGTAGAGGCAGAATGATAAATTAACTATGCCTCATTTCACAATTTGAACCTAAGAGTACTAATGAAGAATGAAAATATGAATCATAGATTAATTTTATGAAGGAAGAGATAGAGTAGATTAAAAATAAAAAATACATAGTAATTGGTTATGAAGCCTAAAGGCAAGAACCTTATAGGAACTATGTGGGTATTTAGAAACTAGATGATTGAGCAAGGAGAAGTGGTAAGAAACAAAGCTAAACTAATATGTAAAGGTTATTCAGGATAGGAGGGTATTGATGTAATTTCTCCTATTACAACATTATTAAATATTCTCTAAAAATTACTAATTAGGTTTTGGACCACCTATGTTGTATACTAAGAGGATTCTAATTATCGTATTCATAAATAATTGACTTATAATACATACTTAATCCTTAATTCCTTATTTCTCTCATAATTACTAACCCTAAAGCTGATGGTAAATTATTGTTTCTTGAGTATGAAAATAAATAACATGAGGCTCCTTCATAGTTCTCACTCATATTAGAACTCCACCCCAAAATGATTGAATTACTTATTCCCTTATGTAAATCCCCTATCTTCTTGGTGATGTTAATGAGTGATTAGAGAATTGACTTAGTATACATTATTATCTTGATGTCACAAATGTATGTTAGATCAAGTCTATAATATATTTATCAATTATCATTTTTATGTATCAATTAATTACTTCTCTCCTAATATCAATGCTAAGGAGAGTGTGGATTCACCTGTCATAGGGCACTTGACACCAATACATTCTCTGGATTCACTCTGTCTTTCCTTACACAACACCATCTATCAAGTCCTAAGACTATAGCAAGAGAATCAAAATTTTACATTCTAATTCCTTTATAATTATGATTCTTATACATTTAAATCTAATTATTATTACAAAAGTATTTATTATTTCCTAGATATATGTCAATTATTATTTAACTATTTAGTGCCTTTATTATACATTGAAAGACTTAATATACCATATTTAACTTAATATAGACTAATGTAGTTGATGTGATTTTGAAGTTGGGCTCTACAACCGTACAAGTACCTAGGCTAATATGGTTTCCTTGGATTATATAGTACCAGAAGAGTCTCTATTTGATCTTTGTGTATACCCCGTGTGTTCTTCTTTCTTATAGCTTTATTTTGTATCTTATTGTGAAATCATTTTGGTTCCTTATTGCTTTATTTTTGGGCTCATCATTTTTTAACATTGTGTGTTGGGTTTGTCATGGGTTTTATGTCTTTAGAGTCTAACTCTCTTGGATCCCAACTTGGTTCACTCATATAGGCTATGACCTTGCAAAATAATGCTCATGACAACTAAGACATAGATGTTGATAAAACCCCCAAATTGGGTGAGAATTTGGGTGTTGAGTCTAGGGAAAATAGAAAACTAGAAAGAAGTAGTTATAAACCCTCATATAAGTCCATGGTGGATGACTAGTCCCGGCTCGAGTTCCCTCCCTTGACCACCTTCAATGTATCTTCTTATAGGAAGAAAGAAAATGGAAGACCCATAGCTGATGGAAATAGACTAGATGGAGACTCATTGAATAAAGACAAATCTGATAGAGGTGGAGGAGTTGGTAAGTCTCCTCCCTATGAACCTAGAACTCTCTCCCTTTCTCCTAACAAAGACATGATAAAAGCTATTCAAAAAGAATAATCTTGGTTCAGAGATATTGCTATTTTCTTTGTTTGTGTTGATAAATATTATCTTCCCTCTCATAAGTTTTTTGATCACTGGATAACTAATATTTAGGGAAGGAAACTAGGGATTCAAATTAGTTTTTGGAAAATGATTCTCTTTATGGTTTTCTTCAAATCCAACGGTATGTAAGATAGGTTTTTAAAAAATGGATACTACAATGTGGGTCTTTATCTTTTTAGGGCTTTTCAATTGTCTGCAAAAAAAATGTTGAGTAAGTGATTACTCATTCCTATCCACATTGGATTGAAAGTAAAAACTTATAGCTAGAATTTTGACCTTTCATAGCATAAATTTTCAACCCTTGGGTTCAATTATTCAAATCAAAGAATCTAAACATATACTCCCTCATCTTAGTGTGTGGATTTTAATATCTCTAGCCTCGGAGATTGAATTTCCTAAGGTTATCTTGATGGTCTTAGATAAAGAGAAATTCTTATGGGAGATGTCTCTCTTAGGGAACTTAGGGTCTTGTTTTCACTATAAAAATAGTGGTCATACTAAAAAGGATTGTGCAACCCGAGAAATTCTTATCAAAAATTATTAGAACCCTAAATTTGATTTCAATGCTCATTCAAAGGATAATGATAAGATAGATAACAACAAGAATTTTTCTAACCCTAATACTAAAAAATGTTAGTAATAATGATAAAGATTTTTTTTGGAAAGAATATTGGCAATAATGATGTAGATGGATTTAATCAAGGAATAGTTCATAATAAGAAATTTTTGTGTTTGAATAATCCTTTGTTCAAAGATGAATTTGAAGTGGTTCTTGCCACAGATGAGGGAACCACCAAGGCCCTAACGAAGTGTCAATTAAAATCTAGTAATAATATGAGAAACTTCGTGGTAGTTATTAAGCCCCTACCCCTACCTAGGTTGAATTCTCAAAAAAATGCTCTCAACACTATTAAAGAGAGAGCAGAGTATGTTAGGAGAGTCTCTAATGGGCCTCCTTCCTATGATGAACTTACTAGAACTCTTAAATATGTTTTTAAAAAAATGAAATTGTAGAGTCTATGAATGAGCCTCCTTTCATTGAAGTTATTAATAAGTCCTAAAAAAAAGAGGAAGATTGTGGAGAGGCAATCTCTCTTGAATGATAGTAGGAAATCCGGTAAAGGTATCAAAGATTGCTTTAATAGGATATACTATAATTCCAAATATCTTCAATTTAAATGATTCATACCCATAGCTAGAATATATGGGGCCTTAAGATGCCAAATAGAAATTACTTGGTGAGTGGATGGTTTTTCAACCTTAAACTAAATCATATCATTTTTCTCCTAGAGATTAAGGTTGTCAGGTTTCATGCCTATTTCATTTTAAAATTTATTTGGGATAAATTTGTTTGGATTTTATTCCAATCGTACCAGAGGCAATAAGGGCACTTCTATTATGGTTGGTCCCTAGTGGGAAGACAAAATTTACGCTAATGGTGTTTCCCCATGCCAAAGAGCCTTATGGGTTATCTTTAAACATAATAGTAGCAACATTGGAATCTATAATACTTATGCCCATAATGATTATAGGGAGATAGCTAGTTTGTGGGACTAGTTAATCTTAGAGCTTCCTAAAGATCACTAGATTATTGTGGCAGAATTTAGTATGGTTAGGGAAAAAGAGGATAAGAGTGGGGTAACTTGCATAACTAGAAATGGAATAAACTATTATTTTGGTCAAACTTTAAGAGGAACTTTAGTATCAATGACCTTCTAGCTAGCAAGATAAAATATTTCAAATATATATATGGTTTATTGGTGTAACAATCAAAGGAGTCACCAAAAAGTTTATTGCTGACTAGACATGATATATATTGAAGGTTCCACCTTCTTCTGTGTTGTTGAACCTAATCATGCTCCCGTTGGAGTCTCCTCTATTTCTATGCCAAATCACTATCCAATCTCAAATTGTGTTTTCATAGAGGATTCTAATATTAATAGGGGTAGAGGAAGGAATAATGGCTCTTTTAAACTTAATTTCTCCTTATTGAATGATGAAGATAGTAATGATGCCATTAGTATGGTTTCTACCTTAAAAATATATTTTAATCAAGGTAAGGATCCTAAAGAAAGATGACCATCAATGGTTGTTGCTTGGAGGAAAATATATTGGATTGTTGGTAAGAAAAAACATTTAATAGGGTTAAGGAAGAGCATGATTTATAGAATAAACTAAATTTTATTAAAAAGGAACTGTAAATTAAAGGCTTTGATCCTCAACTAGAGGACCAATTAGTTTGTATCAAGGGGAATTTAAGGAGGCTTCATCAATTAAAGATCAAAGGACAAAGGATTAGGGCCAAGGTGAATTCGTTGAAATAAGGAGATAAAGATACCAAATATTTTACTTTTATTGTTAGAGCTAAACAAAAAATGGAGAGGATAAAAGGCATCCAAATTGATGGAGATATCTTAGATGATCCTAGCAGAATCAAGGAGGCTTTTTTCAATTTTTGTAAAGATATCTTTACATCAAAATATAATGAGAATAACATGCATTCTCTAAATGAATGTTTAAAACTCGTTCCTAAGAAAATTTCAACTAAACAAGCTTAGTGGTTGGACACCCCCATCAACCTGGAAGAGATTGAATGTTCTATTAACTCCTTGGCCAATGACAAGTTCCCACACCCTAATGGCTTTCCAATTGAATTTTATAAACATAACAAGGAATTTATTGTCCCTAAACTATTGGAGTTGTATGATGATGTCTTTGAGAAAGAATTCTTGGGAATGGGTATAAACAAAGGGATTATCAAACTTATTCCTAAATGAGGTGATAATCTAAAAAAATGAGGAATTGGAGGCCAATGAATTTGTTAAATCCATTGTATAAGATTATTACCAAGATTCTTGCTAGGAGAATAGGGTGCCTATTAAATGATTTTATTTCTCCTACCCAAACTAGTTTCATCAATGGGAGATTCATACTTGAGAATCTTATTACTAGCTGGGAAGCTATGCATTTGGCTAAGAGTGAGGATCAAAAATACAATTATGGTGTTGATATATCGTGAGAAGACATGTGATAGAATTGAATGGCCATTTGTCTTGGGTATGCTTCAAGCTTTTGGATTCCACTCCTTAAAGATTTTTCCACTATCATTGACATTAATGGTGAATTATTAGATAATATTAAAAATCCAAAGATATATAAGACAAGATTACCCCATTGCTCCTACCTTGTTTATCATAGTAGAAAATTCTTTTTGCTACATTCTCAGGACTCCTCACCTTGGTTCTTGAGTAAGAGGTATTACTCTTCCTAACAAGGAGACTCTTCTTAATGCCCAATTTGCAGATGAAACTACTCTTTTAATAAAATTAGATAATAATAATTTTGATAACAGTCATAATAGGCTTTAGTTCTTTTTGTTGGTATCAAAATCTAAAGTTGCCACTCACAAGTCCTTTATTACTAATTTGCTTTCTAAAACCCTTGAATGGATTGTGACTAATGGTTGGAAATGGCTTGATCCTAACCCTATTGTTAAGTAATTAGGAATTTCTTTCTCTATTGACCCATCTCTTAAGGAAATGTGGTCTTGTCTCTTTTCCAAAATTGAAAAGAAGTATATGAAGCGGAAGACTAATCTTTTATCCATGGAATGGAGGATTCAAGTTGTTCAAAAGGTCCTTTCAACTAATCATATTTACTTCTCTTTTGCCCAGTTATTTGCTAATTATCAATCTAATAGTTTGGAAAAAATCATGAGATATTTCTTATGGCCTGATGGTTTGGGGAACAAAAAGAGACACATTGTTAAATGGGATTGGCGTTTTATTCCTAAGAAATAGGGGGGGCTTGGTAGTAAAGATCTGAAGGCTTGTGGTCTTGCATTAGCCTCCAAGTGTATTATCCAATCTCTTTCAGGGGAGAAACAGTGGAAGATCCTGATTAGGAATAATATTATTAAATCTTCCATTAAGAAAGGCAAAAATTGGAATAATGTCTCTCTGTGTGATAAGATCTTTGGCAACTTGCAGCTATCTATTTTTGGCTCTAAAGTTATCTAGTCTCCATGGAAGGCTTGATCTAGTATTAGGGACTTTATTAAGCATAGGGGGGCTATTGGAGGCTCTCCTACATACTCTTTCATAGATATATCCTTATGGTCAAGTGTAGTGGCTAATGGGAAATCCCTAGCCCTTACCCATAGTTGCTCCACAAAAAAATGGTATAAATTTGGTATTTCCATGGTGAAATATATTTTGATTGATAATGAGTTAGGGACTTGGGAGGGAATTTTTCCCAAGTTCAACATCCCTAGTACTCCAAAAAAGACTTTCTCTATTGTTTGTAAAGCTATGGGAATGTAGTGCCTGCCCTCGTTTACATTTTTCTAGATACATTGTTGCTATCACAGTCGAACCCTGTTAGACTAGTTTTATGTTGTTGGTTAGTAGCATTGTTTTGAGACTTTCAGATATTGTGTTATGGATTCAGTTGATATGTGATGAGATTACTTAGACTCTAAATTTCATGTATGCATGATGATTATTATATTATTTCTAGTTATTCATGATGGTTAGTTAGATGGTTTATTATGAGATTACTTAGACTCTACATTTCATGTATGCATGATGATTATTATATTATTTCTAGTTATTCATGATAGTTAGTTAGATGGTTTATTATCACGTGTTTTCATATGAATACTTACCCTATACTTGCATGTGTATGGTGTGCGTGTTTGTTCTCTTATTGTATGGTGTTTCTGATGTGGTTAAGGAAGGGAGTTGCAGTCACCTGCTAGTCAGGATCTACACGATGCACCACTTCTTGCCATTGCCTATTTAGCTTAGCATATATATATTGTATGTACATGCATGGATTTTATGCAAGTTGCAGGTATCGAGTATCGACTTCTCTGAATTGCCAGGATGAGCATACCTTATCACACCATCTCAATGGTAAGAGAGGGGAGATAAATTCTTGAGTCCAAATCTTAAGCCCTTAAACCATTTGTCCTAGAAAGGTAGGACAAGAATCCAAGATATTTTACTTTTCGAATGTGTCGGATGACATAATTCATGATTTTAACCCTTTAGACTAATTTTGCATGGATTGTTCTATGATGGGTTTTCATATTTTATCTTGGTGGTCTTTGGAGAATATTTTATTAATTAAGTCTAAAATTAAAAGATTTAATTAATTATTTAATTATTTTAGAAAAAATTAATATAATGTCATGATATTTTGATTTTAATTAATTAAATGGGAAATTAATTGAGAAAAAGAATTAAATAAAAGAAATTAAAATTAATAATAAAATAGTAAATAAATAATAATAGAAAAAATAAAAGAATTAAAATAAATTTATAAGTCTACCTAGGAGTAAACGCACCTCTTGATTGTACATATGTCAACAACACAGGAGTTAGCACACAAATTAAGCACATGATATCTACAACCTTGTGACTCATCTAGAAGGTTGGAAAAGACTCGTGCTTAGTTGTCAACACCTTATGGTTGTTTCTAGAGACATTCTAGGTGCTTCCTGAGAGTTCTTTATATTCAGGCACTCCTAGAAGCTCGGGGAGCATGTTTGGAGGACCCGAGAACATTGGAGAAGGAAGGAGCTTGCTCTGCAAATTCTAAGGAGAAGTGATTTAGCATCAATGTCTAGGTAGACACTTGTGATTTTTGCATGTGATATTTCGCTTCTTGCACTTCCTGTCTTCTGAATGCTTTCTGAGGATTCTATGCGTGAATGTAAAATGTATAAATTTCTTCACTCGATATCTAAATTTGAAAATAAAAACTGAGACCTCCACACTTAATTCAATTATAAGATTTTAATGAACCCAAACTTGTGCTTGCATCTTGTGTTTTCTCTATGCTCCTTGTTTTGGGTTTTTGGGATGACTAGTTTGTTGACAGTTATAGGGCATGTACCAGAGGCTCGGGAGTAATGATTGTGATGTCATGATGATGTCTTTTGATCTCAAGTTTTATAAACCCAACCATGGTTATGTAATGGCATGCTGATTGATATTGTATTCAATCTTCTTGTGTAAGCTGTGACATATGTAACATTTTATGAGTATCGATCAATTGTATTTAGATTACTTTCCAGTCACCTTGATGGGATTGAATTGTTTATCTGATCTTGATGATGTCATGTTGTGACATGTTTTGACTCGACCATTTTGGAGTCTTTGATCAGTATTATTTTGAGATACTTTTTGGTTGCTTGTTGAGAACCAATGGATATTGTGATTATCATTGACATTTTCAATTGCCAATAGAGAACTATTGTGGTCATGATTATCTATGGATGCTTTTCAGTTTCTCATGGAGATTTGATGTTTATATTGTGGATTATTCTTTTGTATTTTTCCAATCGCTTTGTATAGGATTGGTGATTTGTGATTTATGATTCCATGAGCTTACGGTAGGTTATCTACTTGTAGTGTAGGAAAGTGGCTTGCAATGGGGGTCGGGGCCCTAAGAGGCTACCAGGGTAACTCATTGTAAGCTATTTTAATAAGTGAAAACATTACACCTAGTATTGACTTATATGAACCTAATAAGATAATTGTTTGTTCTCACCCATGCCTCGAGCGCTAGTATAGACTAGGATGGGAGTAGAGAGAACGCTTGGTTGAAACCTTGCATTCTGTAGTATGCCTCGTTTGTATGAGAGGATACTAGTGGCCGCATAGGGATCACTAGGGAGCTAGGGTCTATTGGGAGACTACCAGGGTAACTCTAGCATGATCCATGCGATGACACTTTCCCGCTTGCATAGTAGGTTTCCTACATGTCTATGTTGTGCCTCTGGGATTAGATGTCGATTTGTGTTGGAACCTTTGAGTTAGTATACTTTTAGGATTCTTGGACTTAGAGAGTACTTGTGCTATGTGATTTGATATCCTGTTTCGGACTTGAGATTATCTCCTCAGCACGGTGGGAGTGCACCATTTAGGTTCCATGCGGTCAGGTGGTAGTGTTTTTTCACTCTTACCATTTGAGATCCGTTTGAGACAATGTGGATGATGCATTATTTGTTGGCATATATCTTCATTCTGTTCATGGATTATGATGGAGGACATGTATCCTTACATTGATGATTTGCATATGTTAGATGATGTTATCTTATGCTTTACTTTGCATGTTAGATTTCTTTTCTGCATATGATGTAGTATTTTTTACGAGTGACATTCCTACTATGTTAATACCGATGATCTCTTCATTGATTTGGAATGTTACACACAGAGGGATGGCTAGTGCCCACGATGGTCTAATGATGCTATTTATGGTTGGGAGGAACTGTGCACTTAAGTAATTATGTTTGATATATGGTTATCTTTTATGATGGATGTTTATATCTTTATGATGATGATGTATCATGTATGGTATTTGGTTTCATTTGCTTTATAGCATCTGCATCATGGATTACAATAGGATGATGTACTTTATTTCACATATGTATACTCTTTTAAGCCTTTCATACCCTGTGGCATGTATACTAGATGATTGAGCATTCAGAAATGCAATGTATGAACATTGGACTTTTCATTATTATTTTATGTGGATGTAGTATTAGAGGGAATTATTAATATTAGTTGATTTAGATGTAATTCAACATTAAGGGATCCTTAAAAAATGTAACATGTTATGTATGTTTATGTTTACTTTTAGTTAAATGATGTTGTTGCTTTCACTACTATGTTATGAATGGTTTACTTTCATGTTTCAAAAAAAAAAATGCCACCAAACTTATTAAAACTTTAGGCTAATTCTTTGGATCCCTTGGTGGGGCGTTACAAGGAAATTACTTTCCTAGACATAATAAATACTCATCATTTTTTGTAGAGGACTAAATGGCTTGATTACATAGATCTTGATAAGATTTCCACCAAACAAATTTATTGTATGTTTCAAAGTGATTGTTGTACTTTTGATAGAGTGAACTATGTCTAGGGGTTGGGATGGTCTATTTCCAAATGGAATTTTATGCTTGACTTATTTTGGCATTCACCTTGTGAGCCAAAAAAACATGTTTCAAATGGTTTCTTTTGCTCTTGAACTTACTATTGGTTTTTGCATACCCCATGATAAGAATAGTGAAATTTTTTCTATACATGAAACTAATGAGAATATTTTTTTTTTAATGCATTTATGCCCGTGATATTCGGGCTATTTGTTTTGGTTCCCCTATTACCTGGAATAGTGATCTTGGTCTATATTGGAGGGAAATCCTTTCTAGATCTGTAGAATCTTTTCATTTAAAAACTAATAATTTTTGGTCTCTATTAACATGTAAGATCTTATGGATTCTTTGAAAACATAGAAATGGAGAGATTTTACAAAGGAAAAGGAGGAAGCTCACTAAGTTTGGTTTTAAATTCACACATTGTCATATTATGACACAGGTTGCTACAACATGGAGATCTCCTAAGATAGGTTTATGATGCTTATGAGGGAGGGAAAATTGTTGATCCACAAGATGGATGTTATATCTTACCAATACTTCTCAATACACAAGGACATGCTTAATTAGAGGGAACTTGATAATTTGAACCAGTTTATGAATAATCTCAAGATTGAAGATAGGATTGTTGAAGCTAGGGTAAATGCAAGTGGGTTCGATATTGAGGACATTGTCAATACTTCCAAAGACTAGTCTCCTAGTAATTGAAGGGTGTATCAATGTTGCATTTTGTTACTCTCTTTTTTATCATGCTATATATTGTAATCCATGATTGGCTGGATCATATTTTTGGGTTGTTATCAGCATCTAGTTTTTTTATATTCCAACCACACTTGTTGATATTAAATGGATAAAATGGTAGTCTCTGAAGTCATCTAGCTTGGTTTAAGGCATAATCCTCTTATAGTTTTAGACTTTAATATACATTTGATGTAACCTCTGGGTTTAAACTTTTTATATATCATAGTTAACTTAATATACACATTCATCTTACTAAAATTAATAGATATATATTTTATTATTTATAATACTTTAATATAAAAATTACTTATAATTAATAAATATCTACCATGTTAGATTATTATTACAAACTTTTAATGGTTTGAACTTTTTTTGGCTTGGATAGTAATTTATTTAATTTCTAACATCCTATTACTTTGGCCTCCTATAATTTCAATCATGTTAGACTAATAAAGTATTTCCTTGTTAATTAAATCTTGTTGATTTGATTATTAAGTCACTTATTAACTCTATATTAAGTCACTTATTAACTCTATTTAACTTAAGCTAAATTGTATGCATCTAATAATTAATTCTTTTATTAATTATTATAATACAACCTAGGTTTTACCTTTTAGGGTTTTGATCTCCTTTATAAGGATTGATCTCTTTGTAATTATTAATTCATTCAATACAATTGGTAATTATTTTTTGCACATCAACAATGTCTCATCTTCTGAATCTTTCAATTCAAGCCTCTTTAGATTCTCTCCTATCTTTTTATAATAGGTGTTTGCATGCAATTATTCTTGGGAGTTGTGGGGTTGATCTGTCATCAACTTCAACACTATCAAAAGAAGATTATTGGATGAGTTCCATTATTGGATGAGTTCCATTATTGGTCATGTTTAGGTTTAGTGTTGGCTAAGTTCGTATGAGTGTCAAGTGCCAGTATTGAATGAATGTTATGTTGGTCGAACCTATTCAATGGTCATTTTTCTTGATGTTCAGTTGTGTCTAATTGCTTCTTTGATTGTGTTGCTTTATGTGTTGGATCTTTTGTGAGATGATTTGTTCATTTATTTAAAGTTGTGTATTTAATATAAGGATCATGCATTGGGATGTCTGTAGACTACTATAGGGTCAAATTTAACTATGTAGTGATCTAGAATCTTCTTTAAGCCATTTTGGCAAGTATAAGTAGAGAGCCTAGATTTACGTTTAAGGGCATATGATCAAGTAGAATAATCATAGAAATTAGCGAACTAGAGTCTAGATATCTAAACACAAATATATCATGTTGGATGCATTTTGATACACACACACACACACATATGATCATTGTATTGGTTGTAACCTAGAAGGCCTCATAGTCAGACATGTTTCTAGATCATTTGATGAGTTAATGAGATATTGTTGGTTCTCTATCCCCTTGGTGTTGTTCTCTATGATTTTATTTCATTGTATTTACTCAAAAAGGTGATTTGTTAGTTAACTGTGTTGATTGATGGAAGTATGAATAGGATAAGAAGGTACTAGGCGGGAGGAGGGGGGGGGGGGGGGGGGGGTGAATCGAAATCTTAAGAACTTTTACTTTTCAACAATTTCATTCACACATTCACCAGTTATCTTCTACATGTAAAACTTGTAATAATAAACTTTCTATAACATGTAAATTTAAGCTATCACATGCATGATAGTTAACACAACACAATATTTGTTACCCAAAAACCCTCTAAGATGAAGGTAAAATTAGGTGGGGATGACATGCACAAATCTTCACTACTATAGTAATAAAGTTAACATGTTAGGGTTACAACGTTTGATCATAATATATGATCCACCCAATGAGGGGTATGTCCTGTTGAAAGTGTTTGAGACTACTAGGTCTCATCTTGATAGAGGATTTAACACTTATAATAAAGTAAGGACTATGTTAGGAGATTTTAAAAGATCTATTAAAACCACTCTATTAAGAGATTTACCCTGATTCAATACTTGACTCTCGATATGCTTTGTAAGTTGATTTTGAATCTTCTCTTTGTAAACTGGTCCTCTCTTCTAATCTGATAAAACTTTTCTTTCCCTTCACTATTTTGAATAGGTCACTTGCTATGTTAAGAGTTTAATAGAACACTTCCACTAACTTATGATCTGATCTTGATCCTCCACTTCACTATTCATATATTAACATAACACTTCCACTAAATTATGACCTGATCTCGATCCTTCACTTCACTATTCATATATTACTCCTTATCTATCACATTGTATGCATTACATTTTATCACCCACACTCTTCTTATGAACAACAAGATCTTGGTTAAAATATTCTCTATTTAAAGAGTTCCATAAAGAGTTTTCTAGATGCTTCCATATTTTTCCTCTTCATTGAAATCATTCATCACAAAACATACGGATATGTGATCCACTTCATAAATGCATAAAAATCTTTGTAAGAATCTCTACAAATATTAAATATTCCTTTCATGCCATCTTGAAAATGATTTACCTCAAAATCTATATCATTTCTAACTTTTTATGTAAACTCTACATTGCTCATCCTTTACTATTTTCTGATATTCGGTATTGCTGATGCTCAGTCTATATTATGCTTGGCATGAACTATATAATTTGACACTTATATTCTTGAACTCCTTGGTAGGTGTTGAGCTCAACTTGTATATAAAATACTCGATGATCATACACTTACTCGACTCTTATAGAGCTTGGTAGATACACACTTATTTACATGAATCAACCTATATAGAGTAGCTCAGTCATAGTGATGACTGTCTGACTCTGCCTAGTAAATGACTAAGTGTTTAACACTAATAGATATTAATAATTAGAGATATCAACAATCTCCCCCTTTAACATTAGTGAAAAAAACAATTTATCTTTATTACATCACTACAAACACAATCTGATATTGAGCTCCCCCCCAAGTCTTATTACTTATGAAAAAATGACTAATGAATAAAATTAATACTTATCCACATACTCTTTTTTATGAAAATATAACAAAAAATTCAAAAAATTCAATCTCCCTTGTTTTTGAACACTTATTTCATGATTATTGGGGTTTAATGGGTGGAAGAAAACCATATTTATCAATGAATGTACCATGGACTTGGTTGATCATGGAAAGTTCATGATCCCATGTGGTTCTTGTTGCCTCCAAAATGTAATTTTGCAACTGTAATCTTACAAGCAAGTAAATTAAGCTATCAATCACTAAAATATTGTGATCTTCTTTGATAAGGTTCTTGGTTGATTGCATCTCCCTTTGCATGACCTCTAAGTGAGGTATCAACATTTTTTGAAGAGAGATCACTTTAGATCTCATGTTGCTATCAGTTGTCTGAATCTCAACCAATGTGCCTTGAGAATTCAATAACTTATTGTAGTGGTCAATAGTAGATGTTGTTGACTATGAAATAATATTGTAGGATCTCTTCATCTCAGCTTGAATCTAGTGTATTTGTGCCTGGATATCATTTTTGAACCTTGAAACATCTGACAAAATGTTGTACAAATGTTTTACTTTCTGTATAAGTTATGAAATGATCTATACATTCTCTTGTAATTGAAATTTCTACTTAGTAATTGTTATGGAAACTTCATCCACAATCTTCTTGTTGACCAATCCCTTAGTTTCTCATTGGATTCTATATTACCATAATTTACTTGTTCAATAATATTTACAAGTTGGGTAATAATTGGGGCCTCATCATCAAATTTTTCAATATCGAAATCATGTACAAAATTGTTTTTAACATCATAAAGTACATGGTTTTGTTTAGGCTCTCTTCTTATCTCTTCTTTCCTCTCTTTTTTGCCAAAATTGTTTATTCCAAGGTAAGATTTGCAAAATCTAACTGTGGCATCTCAATTACTTCATCCTGACTCACTTCAATATCTTGTGAGGTGTCTTTTATTGCTTTTCCTTTACTCAATGAAGGAATTTTGGTGCTCGACACTACTTTGGGAGTTGGTGAGGGAGTTTCACTACCTAGTCATGTTGGTGCATCAATGCTCAAGACAATAATGTTTGCACTCAATTGAGCTCTACTCATCTGTTTATTTTCCTCAATGTGAGGTACTTAATAGTTTGACTATCTACACTTATGTCATTTAACTCATTTTTTTCCTCTGTACCTATGAGCCTTGATTTCTCAACCTCTAGAGTGTAAGGGGTGTCGGCATATACTAGTGACATGTTTCCTTGCAGACTTGACACACCTAAACTTTGTCCACTACTATGATCATCTTTAATGGTCACAGTCTCAGTTTCTTTCTCTATATTTTATCCCATGGTGGATAACCCAAAAATGCTTTTCCAAAGAAATTGATCTTATTGTGCTACAACTTCCATTTTATTTTGCAAAATCAAAAACATTTTATATTTAGGAATGAATTAATTCGTGTACTTTACCAAAAATGTTTTATGCTAATCTTGGGACTAATTAGGCATTACTCTGACTAAAGTGTTAGTTCTTATCTTTTTCTCTTCTTCTTTTGTCTATTGCCATCTTCTTTCCAATCTATCATGCAAATCATTGGGTACTTTCTTTTCAATTTCACTTGGAGCTAGCATATTATTAACAATCACATCTACCATAGTCTCTTCAATTTTGGTTCCATCAATATTATCCGATGTATCATATTTTACAAATCTAAAGCTGGATAATCTTGAAGATCCTCTAAGATCTGCACATATCTCATCAATAGACTTTATTTTCCCTTTGGGTGGTCCTCTGTCCAATATCATTTTCTTTTGTTTAGAGGCATTGGGCTCAGTAGTCTCTACTACTCTCTTTTTTTTGCAATTTGATTGACACTAGTAGTTGCCCTAGTTCTTGGCTTATTTGGTGGTGGAGGAGAGAGGATTGTCACCACTGGCTTCTTGTTATTTCTTTTATCCTTCTTCTTCGTTGGAGTGACAAAAACTAGGGATTTACCCTTGTCTCCTTCTTATCCTTCCTCTTCCTCATCACCATTGTCTTTTATTTCATCATCTCCAAGACCTTGTGTAATCTACAATGGTTCCTTTCCCTTGCCTAGGGTGCCTAGTTTTTCTTTTAGGTCTTCAATCATTCTTTTCCTTTTCAAATCTTTAGAATTTATCTTGATATTAATATTTATTCTAAACTTATCTTCCTCATATCTTCTAAAGGATTCAGCCTCAGCGTCCATTTCTTCTTTAAATAGGGAAACAATGTTTGCACTAACTAAATCACTATCAATTTCATAATTGAAACCTTGTAACCAAGCCTTCCTCAACTTTACTTCCTATACAAATGTATTATCTATATCTACAATTAAACTTATGTCATGGTAATACCTAGTACCCATTCTTAAGGTATTATCCTGCCCATCTTCATTCTTTCCTTGAATTCCTGAAAATAAGAATTCATAACATTCTCAAAATTTGCTCCTAATTGTGTAATGTATTCTCTCACTTGTCTTATCACTAGTTATCTTTGTTCCCAAACAATATAACCAACACCATAAAAATATTTTTAGATGTAAAAGAAAATACATACAATGAGTGATCCAAACATACACATTGAGTTCTTTTCCTTTTCGATAGATGATAGATTCTCTACTAATTGCAATCTTTGAAGCTTTGTTAGTGATCTTTCATCACTATTTTCCATCACTATCTCAAAATTTTCTCCTAACTGAGTAATGTATTCTCTTACTTATCTTGTCACTGGTTATCTTTGTTTCCAAACAATATCACCAACACTAGAAAAATATTTCTAGATGTAAAATAAAATACATATAATGAGGTATCCAAACTTACACATTGAGTTCTCTTCTTTTCTGATAGATGAAAAATTCTCTGCTAATTGCAGTCTTTGAAGTTTAGCAAGATCATATTCATGATCTTTCATCACTATCTTCTATTCTTTATGCATTGTCATACATGACACACTGTTCAATCTTCTTAACTTATAGAATTTGTGAGCTATAACCCTCACAACAAATTTTATTAGTAGATCAAAAATATTTTTAATGGATAGACCTCATCCATCCTACTTGGCACCTGTGTTTGCCTTAATTTCCTCTTGACTTGGCCATCACATAGTTTTCTTCTTATCTTAGGTTAGATAGCCTGTAACTTTGTGAAAAGATTTGTGATCTCCATGGTCCATTCTATAACAAAAAATTCATATCACAGATTCTAGTCAGAACAATTTTAATTAATACAATTGTGAAATTCCTTGGAAATTCTAGGGCACGAGTTAACTATTTCCTTTCCAATACTTTGAATTCATCTTTTAAGATTCCTTCATTACATCTCATATGCTTCTCTTATATCATAATCTCCAACTTCTCCAATCTTACACATATAACAAATCCTTACATCATGGATCATAATAACTTTAGGTGATATTGAAGAGAGCACACCCATTGAAACTCGTTCCATTGTAATTTATGGAATAGCATGAAACTTTGGTGGAGGACAAGCATCACTCTTCACCAATTGGATTTTACTAATCTCCTAGCTCATTCCTGCGATATATGAAGCTACCATATTCTTTGTTATGGTTTGAAGTCTCTCCTCTTTCCTTGGAATTATTCAACACAGTTTAGATCTTCACTTGTTTACACTTCTCGTCCAAATTGCTCTTCAAATCTTTTGCGAGATACTCAAATTGCCAAATTACATTGTGCTCTTGAAATATGTATGCAAGGTGTGAGATAATGTCTCCAAAATTTGATAGATAACTTATTTTGGTCGATTTAGGTTCTTCATTAATATTGTGTACTTAGGTATGTGGAAGCCAGTTATCTCGATCAAATTTTGTTTCTTTGAACTAGACCTTTACTATTTAGCTTGATCTCTTCCATATTACTCAGTCTCTACCTATGGTAACTAGATGTAAGTCATCTAGCAAAGATGAATCCCCTACTATTGAATAGAAAAAGTAAAATCTATGATTGGTGGATTGAAAAATTTCACACACATCATAACTACTATAGCTAATGTATTTAAAATCGTGTAAAGATTTTAGGAAGATCCTAAACAGACATATTATGCAGTAGTAAAAATAATTTTCAAATATTTGAAAGGCATGCCTAATTATGGATTATAGTATGACTGATCACATGATTTTTCCTTATGTGCATATATTTATGGTGATTGGGTAGGAACTATAGATGAAAGTTAGAGCACCAATCGTGGAGCATTCTTCTTGGGAGAAAGATTGGTTTCTTGGATAAGAAAGAAAGTGGATTATATTTCATAGAGTATGGAAGAAGTAGAGTATGTACCAGCAACAAACAATTGTAATCAAATTATTTGGATGAATCGAATGTTGAAAGACATTGGGTTAGAGTTTACTAAACCTATTATCATACATTGTGATAACACAAGTACTCTAAGTACATCAAAGAATCCAGTATTATGTTTAAAAAAAAGTATATATCTACAAAATATCACTTTGTAAGAGAAAAATTTGCAAAAAAAGAGATCAGATTGGAATATGCTAACACAAAGGAGAAGATAGCAGATATATTCACAAAAACTTTGGCTAATGACACTTTTTAGTATTTGAGACACATGCTTAGGGTTATGCCCCGTCCTACTTTACAGTAGTTGATGCAAATATTGCATTGGTTTGGCTGGTAGCATAGCACTATTTCTTTATCTGGACTAGATGCTTTATGCTTCTTATGTAAGGGAGTATCTATGTATGAGCTGAGTCATTGAGGACTCTTAATATTGGTATTCTATACTGTCTTTTGACACTAGAGCTTGAAAAAATATTTTGGAAATTGTTGAACTTAGAAAATTGACATAATGATACCTTTTTCATTGATGTCAATGGGGGGGGGGGTAAGATATATACAGGAAAAACATTGGAGCATGAAAAACATGAGAGATATGCTTGGGGAGAGATAAAAAGAAGTTTGGGAGAAAGATGTGTACTTGATTGATGGAGAGTATTTATTAAAGATATTGATGTATGGGAGATATTAGCACCTTCCTTTACTTGATGGCATTCATGAGCAACATGAATCAGAGAGAAAACGCAAATAAGGAAGAAGTATATTTGGTAATCTTGGAACTTAGATGTTTTTCATATATGTTGTCATCAATGCCAAAGGGGGACATAGTTAGAATGAATGATAATGATATTCCTATGGAGAGTATATTAGCATTGTTGGAGACATGATTTGGAGCTTATGTGTAGCATTCATGATAGTGTTTTCCATTGATGTCAACATACTAGTTATTTTGTAAAGGCTAGTACATTTACAGAGAAAGAAGTGTTTGGCACAATTTGAGGATTGAAGATTAGCTTATACACACTTGAGAATATGTTCAATAGTATTTCTAGACACCTTTCTTGAGTATTGTGTTATGAAGATTTTAGTGAAGGCATCTTTATGATAGTATTTCAAGAAAGTGGGTACTGTTATTTTTTTTCTATCTTCTAAGTTAGAGAAAAATAAGATAAAAGTTGAAGACATGTTAGAGACACTTTGGCTCACATGGCATAATTTGAAGATCATCAAGTGAAAAGTTATGATGAGCATGAGTTGATAGTTTGTGTATAATCTCAATTAAAGTGTAAAATTATAGTATAATGTGTATTTTAATATCTTAAGGTGGTTCTGTATTATAATTATAATTTGATAAAGCCTTAAGTCCAACTCAATAATTTCTTTTAGGACTTGGTATAAAGGAAAGGTCATTTCTTTATGGATAGGTATCTATTGCAAATATTTTATAATTGGTGAGATCATTTTTGTAACGATATGAAATCATATCTTTATAATATCTATTATACAAGATTTGTATGCAAATTTGTACAGATAATAGAAGATTTTGGTGTAGTAGAGGCATATTGATCTTAAAAAGAACTATATTTAGCAAGACAAGTTGTCAATTGGATAGTTGTTGTTTCACATTGTATTAGTCAAAAGGAATAGTATATAGGCTATTTGAATAGAGGGTTCAATGGGTTTCCTTTCAACTCCTAACATGGTTGGTACAACTCCTAATAGGGAATTGCATGCATTCATTGTATGTCATTGACTCCTAACAGGGTCTATCTTCTAACAAGGGACATTTATAATAGTATATCATTTTGTGGGTAACATCCCCATCAGGATTTTTCATCTGATCAAGGATTTCCCCAGTTAACATGTCTAGTGTTATTGTGCATGGTTATCTTTCTATGTTTTTTGACTCTGTTGTTTACATGTTTCAAAATTAATAAAGATATTGTGAGTTTTTTTAATTGTATAATTGATTCACCCTACTCCCCCCTCTTGGTTATCTTGGTATAATTTACTTTCTAACACTTACCTCCATATCACTCCTTGGAGTTGGCTATTCAAGGATGGAATTCACTTTCTTAGGGTCCATTTTGAGACCTATTGAAACTACAAATTCCAAATACACTAACTCCTTTGCAAAACTAGACTCCCTTAGATTAATCAACAAATTTCTTCCCTCAAATTTTTAAACACCCAATGAGTATGCATGATATGCTCCTCCAATGACTTACTAAAGATCAAAATACCATCTAGGTAAACAATAACAAACTTACCCAAAAATTCCTTCAGAACATCATTCATGAGTCGCTTGAAACTACTTGGTGCATTGGTTAGCCCAAAAGGCATGACTAACCACTCATATAATCCTTCCCTTATCTTGAAGGAAGTTTTCCATGCATTTCCTTCTCTGATCCAAATCTGATGGTACCCACTCTTTAGATCTATCTTTATGAAATACACTTCACTCAAACAGTCCATAATGTTATCCATCCATGGCAATGAAAATATGTATTTATTTTTTATCTTGTTGATATCTTAAGAATATGTACACATCCTCCCTTCTCCATTCTTCTTTAGTGCCATACTTAAGTATAATACATGGGCTTGGACTATCTCAAATAAACCCCTTCTGCAATAACTCATGCACTTGTTCATTCAACTCTTCATTTGTTGTTGGTGTAATTTTGTGCACTACGTTGTTTAGAAAATTAGCTCCTGGAATCAAGTCCATTAGGTGGCTAATCTTCCTCACTAGTGGTAATCTACTATAAAGGATCTTCCCTCATAATTTGAAGAAAGGCTTGTGGCTACATGCTTTTCTATTTAGTGTTGTCCTGGACTGGATAATTAAAGTGTTCACAGCAATAAATAACCACATAGAATGTTTATATCAATAATCATCCAGAAGGAAATGTCATGATATATGCATTGCCACATAATCACCAAATTGAACAATGTCACATTGTCCTCATAGAAAAGGCCATGCTATCCATGATGTAAAATAACCATCCATAGAGTGACAGGATACGAAAAACATCCACATAAATATCATATCGGAAAAAAAAATCGTAGGGAACTATGGGGTGGCACTGCAATGCAAAGTCATCTCGAGTTACTGAACTGAATAAAAAGATTCTCTATTCAGTCTTAAGCCTGTCCTAGTCAATCCAAATCTGCAGGCTGGGACTGAAGTTCGCATCACCAGATTTTCAAAGTAGTTTCAATCTGACCTGGTGATTGCTGAAGGATGGATCATTAAAAGTATTATCGCACCGTCTTTAAAGTAATGTCTGGACTACCAGCTCAAAAGTAATGTATATTATTCAGCAATTATCTATTTTTATGTATAGATAATATGAAATCATTCTGATTTTATGTTATTAGAAATGGAAATTTAGTGTATTACTATTATCTTGTAAGGCTATTTTATGCGAACTTGTAATGTAAATGCTTCTGTTCTGTGGGATCAATGGGTTGTCTCAAAGCTCAAGCTTTTCATTCCCTTCAGATTGTATAATGGTGTTAAATATTGATAGATTACAAATTCTCTTCATTCTAAACTTGACAGAAGCTTTATGTTGTAGCTTATGCTTTATACTTCAATATAAATTGAGTGTAATAATTTAAAAAAGTATTGGTCGAGCTTTGGAGGTAGGATTAGGGAATTTCTTCACAGATGATGGTATGATTAGGGAATTGCTCCACAGTTCATGATTATTTAATAAAATGCATTATATTTGTTTATGTTGCAATACGTGTTGTACTTGTCACATTTCTTTTATGCCTGCATATTTATAAATCTCTATTTTTTTCTTTATGGTGGTGGTTGTCACATTGCTCGTCTAAAATTGAATTAAAAAATTACTAGTATCTTTAGAATTACGAGTTTTATTATTATCTTGGTCATTTTTTATTTTTTTATTATTTGAGCTATGTGCAGGAATCAGTTGAAGATATAGATATTTGCAAGAGTACATTATTATTTTTAATTTGATCTACAAAATTTTGAATATAATAGGGGTTTTATCGTTTAGAATTTGATGGTGCATCGAAAGGAAACCCTGGCAAAGCAAGAGCTGGAGCTGTGCTGCGAAATCAATATGGCTCCGTAGTATGATAAAAAAACTTACGATAGTTATGGTATTGGTAGAATTGTTTTAAAGAGTTTTTATATGCATTTGATAAGGATGTTCACTTATTGGTTTGTTTCCATGACAGCGTAGAAGTTTTTGATCTAAAATGGATTGTTTATAAACAGATTTGTGAACTAAAGGAAAATTTGGGAATAGCAACACATAATATGGCTGTATATCGTGCAATAATTCTGGGATTAGAAGGTGCTCTTAGTAGGGGAGTTCAAAGAATTCATGTGCAAGGTCACTCGAAACTTGTTTACATGCAGGTTAGTTTCTTATCAGTCTCTATTACTACCACACAAAAAGCTTTGCAGGATTTGTCTCTATACTTGTAAGTTAGTGTTTATCTTGTTGTACCTGGAATTGGAATTATGTACTTATTTTGCTCTGTATCATGCATGAAAAAATGAGAAACGTTCGATATGGACAAAATTTGATGTATGGACATGACCACATGTATCTGTGATGATTGTTACACTGCATGTTGAGAAGAAAGATACTGCTATTTTTATTGTTTCCATTTGGATTCACTCCTGTAGTACAAAGCCACAGTTGTACAATACAAGCTGTCTGCTGATGCATCACGTAGTTATAATTTTGTTGGGATTTTTGTGAAATATATTCGTAATAATCGTGTCTATTAACTATAAATGAAATGAAATATTCCATTCATACTACTTGTGAAAACTTGTGGGATCGATTTGTATTCTTTATTAATAGTTTTTTGTTTTTACCATTGTTGAAGCTCCTATCTTGAAGCATTTTCTAAAAAGCCCATTAGATTGTGCAATCAGTAAAAGCACATTCCAAGATATGTTTTTTTGTTCGTGATAAAAATATCAACTCTTCGGAATCAACCTTATGTAGTATTCAACTTTAGCCTGTGAAATTTGTAGCATAAACGTGTGTCTAATAATAAGTCTAGCATTCTGTGAGGCCCAGTTTTGAATACTCACTTTGTTACTGCTGTTTGATAAACATACTGCTACACAGGCAAGAAATATCTCGGAAATGACAGAATATAGACTACCAAAAACTTTGGCAAGGTTCATATTATGCTAAAATATAAAGGATGTTCCATAATTACAGTTGCAACCTGATCCATTTTATGTGTATAGCTGATGATAAAAAAGACTTAAATGAATGATCCTAGTTGAAATATCCCAAAACTAAAAGCAACAGATAGAAAATTGCTAGATTAGTAATTCCAAATTTTAACAATACACAGACATAAACCTGATTATTATCTCAAAATGAAATTGAGTACAATGTTAGGAATTCTGAGATATTGTGCCCCTTATTCTGCTAATGATGATTCCACTTTCGGATTTGTGGAATGAATTGTTTGATCTAGGTTGAAATGAAGGGGCTCCAATTTGAGAATGTGAGTCCTCAGGCAGCTTGCCTCTGAGGATGACCTGCAAATTTTCAATCCAATGTTTGCTGGTTACGTGTAACATCTAGTGCAACAGAACTAGGAAATTAAGGTCTCTTTCTCCTTGTTACCAGAAGCAGCAACTATATCATTCAACTTCCAAACTCTGTTTAATCTCTTTCAAATGGGGCGATTTGAATACAAAGGTTATGATGGTTAGAAAGCTCATGTTGTAGAATAACCACACTGCCACCAAAAGTCTTCCCTACACAAATCAATGGCATTAACTAATGGCAGATGAAACTCGATATTTTGGTTCAAGCGCTGCAACTAGGTGACAATGAGGAATATCCATTTGGTGATAATCATATAAAGCGATCGAATGAATATATTAAGAAGCTTAGCAACAATAGGAGTTTAATAAAGAATACACTATGAAGATCTAAGGGTTTATTATTCTATAGTTCAAGGGCCTATACATATTATTATGTAGATGGAGGACTGATGAAAGCAGCTATTTGTTTTGATAAACCAATCACGACAACCCTCCTTAAGGCATGAAAATTTTCTGTTCTTCTTATTTTGTAAGAATACCTTGGATGGCATATCCATGAATAAATTATAATGACTATATGGATGTAATTAGACAAATTATGGCATGATCAAGAGAAGTTATACATGAAGAAATCAATACATTATAAGACTGTATGTAATATTGTGTTAGAAAAAGTGGTAAACAAAGAGTGTTAGCTTGCAGAGGCTACTGCTGCCTTTGAGAATCATCAATCAAACTAAGGGATTAAGTGAACAGGTTAAGAGTGCTTGATATTGATCTGTGCATCGAGCACATAAATTTACCTTTGCATTAACATGCTACAACAAAATGCTTGATAATAACTAGATAGTTGTGCTATCTAGGAAACACACATTATAGTAAGCAATATAGAGCAACAATAACCATAATTGATGAAAGTATTTAACTAATGTATTATGAAGTGTTGCAATTAGTAAGGGAGATGATATCTCACCAATCTATATATCTAAAAGTACTTTCATGAGGAGGTGATTGTTGAAGTATCGTATCAGTCAAAGTAATATTGAACATTCAAATCTGGTTTTACAAAGTATATTGCAGGTAAGAATAACAAATATATATATATATATATATATATATAGACACACACACACACACACACATACATGTGCTTATATGCACATATTTGTGTGTGTGTGTGAGAGAGAGAAAGAGAGATTAATATTACTACCACCAATTCAAATCAGGCTCCATTTGTGACTCATAGGTACTAACAAGGCTACTGTGATAGAACATTATCTTAGAGATTGTCATCTCATATAATGTGTATTTATTATCACAAAGATCACCACCTCTTTAGATAATAAACACAAATGCTAAAGCCCATAACAATCAATAACCTGACAATAGTAATTCTAAAAATTATTTCATTAATAATTAAGGAATACAAATGTATTATAATTCAACCATACCATGTCTTTTTATGAAGTGATCTATATTCACTCAAGAGAGAGGTTTGGTAAGAATATATGCTATCCGATCTGAGTGCAAATGTATTCTAGCTTGATAGTTTTCTTGTCTATCATATCCCTTACATAATGGTAAGGAATTTCAATATGCTTGGACCTTTCATGAAAAACAGGATTCACCAAAAGTTTAATGGAACTTTGGTTGTCAAAATAATAGTGGGATTCATGCGTTGACCAAATAATCCCACAAGTAACTTTCTAAGCCAAACTGCTTCTTGAGAAGCCATTGCAACTGCAATGTATTCAGCTTTTGTGGAACTCTATGCTACTGATGCTTACTTTCTACATATCCATGATATCATTGCTGAGCCTAAACTAAAATAGCATCTTGATGTGCTTTTCCTATCAGTAACACTTCTAGCCCAATTTGAGTCTGTGAACCAATATAATTCCAAGTCAACTTTCTCATACTTAGGCCCAAGGTTAAGAGTGCCTTGTAAGTATCTCATAATGTGTTTGATTGCAACTAGGTGAATCTCCTTTGGCTCACACATAAAATGACTTAAGGCATTAACAACATAGCAAATATCAGGTCTTATATTTACCAAGTACATAAGAGACCCAATCATTTCTTTGTAAAAAGTAGAATCTATGAAGGGTGATTCTGCTGCTCCTTCCTTAAGTTTGTGTAGACTCGACACAATTGGAGAAGACACAGGTGTGCAGTTCCACATTCCAAATCTCTTCAAGATGTCTAATGTATACTTTTCTTGATTAATTATGATGTTGTCAAAGTTCTGCCACACTTCTCGTCCTAAGTAGTAATGAAGGAGTCCTAAATCTTTCATATCAAATTCTTTGATTAGATCTTTATTGATCTATAAGATGATCATCACCTGTTATTAGTAAATCATCAACATATAGTATCAAAATTATAATATCTTTATCCCTTTTACAATAGGTATTTGGATCAGCTTCATTCTTAGAGAACCTTAAACTGGTGAGATATGTATTAATTCTTTCATACCATGCCTTGGGAGCCTGTTTAAGCCCATAGAGAGCTTTCTTGAATTTGCAAACAAAGATTTTAGGATTATGAGTTTCAAATCCTTCAGGTTGTTCCAAATATACCTCTTTTGTAATGTTTCCATTCAAAAATATTGTTTTCACATCCATTTGATGTACTTTCCATGCCTTTGATGTTGCAATAGCTAGGACTGCTCTTACAAAGGTGTATCTGGCAACTGGAGCAAACATTTCTTCATAATCAATTCCATCCTTCTGATAGAATCCTCTAGCTACGAATTTTTAAGAATATTAACCAGATAACCTACAGGTTTGATAGTACAGACCGTAATTCCTCTTCTTATTATATATATATATGTATATATATATATACATATATATATGTATATATATATATACATATATATATATCTATATACATATATATATATATATATATATATATATATATGTATATAGATATATATATATGTATATATATATATACATATATATATATATATGTATGTATATAGATATATATATATATGTATATATATATATATATACATATATATATATACACACATATATATATACATATGTATATAGATATATATATATATACATATATACATATATCTAAATTGGCATTATACTTGATATAACTCTTCCTATAGGAGCTAACGGCTTCTCATGAAGCAACATTGTAATGCTAAATTAAACTAACACATAGTTAGTTAAGTGTTATTATATTTGTTTTCCTAGATTGCCGATTTAAGGGGACTTTAGTTAGTGCTATTTTAGGAAGGGATATGTCCCTTTAAGGGACATGCCCTTTAGTAAGGATATATAGGAGGGTTATAGGCGTAATTAGAGAACACACAGAAACAATTAAGTCTGCTCTTCTAAGCACCAATACCCTGCAATCAAAGTTCAGAAGATACTCTCAGTCACAAGGTTAATTATTATATCAGCATAAAAGAAGTTCGGTGTTTCCCCATATATTACACCATTAAGGTTATTTCCTTAGCAATATATTAGACTGATCTATTTGTAGATATATAATTCTCAGATTAGAATTATAAGTGTAAACTTCATCATATTCAGAATGTAGAAGATCATTGTTAGCAATCAAAAAAGGAAATAGAAGTCAGATTCAAAGAATTTTCAAAATCTTTAGATGGTATCAGAGCTCTGGTATTCAAACCTAGGCTCTACAAGATACAATTATCAGACTCTATATATATCTAACAACTATCTTCTATCTTCAATGGCATACACAATTAGACCCGAGGATAGGTTTGATGAGAAAGAGCACTTTGAAGGCTGGAAATTCAGAATCATGATGATTTTTGAAGAGAATATGTAAAACAATTCATTGATGGAATATCTAAACAACCCTTAGTTGAACCTCACAAATCTATTTGGAGCAAGGGAAATAGAAAAACTATTCAAATCATCTTGGATGGAGTAAAAAATGATATCATACCTATGCTTCCAAAATATCAAATTGCTTTTGATATGATGAATGCATTACGAAATGCATATGAAGTAAATAATGCAACTAGGGTTCTCGCACTAAAAAGGCAACTGAATCACATTCAAATAAAGAAAGGAGAATAAATAAATCCTTACTTCCTAAGAGTTTCTAGCATTAGAGATGAACTGTTAAGTATAGGAACCGCCATTAGTGACACATAATTAACACTTATGGCTATAGATGGATTGCCAGATTCATGGGAGACATTTGCACAAGGAATAAGTGCCAAAGATAATCTTCTGGACTTTAACAGACTAAAAAATGATTGTCTCCAAGAGGAATCCAGAAAACTAAAGAAAGGAGGGAAACTGAAAGCAGAAGATGAAGAACTTCACGTTCTTAATACAAACTCCTATAAGGGCAAGAAGAATCATTTCAAGAAGAAAAAGGGAAATCAAAAGAATGGAAAACTCAAGAAAGACCTATCTAAAATAAAGTGTTTCAAATTTGAAAAATTTGGCCACTACAAATCTAATTATCCTAAAAATTTCAAACAACAAGCAAACTGTACAAATGTTATTAGAGAAGAAGATACTTATGATCCTAAAAACCATGTTTTGTATTCCTCTCTATCAATTGAAATTTCAAATAAAGCATGAGTAATTGATAGTGAATCTTCTAGACATATAATGGGATACAAAGAAACTCTAGACTCTTTATTAAATAATGTTAGTGGCGAAGTTACAATTGGTGATAATTCAACACACTCCGTTGAAGGAATTTGAAATTGTACTTTGAAACTAAAATCATGAAATACTCTTCTTCTTAAAGGTGTACTCTATGTACCAAGAATTAAAAGAAACCTAATCTCAATTACAACACTTGAAGATGATGGCACAATATTGCATTTGTGGATGACAAAGTATTAACTTGGGCTGAGAACTCCTCCATCAAGAAAGCAAAGTTAATTGGTCAAAGAAAAGGATATTTGTATGAATTGAATATAGAATTTGGTCAATCTATTCAAGCCCTAGTTCATGATGCTACAGATATAAATGAAATATGACACAAAAGATTAGGGCATCTAAACTTTAGGACTTTATCAACTATGGAGAAGATGGTTACTAGATTACGTAAACTAAATAAAAACCACCCAAGTATTTCCAAAGGGTGTGCTTTGGGTAAGAACACCAGAAGTCCCTTTCATGACAATACTAGGAAAACAAAAAATGTACTAGAATTAATTCATTCAGATTTATGTGGACCTATGTCTGTTCCTTCTCTTGGAGTATTCTGGTATTATATCTTATTCATAGATGACTTCTCTAGGAAAACATGGATTTACTTTTTAAAATGCAAGGAATTAGAAGAAATCCTACAAAGATTTAAAGAATTCAAAGTATTAAGTGAAAATTTTTCAGGACATAAAATTAAAACCCTTAGAACTAATAATGGAGAAGAGTATACCTTAGACTTATTTAAATTTTTTTCTAAAGAATCAGGGATTAAGAGGGAGTACATTGTTCCTTATAATCCAGAACAAAACGGGGTAGCAGAAAAAAAAAATAGGACAATTATAGGGGCTGCTAGAGCTATGATTTGTGACCAAAATCTAGAATATTATTTTTGGGTAGAAGCCTCTTTTACTGCTTTATATATTGAAAACAGAAACACTCACTCCTATCTTAAAGATAAAACCCCTAAAGAAGTATTTACTAAAGTAAAACCCAATATAAGTCATCTTAGAATTTTTGGGTGTCCTGTATATATCCATGTTCCAAAAGAAAAGAGAACCAAGTTAGAACTCTCTGCGGGGAAAGGTATTTTCGTAGGGTATAGTGAAACATCTAAAGCATATAGGATTTTCATACTTGGACAGAAAAGCATTGAACTTAGTATGGATGTAATTTTTGAAGAAGATCTTGCATTCAAAAGAGCCATAAGTTCTGACGGACCTTCTCCTTTTTCTAGTTCTGAAAGAAACAGTGAGTCTAGGTCCCAGAGTAAGAACTTAGAAGAAATTGAAGATGAAATTTAAAATATGAACCTTGAAGAAAATTCAAAGAGAAGACCACTTTGGGTGATTAAAATAGTTGAAGCAGCTCAAGACTTTGTTGCACCTTCTCGAATAGTCAGAGAAAGCAAAAGACCTAAAAGATTCTCTAGTTCTACAACAAACATGAGTGATTTACCCAAAACAGAACCAACCAATCTTTCTAATGCTATTAAACATATAGATTGGAAAGAAGCTATGATAGAAGAATACCAATCTATCATGAAAAATGATGTTTGGGAAATTGTTCCAAGACTTGAAGGAAAATCTATTGTTTTTTCCAAATGGATATTTAAAATAAAGCATGTTGTTGATGGTAGTGTTGAGAAGTATAAAGCTAGATTTCTAGCCAGAGGATTTTCTCATAAAGAAGGGATTGATTATAAAGAAACCTTTGCTCCTGTTGCAAGATATACCTCCGTAAGAGCAGTCTTAGCACTTGCCGCATCAAAGGGATGGAAGATACATCAGATGGATGTAAAAACAACATTCCTAAATGGAAGGATTCAGAAGAAGTATGTTTGGAGCAACCTAAAGGATTTGAAACTCATGATCCTAACACTTTTGTTTGCAGGCTCAAGAAAGCTCTCCATGGACTTAAACAGACTCCTAGGGCCTAGTGTGAAAGAATTAATAAGTATCTAACCTGCTTAGGATTCTCCAAGAATGAAGCTGATCAAAATTTATATTATAAAAGAGATAAAGATGATATGGTAATTTTAATACTGTATGTTGATGATTTACTAATAATTGGTGATGATCATTTCATAGATCAATGCAAGAAAGATCTAAGTAGATAATTTGAAATGAAAAATTTGGGACTCCTTCATTTCTTCCTAGGACTAGAAGTACGACAGAATTCTGACAGTATCATACTTAATCAAGGAAAGTATACATCAAACATTTTGAAGAGATTTGGAATGTGGAATTGTAAACCTCTGTTGTCTCCAATGGAGACTAATCTACATAAACTTAAGGAAGCAACAAAAAAATTTCCTTCCATAGATTCTACTCTCTATAGACAAATGATTGGGTCCCTTATGTACTTAGTAAATACAAGACCAGATATTTGTTATGCAATTAATGCCTTACGTCAGTTTTTGTGTGAATCAAAGGAGACTCACCCAGTTGTGGTAAAACACATTAGGAGATACTTAAAAGGCACTATTAACTTTGGACTGAAATACGAGAAAGTTGCTTTAGATTACTCTTTAGATTTACCCTTTATAATATCACTAGTAGCAGTGATTTGTCATATCACAAGTTTAGTAATATGACTTTGTATAATGTGTTCTATGATACCAGATACTAGGAAGAATCAAACAGATATAGAATATTAATTCTTGCTTATTCATCTGTATTAGTATTTCTAGATATAATATCTCTCTATAGGATTATCAGGTTAAGAGGGAGTGTTAAGAATATTACCCAGATAACCTATAGGTCTGATAGTATAGATAGTACTTTCTTTTTCTTATTATATATATATATATATATATATATATATATATATATATATATATATATATATATATATATATATATATATATATATATATATATATATATATATATATATATATAAGTTTGCGTTATATTAGATATATAACTCTTCCTATAGGAGTCGACGACTTCTCATGAAGCAACATTATAATTCTTAATTAAACTAACACATAGTTAACTGTTATTATATTTGTTTTCCCAGATCACTGACTTAAGGGGAGTTTAGTTAGTGCGAGTTTAGGAAGGGGTATGTCCCTTTGAGGGACATACCCTTTAGTAAGGATATATAGGAGGGTTATTGGTGTAGTTATAGAATACACATAAACAATTAAGTCTACTCTTCTAAGCACCAATACCCTGCAATCAAAGTTCAGAAGATACTCTCAATCACAAGGTTAATTATTATATTAGCATAAGAGAAGTTCGATTTTCCCCATATATTACACCATTAAGGTTATTTTCTCAGCAATATATTAGACTGATCTATTTGCAGATATATAATTCTTAGATCAGAATTATAAGTGCAAACATCATAATATTCAGAATGTAGAAGATCATTGTAAGCAATCAAAGAAGGGAATAGAAGTCTGATTCAAAGAATGTTCATAATATTTACACGAATCTGGCTTTATATCTTACAATGCTACCATCAACGACATGCTTGCTTTAAATATCCATTTAGAAGGAACAATAGATTTTCCCTCAAGCCTTAGAACAATTTCCCAAACATCATTCCTAATAATGGATTGGTATTCTTTCATCATAGCATCCTTCCAAGCTGTATGTTTATTAGCATTTGAAACATTAGTTGGTTCTGCTTTAGACAAATCACTCATGTTTTTTGTATAGCTAGAAAATGTTTCTTCATAATCAATTCCCTCCTTCTGAGAGAATCCTCTGGATACGAATCTGGCTTTATATTTTTAGTTCTATCTTCAATAGCATGCTTGATTTTAAATATCCATTTAGAAGAAACAACAAATTTTCCCTCAAGCCTTGGAATAATTTCCCAAACATCATTCTTAATGATGGATTGGTATTCTTCCGTCATAGCATCCTTCCAAACTGTATGTTTAATAGCATCTAAAACATTTGTTGGTTCTGACTTAGATAAATCACTTATGTTTGCTGCATAGCTAGAAAAAGTTTCTTTATAATCGATTCCCTCCTTCTGAGAGAATCCTTTGGCTATGAATCTGACTTTATATTTTCAATTCTACCGTTGGCAACACGTGTGATTTTAAATATTCATTTAGAAGAAACAACGGCTTTTCCTTTAGGCCTTGGGAACAATTTCCCAAACATCATTCTTAGCAATGGACTGGTATTCTTCCATCATAACATCCTTCTAAGCTGTATGTTTAATAGCATCTAAAACATTGGTTGCCTCTAATTTAGACAAATCACTCATGTTCGTTGCGTAGCTAGAAAATCTTTTGTGTCTTTTGCTTTCTCTGAAGGTTCCAGATAGTGCAACAAAGTCTTGTGCTTCCTCTACAATTTTAATAGCCCAAAGTGGTCTTTTCCTAGGATTTTGAGTTTTCTCAAGATTAAGATTTTGAATTTCACCTTCAATTTCTTCAATGTTCTCCCTTCGAAACTTAGATTCATGATTTTCTTCAAAACTAGGTATATGTGTAGGAGTTTTAGAAATTAGGGTTCTTTTGAATGCTAAATCTTCTTCAAATATTACATCTCTACCGAGTTCAATGTTTCTCTGACTAGGTATGTAAACTCTATAAGCTTTAGTAGTTTTGCTATACCCGAGAAAAGTATTTTTTCTCCTAAAGGGTTGTAACTTAGTTCTTTTTTCTTTTGGAACATGTTTGTATACTAAGCACCCAAATATCCTAAGATGACTTATATTTGATTTAACCTTAGAAATAACTTCTTCAGGAGTCTTCTCTCTAAAGTGGGAGTGAGGACTTCTGTTTTGAATATAGACAACAGTCAATGAGGCTTTTGCCAAAAGATACTATTCTAAATTTTGATCAAATATCATAGTTGTTGCTACTTCTATAATTGTTTTATTCTTCCTTTCTACTACCCAGTTTTTCCATGGGTTATAAGGAACAGTATACTCCCTCTTAATTCCCACTTCTTTACAAAAATCTTTACACAAATCTGAAGTATGTTCCCCTCCATTATCAATTCTAAAAGTTTTAATTGTGTGTCCTGATAGGTTTTCAGTTAAGGATTTGAATTCTTTAGATCTCCTAAGGATTTCTTCTGATTCTTTACATTTTAAGTAGTAAATGCATTTTTTCCTAGAGAAATCATCTATAAAAAGTATTTAGTACTAGAACCCTGCAAGAGAAGGAAAAGACATTGGTCTAGATAAATCTGAGTAGACTAATTCTAAAACATTGTTAGTTTTTTTAGTGCTATCTTGAAATGAAATTTTGGCGTTCTTACCTAGAGCGCATCCTTTGCATATGTTCGAATGATTTTATTCAATTTATATAAACTAGTAACCATCTTTTCCAAAGTCAATAAGGCTTTAAAGTTTAGATGGCCTAACCTTTTATGCTACATTTTGTTTATATCCGTAGTTTCATGAATTAAGGCTTGAATAACTTCTATATTTAATCCATATAAGCATCCCTTTCTTTGACCAATCAACTTTGATTTCTTAAATGAAGATTTCTTAGACCAGGTCACTACTTTTGTCCAAGAATGCAACCTTATGTCCATCATCTTCAAGTGTTGTAACAGAAATTAAATTCCTCTTGATCCCTGGTACATCGAGTACTCTTTTGAGATGAAGAAAAATACCCGACTTCAGTTTCAAGGTGCAGTTCCCAATTCCTTTGATAGAATGAGTTGAATTATCACCTACGGTAACTTCATCATTAACTTCTTCTAATATTGAGTCTAGTACTTCTTTGTATCCTGCAATGTGTCGAGATGATCCATTATCAATTACCCATGCTTTGCTTGATACTTCATTTGATAGCACTAAATACAATACATGTTTCTTAGGATCATAGTTTTCCCCTTTCCTAGTAACATTTGTACAATTTAGTTTTTTCTTTGTATTCTCAGGGCAATTAGATTTATAGCGTCCAAATTTTCACATTTGAAGCATTTTATTTTGGATAAATCTTCCTTAGGTTTTTTATTTCTTTGATTACCCTTCTTGTTCTTGAAATGCTTCTTCTTACCTATTTAGGAATTTGTGTTGAGGACATGAAGTTCTTCATCTTCAGTTTTTAATTTCCCTCCTTTCTTGAGTTGCCTACATTCTTCTTGAAGCCAATCTCCTTTAAGTCTATTGAAGTCTGGAAGTTTGTCTCTAGCAATTACTCCTTGTAAGAATGTTTCCCATGAATCCGGTATCCCATTTATAGCCATAAGTGATAGCTCTTTGTCTTCAATTATGGTCCCTATACTTGCAAGTTCTTGTCTTAGACTAGCCATCCTTAGGAAGTATGAATTCATAGACTCTCCCTTCCTTATCTTGATATGATTTAGTTTCCTTTTTAGTGCAAGGGTTCTAGTTGCATTGTTAACCTCATATGTATTTAATAATGCACTCATAATATTAAATGTTGTTTGGTGTTTCATTAGCAAAGGTACTATTTCATTTTTAACTCCATCTAATATGATTGGCATGACTTTTCTGTTTCCTTTAATCCAAATAGTTTTATGAGGATCATCATCAAGTTGCTTGGATTCCTTATCAACGAGTTATATTACATCATTGTCTTCAAGAATCATCATAATTCTGAATTTTCAAGCAACAAAGTTTTTTTTCCATCAAACCTGTCTCCGGTTCTAATTGTGCTAGCCATTGAAGGTAGCAAGATGTTGCTAGATATTTTAAGTTTGATTGTCAATTTGTAGAGCCTAGGTTTGACTACTAGAGCTTTGATACCGTGTAAGATTTCTGCAAATTTTGATCAACCACTACTAATATATTGACTTTACTCCTGCTGCAAATTGATCTACTTCAATTTTGGGCTGAATGTTATAGTTCAAGAATTTTTTAATAAATTTTGGAAATTATATTTTATCTCTACACTAAGTCGTCAAGGATCAGATTGCTAGAAGAGAAAACTTTTGATAATATTGTGTGTCCTCTATCCACAATCTTGCTCCTTTATACATTGACCAAGGGTCTTGTCTTTTGATAAGATACAACCCCTTCTAGGTCAGCCCTCCATGAAAAAATCCTATTCCACTACAAATTGATGACCTTTTCATTTAACTAATAGTCAATTAATAATCAACTACAATAATTAATTACAGGGCATATAAAAATGCCTAGCAAATTGCCGATCAGTATAAGGAGAAGTATTCATCATAAGGACATATGTAAGGGAACTTACATGCTTATTTGATCTATCTAATCTAGAATATCAAAACATTAATATGATCAAGTTATGAGGATTTAACAATTGAAAATGATAACAATTAAAAGAGGCCACTTTGGGCTAGGAAAATGTGAGAAGAGAATGATGTTGAACCTGATTAAGTAATTAGAGAAAGCAAGAGTACAAGAAATCAGTCATGTTATGTAGCTCTATTAATTGAACTTATCAAAACAAAACCTTCAAATGTTGAAGAAACTTTATCAAGCAAAGCTTAGAAAAAAGCAATGATTGAAGAATATAATTCAATACTAAAAATTGATGTATGGGATATTGTACCTAGACCTAAAAACAAATCAGTTGTTTCTTCTAGGTGGCTTTTCAAAATTAAGCATGCACCTTATGATAGCAATAATAAATACAAAGCTAGATTTGTAGGATGTGGTTTCTCATTGAAAGAAGGTATCGATCATGAAGAAACATTTGCCCCAGTTGTTAGATACACATCTGTTAGGACTATTGTCGCAATTGCAACATCCAAAGAAATGAAAGTTCATCAAATGGATGTTAAAACAACATTTGTAAATGGGGAAATTGAAGAAGAAGTTTATATTGAGCAAACAAAAATTTTCTTCACTCATGACAAAAAATCTCATATGTGTGAGTTAAAAAAAGCACCATATGGTCTTAAACAGGCTACTAGAGAATGGTATGAAAGAATAGACAACTATCTAAGAAAGTTAGGGTACTCTAAGAATGAAGTTGATCCTACTTATACTTTAAGATAGATGGTGATGACATGATTATTCTTGTATTATATGTTAATGATTATTCTTGTTTATGCAAGACGGGTGAATTATTATTATTATTCATCTAAATATGCTGAGGTTGCTATTTTTATTAGTGTTATTGATTGGTCACCTCAGTATCATAGTTTGTTGGAATTGGGACAAAAAGTTTTAAATCATGGGAACAAGAAAAAATGGCCTTACATGTTAGAATTTGAAGCTATGGTGGAAAAGGTCATTTTTGGAGCCAAGAGCAACTAATAAATTAGTTTATAATGGAACTTTATTATGTTTTAATGTCGTGTGTGGGAAGCTTCTTAAGTGAAGTTCATTTGGAAAATTTTGTGCCATGTGGAGATTATAAATATGAGCCCATTTGATAAGTAAAGCATCCATTTAAATATTATTTGCTTTTGTTGTCTTCGTGACATTTCTAAGTCTGAAGTTTGTGCCCTTGTTGATGTATAAGGGTTGGAAATTCTAAGAATTGCACTTGCAATCTAGTTGTTGAGGTATAGCTAAGATTGCCCAACTTCTCTATTGTTCATCACTATATCTGAGAAGTATTTTTATTCCACTGCTGAAGTATAATGGATCTGAGGTTTGCTGAAATCTCCTACTGTGAATCCTGTGGCTTGGAGATTTGGAAAGTGTGGGCCCCCTTCCCAATCCATTAGGCGGTGAGATAAAATATGGTGGACATTGGATTGATTAGCACAATCGATATTTTATTTCTTAGATAGAATACAAAGTTGTTCATTGAGTTTTCCTTAGGGTGGTTATATATACGCAGCTAATAACAAATATGTACCACAATTGATATTGTTTTAAACAAACTGAATAATAGTTTTTGTACGGCCTTGTTTAAAGGCTGTAGGTAGTTATGACAAGAAAATAAAATATAGGAAATGATGGTTATCCATGGAAAGACAAATTTATTTGTCTCTTGGCTATATTTGCAAATTATTGAGTGTGTAGAGAGAAAATATAGGAGATTGCTGCTCCAAACCACTGTCCTCCAATTTGCTCATAATAAGAATTGTTTCAATCCAAAACCAAAACAAACCTTTTACCCCAAGACAAGTAATATTGAAGTAGAATTACGTGGATTAGAATTGGCAAAGCTACATCATCATGTAAAGTGCTGCAACTTCTTTTATCTCATCTCTTAGCCCTCATTTAAGAGCTGAATAGTTGAAACCGTTGGGTCCTCCATTTTCTAATTACATAGAAATTTCATTTTAGATAGAATATAATACAAATTAGATAGGAAAGAGCATGCATAACCCATTGGCTAAAAGGCTGTAATTGGAAGGCTGAGATCAATGGTTCTAAACCATTGGTCTCCCATTTTATTTGAAATGAGCATTGTTATTTGAGTAAATGGAATGTGACATTTTGAAAATCATGCATGGTGGAGTGGTAATAGAAATAAATAGGATTTGGTAGGTTACATGTTCAAATCTCACTCCATCATATTTTTAGCAAACAATATTCCTCTTGATTCTAACCATAGTTTGCTACTTGATTTTAGCCACAATATTCTCCTTGATTTTAACCATAATCTTCTCCTTGATTTTAGCCACAAGCTTCTTCTTGATAGATATCTTCTCAGCTTGGGTTTTATAAAAAATGAAGTTGATCCGAATATCTATTTCAAAGGTATAATAACCTCATGCTGATCCTAGTTCTTTATGTTGATTATCTCTTCATTACTAATGATGATGAATTGATAGACAAATGTGAGAATGACTTAACTTCTGAATTTGAGATGAAAGATTTTGGATTAATGCACTCCTTTCTTGAATTGGAAATTTGGCAAAAGTCTGATGAGATTAATCTCAGCTGAGGCAAGTATGTTTTAGATATTCTTAAAAGATTTGGAGAGCTTGATTGCAAACCAAATGTGATTCCTATGGAGGTTAATTTGAAAAGACTTCAAGAAGTTCTTGCTGATTCAGATTTGATTATTTCCGCTCTCTATAGACAGTTGATTGGTTCCCTCATGTATCTTGTTAATACTAGGCCAGATATCTACTATGCAGTTAATACTTTGAGTCAGTTTATGTGAGAACCAAGGAAATTTCATCTCATTGCTGCTAAGCACATTCTTAGATATGTCTGTTGAACTCTAAAGTATGGATTGAAGTTTTCACACACTGATGATCTTCAGCTTCATGGTTTTCCTGATTTAGATTGGGTTGGTTGCATTATGGATAGAAAGGTACTGCAGGTTTTTGCTTCAGCTTTGTGTCTGCTATGATTTCATGGTGCAACAAGAAGCAAAAATGTGTTGTTCAAAGCTCAGCTGAGGCTGAATATGTGGTTGCTTATACATCAGCTCAAGAAGCAATATGGCTTCGTAAACTCCTCATAGGATTATTTGGAGAATCATTGAACTCTACCACTATTTTTTGTCACAATCAGAACTGTATTAAAATTTCTATCAATCATGTCTTCCATGACAAGTCTAAACACATAGAAATCAAATTCCATTACTTAAGAGACATGGTGTTTCGAAAGATTGTGGAGATGACATACATCAGCACAAATGAGAAAACTGCTGATATACTCACCAAGCCATTGTCTAAGGTGAAACTTTCTTATTTTAGAAATAAGCTAGGTATGATCAACTTTGAGACTTAAATGGATCTAAGTCTTGTTTTTGTTATTTATGTGTGAATAAACAAGGTAGGTTGTAAGATTTAGCTATGATAACTCTTTCACTCTAGGAATGATCATCATGTGGAGTGAATCCATGATGACATCACATGGAGTAAATCCATGATGGGAGTTGGATGTCATGTTGAGTTACTCCATGACAGTTCATGTGGAGATCATCCATGATTAAAAGGCTTAGCTGAGATTTTTACAAGTTTATCATGTTGAGTGATTCCATAATTTTTATTTGTGAATAAACTCTACATTGAGTGTTCTTATGATTATGAATAGTGTTCTTATGATTATGAATAAAATATTTTTGTTCATTGAATGAACTCAGTAATTCCTAATTAATTTCATATTTGCCCAGAGGAAGTGTTAAAACTTATAGCATCATATGAAATATTTAATCTTGTAATTCAAGTATTCATTCTAACGATTCCATTGGTTAGATCTGTCTGCATATTGATAGGCAGGTATAGCTCTTTCAACATACCAATGTATAGCTCAAAGGAAATTGGGAAAATGGGCAAACTTGTGTGATGCCAATATGACTACCAAAGCACTCTGAAATTCACTCATTGGTTCTAATTTTAGCCCTGATGTGATATCTCACTAAATAATTCAAAGGCTCCATTCCTATTTTTCTGACTTCCCTTTGCTAAAGTTTGTTTGAGGCAATAAACGTATAAGATACATAACACAGTTGTGAGAAGAACCTAGGTTCGAACCAAAGCTCGTAATTGGAAAATACTATGATATAACCACAAATAAATATTGAAAAGTAAAAGCAAAGATTAAAGGAGCATCCTCGCATGCAATTTTGCTCAGCAATCAAGCATGGCTATAACAACAGAAATTAGCAAACAACATGAAATCCTTGTTGTGTACCCACAAATGCCTGATAAAATATGTTCTTATTTCTCAAAATAGAATCAAAATTTCATTGCAGGTGAAAAGTTTAAGAGAAATGACCTGAACTTGACCCTTGCGAACCGCTGAATATTTCCTAAATTGGTACCTAACAATGGAGGAAATCACTGGTGGAATTTCTGCAGCACGAATAACATGCACTGTTGAAGTACAGAAGGACGGGTATCTAAGATTCCATTTGTATTGCCCAAAATTATTATCACTATTGTTCCATTTGCAGATGGAAAAGCTTTGCCCCCCTTCGAAACCTAATTTTACTCCACTGCTTCCTCTAAGTTGAAAAGAAGTTGCCAGTCTCAACCATGTTGTAGGGCATATGGTAGAAACACACATTTTCTAATAGCTGCAACGCTTGACCATGTGAAAAATCAAACTATTGCAGTCACTGATTATTAATCTCCTATCACAAATGATTATTAAACTGCTGAAAATAAATTCCCAGCTAATATCGAAAAATAACACAACTGCAACTTCACTTAAAATACGGAAAGAAATGTGCAACAGAATCAACACAATATTTTCGGACAAATTGTCCCTAGAAAGACCCCTAAGGGAAAACCAGTTCTACAGATGAGAAATTATATTAAACTTCAGCAAATCAAGAGATACAAAATTCCTTGCCTCACACTGGCAGAACTCCGACAACCTCCTAGTTTCTTCCGCTGATATTTCTCACTGCTATCCCTGCGCTAACACTGTGCCCTTGCTAACACTGCAAGACTGTTTGCTAACACTGCAAACTGCTTCACAAAAGCTTCTCTCTTGTGCCCT
The DNA here is from genome assembly GCA_028749045.1 of Cupressus sempervirens. Lineage (NCBI taxonomy): Eukaryota > Viridiplantae > Streptophyta > Pinopsida > Cupressales > Cupressaceae > Cupressus > Cupressus sempervirens. Next base: position 44,078,404 of record CM053784.1, read on the forward strand.
TGCTAACACTGCAAGACTGTTTGCTAACACTGCAAACTGCTTCACGAAAGCTTCTCCCTTGCTAATACTGCAAGACTGTTTGCTAACACTGCAAACTGCTTCTCCAAAAGCTTCCTACCTTTTTCTCCAAATGCCCCCTAGACCCCTTTTTATACTACTCGTTGGTAAACCAATGATCGAGATTAAATCTAACCAACGGCTAAGATTAAGACAACTCAACAGCCAATAATAGAATTGGTTGCAAGGTGTCCAAAAGGGAATCTCTAAAATTAGTAAATAATAACCATTTACTAATTTTTAGCAAGTGGACAAAGAGCTGTCCAAACCACCCATAAATACAACCGCTATTCATAGATAAGGACGAATAGCTGTCCAAGCTACCCATAAATAGTGCTGCTATTTCCGGGTCAGAAATAGCAGCTGTCCAACTAACAATAATTAACACTCCCTCTTAGCGAGGAAGCTGTTCTGCATGACACCCATCTTATCTCTGAAGAAGATAAATTTGGCCTTTCCCAAAGCCTTCGTCAGAATGTCTGCTACCTGCTCATCTGTAGGTATGTATTGTAGTCGAACAACTTTCTTCAATCTGCACACGTGGGTCTCTTTGCTGTGTGCTACAAAGCCTTCTGGTTGTTCTATGTATACATCCTCCTTCAACTCACCATTGAGGAATGTTGTCTTGACATCCATTTGATGGATCTGCCATCCCATCTGTGCTACAAGTGAGATTATAGATCGTATAGAAGTATACCTGGCAACTGGAGCAAATGTCTCCTCATAGTCTATTCCCTCCTTCTGAGAGAACCCCTTTGCCACAAACCTAGCCTTGTATTTCTCGATGCTACCATCTGCACCATGCTTTATCTTATAGATCCAGCGTGATCCAACTATAGCCCTATCTGTTGGTCTAGGTACTACCTCCCACACATCATTCTGCATTATTGAAGAATATTCCTCAACCATAGCATCTTGCCATACCTGATGTTCTGCAGCTTCCTGATAGCTAGAAGGCTCACTATCTACCAACTGACTAACTAATGCCACATTGTCATTGAACTTGGTTGGTTGTCTTCACTGTCTAGTACTCTTTGTAGGAGCTCCCACAAACTCCTGAGTATCCCTTTGTGTATCTGGAACCATATGGTTCCTGCTGCCAACTGTAGAGGATGAAATGTCAACCTCTAAATCTTCCAAATGCATTTCCTGTTGCACCTGTTGCTCCATACTCTATGAATCTTCACTAACTGAGTCTACACTCGTACTGGTAACTGTACTTGAGATTTGATGCCCTTGACTTGGTCTTGGAGCTTCTGTTGGCTGCTCACTCTGATCATCTGCTGGCAAATCTCTGGATCTCTTGAATGCCTTGTCCTCCAAGAACTTGACATCCCGTCTGACAATAACTCTTTTAGTCCCCGGAATGAAAACCCTGTATGCCTTTGAGGTCTCACTGTACCCAACAAAGTACCCCCTCTCTGCAGTCTGATCTAACTTTGTACGTGTATCTCCAAGAATATGACAATATGCCAAACTCCCGAATATCCTGAAGTGACTAACATCTGGCTTCTTCCCTGTGAAAGCCTCCTCTGGTGTCATCTTCCCTAACACCTTGTGTGGAACTCTATTCTGAATGTAGACTGTTGTATTACACGCCTCTGCCCATAAGTAACGGGGCATGTCCTGGTCATGTAGCATAGCTCTTGCTGCCTCCGATATAGAACGGTTCTTCCTCTCAGCAACTCCATTCTGCTGTGGATTGTAAGGAACAGTCCATTCTCTCTTGATTCCTTCTCTGGTGCAAAACTCCTGGAAGACATTTCCTTTGTACTCGCCTCCATTGTCTGACCGAAGAACCTTTATCTTCTTTCCTGTTGAGTTCTCCACAAGAGCCTTGAACTCTTGGAATCGACTGAAAACCTCATCTTTAGTCTTCAAGAAGTATATCCAAGTCTTTCTAGAGAAGTCATCAATAAAAGTAACATAGTACTCATATCCTCTGAGAGATTTCGTTGACATTGGTCCACAAACATTTGAATGTACTAGATCAAGAACACCCTTAGATCTGGTGTCACTCCTTGGAAAAGATGCTTTCGCAAACTTCCCCAACACACATCCCTTACATACATCATCATGCTCTATGCTCACCTCTGGAACACCTGTCACGGTCTCACGAAGCAATCTAAGTGCTCCATGATGAATATGGCCCAACCTCCTATGCCATAGCTCTCCAAGATCTCTAGGATTATTGTTGCTCATAAGTGCCTTAGGAGTATCAAACTGCAATCTATAAAGGTGACCACTCCTAACTCCAATAGTTATGGGTGATTTCCAATCCTTGTGCTTAATCAACACATGTGTCCCTCTAAAGAGTACATTATACCCCCTATCCTGAAGAACAGATACAGAAATCAAATTCATACCTAAGCCCGGCACATATAACACATCATGAAGAGGAATTATCTTTCCATTCTCCCTCTAAAACTGAACAGTCGCTTTCCCAACAGGGTTGAGTTTGGACAAGTTTCCCATAGAAATCTGGATGTTGGTGTCCTCCTCCTTGTAACTGGAGAAGTACTCTCTAACTCCTGTCATATGAAATGACGCCCCACTATCTATATACCAAACACATTGTGAGGTTGAGCTAACCATACAAGCTATGAGTGCAAACTCATCTTCCATTCTGCTGGAGAGTTCTTCTGCACTTGCTGAAGCTGCCACCTGCTTCTTACCCTTTTTCCTCTCTGGGCAATCACTGACATAGTGGCCAAACTCGTGACATCCAAAGCACTTAACCTTAGAAAGGTCCTTCTTCTTCTTTTCACTTTGTGAATTTGATCCTTTGCTAGATCCCTTCTTTGCTTTCCCTTTACCCGCTAGGGCAACGTTCTCTTGTTCCACCTCATTTTTCTGACTCTTGTTGGCCCCATTGACAAGACTTAGTCTAAACTCCTCCTGAGTGAAATCAGTCCATAGTCGATCCCAACTCGGTAAAGTATCTCGTCCACTGACAACTTGAACAAAGACACTCCATTGTTTAGTAAACCCATTTAGGGCTATTCTCACTAGCTCATCATCACTAGGGCTATCTCCAACAGCTGCTAACTCATCCTTGACAAGTCTGAGCCTGGTGAGGTAACTTGTGACGTCTTCTCCCTGATTCATCCGGGTATTCTTTAGCTTCTCTCTGAGAATCAACTTCCTGTTAGTGGTAGCATTCTGGTACAGATTTAGAATGGCGTCCCACATCTTCTTTGTTGTATCTATCTCTGAGATATGTGGAACAATATGATCCTTGACACCATCAAGGATAATCCTCCTCGCTTTGGCATCGTCCTTCCTATATGCTGCAAGCTGTGTTGCATCCGTTGGTACAGGTACACCACTGGTAGCATAATCCTTGATACTATTCTCTTCCAACAATAAAGAAATTCTGGCCTTCTAGACACCAAAATTTGAGGCACCATCCAATCTATCCTGATCTCTCAAACCAGCTGAAGCCATCTCAAGGGTTTAAAGCAATAATAAATCTAAAGAGATCAAAATTTCTTTCCTAGGGCAAAACTCTTCTACCCTTAACAATGCTCTGATACCATGTGAAAAATCAAACTATTGCAGTCACTGCTTATTAATCTCCTATCACAAATGATTATTAAACTGTTGAAAATAAATTCCCAGCAAATATCAAAAAATAACACAACTGCAACTTCACTTAAAATACAGAAAGAAATGTGCAACAGAATCAACACAATATTTTCGAACAAATTGTCCTTTGAAAAACCCCTAAGGGAAAACCAGTTCTACAGATGAGAAATTATATTAAACTTCAGCAAATCAAGAGATACAAAATTCCTTGCCTCACACTGGCAGAACTTCGACAACCTCCTAATTTCTTCCGCTGATATTTCTCACTGCTATCCCTGCGCTAACACTGCGCCCTTGCTAACACTGCAAGACTGTTTGCTAACACTGCAAACTGCTTCACAAAAGCTTCTCTCTTGTGCCCTTGCTAACACTGCAAGACTATTTGCTAACACTGCAAACTGCTTCACGAAAGCTTCTCCCTTGCTAACACTGCAAGACTGTTTGCTAACACTGCAAACTGCTTCTCCAAAAGCTTCCTACCTTTTTCTCCAAATGCCCCCTAGACCCCTTTTTATACTACTCTCATTGGTAAACCAATGACCGAGATTAAATCTAACCAACGGCTAAGATTAAGACAACTCAATAGCTAATAATAGAATTGGTTGCAAGGTGTCCAAAAGGGAATCTCTAAAATTAGTAAATAATAACCATTTACTAATTTTTAGCAAGTGGAAAAATAGCTATCCAAACCACCCATAAATACAACCTCTATTCATAGATAAGGACGAATAGCTGTCCAAGCTACCCATAAATAGTGCTGCTATTTCCAGGTCAGAAATAACAGCTGTCCAACTAACAATAATTAACAGACCATTTACACTAATGGTGGCCAAGCAAGAATTGGTGTCTTGCTTTTTTCACATATGCTCGTTGTTTGTTTCATCTACTACTTCATATCCAATCAGCCCAATCTTTCAAATTTCAAATCTCAGCATAGGGTGACCGTCCAAGTGGCCTCCAAGTGCTAGATATGGTGACCGTCAAATTCCAGGCTTCCTGACTATATGCTACGAAAAGTTGTGTGTTCTCTTTGCCCACTGATTTTTCTTGAAGGATATCTTTCCGAATTGAATACATTCCATCATATGTCATACAATATTCCCAATATGAGCAGCCCTAACAAAAGGATCGAATGGTGAAATTTGAAAGAATAGGCTGGTCGGACACCTCTACATTAGCCACATATTTGCACCTTGGTAAAATAACATATTGGTAAGGTAGCAATTATGTTATTCAATTTTATGTGTTTGCAAATTACTAACACATATTAATACAATTAGCTAATATGATTGCTAATATACTATTGTTTACATTAACAATATGTTTTTTACCAAAGTGCAAAAATGTTGTTGCCTCGACAGAGCCCTCAACTTGGCTCCTAGTTGGATAGCTAGGAGAGTTGTATGAGATTCCACTACATTATTAGTTCCATCCAGTTTTCTTTCTGATGTTATGGCTTTAACCTCCCCATTAGCCTTTCTTGCAATGGCCCTTGCTCTTGAAACCCCCGAGTTACTTTTAGAGGCTCCGTTGAAGTTATTTTTTATCCAACCTTCATCCAGCGGTATTCAAATTGCATTCTCCCTACCTTTTGTTTTGTCCACTCTCCTACTTCCATCATTATACCAGTTAATTTTCACATCTAACCAGTTTCTCTGAATCAAACAATCCCATGAAGAGAAAATCCTATTAGCCTATCCTCGAAAAGTAATTACTTGCAACGTTTCCCCTAATTACTAACACATATTATACAATTAGCTAACATACTATTGTTTATTAGCAATGTGTTTTATATTTGCACCTTGGTAAAAAAACATATTACTAACAAACAGTATGTTAGCAATTATGTTACTTAATTGTAAGTGTTTGCAGATTACTAATACATATTAATGTAATTAGCTAACATTATCACTAACATACTATTTTTTGTTAACAATATTTTTTTTACCAAAGTGCAAATATGCTATTGCATAGATAGTGTCATGCAATGTTTAAGCCCATAGAAGTCGAGCACGAGCACAACTTGGCACAACTTTCAATGATGCAAATAAGTTGCACCGTAGTTGATGCCCAAGCTGAGGGCCAATAATTTTCAGTTGGAAAAAGATTCAGAGATTATAGTCAATATGTTTTAAATGAGACATTCACAAACTTGGTATTTACAAAGCCAAATAGATGAAATTATTAAATATTTGGATAAGTTCACGAACTTTAAAATCAGCCACACTTTAGAGAGGCGATAAATTTATCCAATATTGGAGAAGTGATGTTGGAGAACTTCAGCGACTATCCGCAACAAGAGTTATTATAGTAAAGTAATGGCACATCTATAAAGATGGTGGGAGATGTGATGTAAAATTGTAATTATGAGACAAATTAAAGACTGCCCAAATGGATATGATGGTGGTTTTCAGTGGCATTCCTAAACTCTGAGAAGAATTAATTGTGAGGTGACAGACAAAGCGTGTGAAGGGAAGAGTATAGAGCAACAAGAGTGGTTATATTACTAGCAGCAAAGACAAAGTGTGGTAAGAAAGTAAGGATTTCTTATTTTATTTTTTTAAGGAAGAAGAAAATGAAGATGGAGGTCACTTTTTTTAGTTGATTCAAACAAACAACTAAGAGCTTTCAAGGAACCTGCAAGATGGGAACGAGTTAAAGGTTTACTAAAAATAAAAACAAAGGAGATGATCTCAGTTGTGTTGGAGGTTATTGGAGACCAGTTCCAAGAAAGAGCTATAAAAAGGCGCACAAACCTGGACATGATTTTAGTCTTCATTGCATGGGGTTTGGAGCTGAACAAGAGCACCTACAAAGTGGAATCAGTAACACGAGCATTGTTTGTAGAGGATATGCTAGATAGAATAGAATCAATCATGGAATGGTTGATTCTAGGTATTGGGAAAGATATCAATGAGTGTTTTGTTGACAAGGATGATGCTCGATGCTTCAGCTACGTGCCCTTTTTGCACTAGAAAGCACAAGTTGATAAAACCCTAATGTATAGGAAAGTAGAGGATGCCTGGCATAGAGTAGTGAGGGAACTGGGGCATGTGGAACAGTTAGAGAAAGATCCAGTTGTCAGGCTATGGAGGAATGTTCCTCGTCGCAAAAGAAGCAGTGGAGGCTCTTGGCAGGATCGGGCGGAGATGAAGGGATGAGGCACGGGAGATTAAAAAAATATAATTTTGAGGACGACAGCCAAGCGATGAAGGGAATGAGAAAAAATTTGAGTTTGCATGGAGATGACGAGAAAGACAGAGCATAAAAGATAGAGAACTTCAGTCAACTATATGAATTTGAAGGAAAACCAGGTTTGCGTTTTGTATAGTCAAAACTGTAGATAGATGAAAATGCAACATAAGAGAGATAGAGCTCAAGTATGAGCTAATATCTTAGTTTCAAAAAATGTTTTTATGGATGAAGTTGTAGTATGTAAAAATTTAGACTATATAGTTCTAAAATAGAGGAAAGGCTAATAGATGAAGATTAGCTATAAAAGGGGAAGAAAGAATGTATGCTTGAAGGGTAGAAGAGGTTGATGATGGTAGGACTTGATCCATTATGGAAGTTATGTACTTATGTTTTTCTAATTAATACAGAAAACTTATTATCGATAAAAAAAAACGTGTTAGTAATTTGCAAACACTTACTATTAAATAACATAATTGCTAACATACTATTGTTTGTTAGCAATATGTATTTTTACCAAGGTGCAAATATGTTGCTGCATAGATAGTGCCTAAAATATATATAAAAATATACCACAGTAATTTTTTTTAAAATAAAATAAAAATCTTTTGAATTAATATGATATTGCATAGGGGAAAAAATGAAATCATATTTTTTAATTTTATGAATTTAGTTTTTTTACTTACAAACTTTTATTTTAAATATAAATATCTGAAATATATAACAATAAATTTCTAAAATATATATACCAATAGATACAATTTGATAAATAGATGAATTAATTTTTTAAATAATAAGAATATAAAATTACAAAATAGGATAAATAACTAAAACAAAACAAAATTATCACTTTATCATTAATAATAATAATACTTACAATTCAAAATATAAAATATAATATTAATATTTTATTAAAATTTACGACTTTCCCACCTCATCTGGCACTGCTTTAGTTGACTGAGGACTTGCTTCTTATATGGTTTTTTTAATGAATAGTATCTGATTCTGACTTCAGTCGTGTGAACTCTTGAGGGGTGATCTTGTATCCTCGGCCCCCTTTTTTGTGAATTGTACTCTTAGTATATTTTTATTGGTTAAGATAAAAAGCTACTAAAGGTTGATTCTAGTATGTAATCAAGGAACAGATAGTCTCTGTATTTTCTGGATTATTAGATGTTTGGGTATAATTATAATTATCTGCTCTCAGTATGAACTTAAATAATAATCATTAGTATGAATTATTCATCTCTTTTGAAGGGTTCATTTCTTGTATTAAGTTTATCTGAACTTTCATTTCATTATGAGTTATCTAGTAATGCATCAGGCTTGATGCATGGAAAGTTGGTTTGGAAATTTAGATATAGATTTATGTTGTTCGAACAAGAAGATTTTTGAATTTCATGTATTAAATTTATTCATGGTAGACCAAGTTATTTGTATTTAGTGGATCACTATGTGTTTTCATTCCTAATTCGAAGGGTTTGATAGTCTGGGACTCAGCTCTATTTTATTTTAATTGATTGATGATTGGAAATAGTAAAGTTGCGTTGTGGAGCTGAGTAATCAAGGTATCAATTGGCTCTAACAGTAGTTAATTCAGTCTGCCCTGTTTGATCTCTAGTTCTTTAAATAGATTAAGTCTAGATGTAAGTTATGATGCTCTAGTAGACTAAGACTAATTCTTCTAATTCTTTTGGCTCCGCATAGTAGCTGAGGTTTAGTTTCGTCATTTTCATGTAATAAGCATGCTGAAGTTTATCATAGTTTAGCATTCTAAAGAATTTTTAAGATAGTATCATTTTTAATTACAAGCACATATATAATGTATATGGTAGGGATTTAATACTAACTAGTTTGCTGAAATTTGTATGGATTTAGTTAATTGAGTTGGTGTAATTTTATTTGGATGAGTTGGTAAGCTTCATTTCAAGTATAGTAGGATATAGTAATAATCCTAAGATAAGGGAATTAGCATAATCTTGCCAAGGTTCCTTTTATGTCTTGAAAATAAATATAGCACTACCACTAACCACACAGGTTGACAAGTCAGTAAGGTAGGGATGAATGTTTCATCTAGTTATGGAAGGAAGTAAAACGTAGTGGCTAGAATGGCTCATTAGCAAAAGGTCTCAGCTATATATATCAATCATTTGATTAATTGTACTCATTAAATTATGAGATTCTTTATTATAATAACGTCAATTGTGATAATCTGATTGGGGAATGCCCCTTTTATGATGTAAATAATAAAGGAATATGGTCCTAGGCCAGACTGGAGGTTTTCTTCCCCACTCTTTCCTACCAGTGCTCGTTTGAACAGTAGATTTTATTATAATTTTAAAAAAATTATTGATCAATAAATTCAAGGCCTTGGCCATTTATTGATAAAATTTTTTTTTTTTACTTTTAAAATAAATATAAAACTATACTTAATATATCTATCTCACACGTCGTTGTGTGTAAATAAAAAAAATTCAATGTTTGACAAAAAAACAAAGTGGTTTTAATTCCCTCACAGGTAGAGTCGGCAAAGTTTGGATGTTGTTGGGATAGGGAACCTACACGTGTTTTTATGTCCCACCAGGTACAATCACATTATACACTTGCCTTTTTGGATGGTGAATATTTGATCAGACAACTAGCAATGCATTCCTTATAGAGTACTATTAAGTGCAATTAATGTTGTCTATTCAAAGTGATGTATTTCTGAATTTTTAAACTAGGAAAATAACATAAAACCCCATGAAAATTACAATGGACCAATTGAAAATTAGAAATAAACTAACATAAATTAATTTAAAAATAGAAATCTTGTCAAACTTTAGAACTTGAGTATTTTTAGAGTTTCATAAATTAAATAGGGGGGTCTAGTGAAAACATTAGTACCCTAATACAACAAGTGATCAATATGAATTATATATTATAGTGTATTCATCTAAAATTATTTAGATTTCTTGTATAGTGATTTTTTTTTTATTAATCAAGATTTATAAAATAAATTAAATACTGATTCTAAACTCTTAAGCACAATAACATTCATTTTCATGAAAATATATAAATAAAAATAAAAATTAGAGTTAGTGTTATAATTATTGATTATTATTATTATTATATTTTTGTAAAGTATAAAGAGAAAATTAGAGTGTCAAGGTTGAATAAAGGACAGAAGAAATATATGTTAGGATAGTAAAAATTTATGTTTACTACAATAGAAATCTGTGTTCAGTGAGGATTCAATGAGGAGTCTCGAGAAAATGAAGTAGGCTTTGTTCCTTTTAAACAAAGCAATTGTTCGTTGTTCCCTCTTATTTCAATCAATGTTTGGATTTCCAAAGATTTGTATGTTGAATATGGCATTCGATGCACACTTGCTAATCCTAAGACCAAAATTCTGATTAATACTTAATGTTGTTTTTTATTGGACAATCGCATTTTTTGGCTAATGTTGTTTTAGATCATATTTTACTTTGAAATAAATAAATTGGTGAATTTTATAAATAGGGTCTACTATGAACAAAGTTAAACAAAAATAATGTGAATGAAATGTGTAATTTTATTTTCAACATTTATGTGTGGAATATGACATTTGATGTGCAATTGTTTATTCTAAGATGAATGTCTGATATGACTAAATAATGTTTAATGGTGATCTTGGTTTGGATTATAGAAATTTTAGTTCATGTCATAACATTATGAATGATATTTAATAGAGTTTTATAGATTTGATTGTATTCATTTTTTAATTGTATTTAATGGTCGCTTGAGAATATAGATATTGAAAAAATAAAAATATTGGTGAAAAGAGTTTAACATGGTCAATTCCATTACACAACATGATGAATTAAAGAAGTAAAATGTTTTCAATTTTGAATTGTTTCAATTTGGTGAATTTGAAATATGGTTCATTCTATTAGAGTTTCAATTAATTTATTTGGCAGTTTTTAGGTAATACACAGTAAGAAACAAATTAAGTCTAAAAAAAATTATTTAACTTTGATTGTTGAACACTTATAATATACGAGTATTAGCATTGTTGGTGTAAATAAGTGCTTTACTATTTACACTTACTTAAGTTTACTTAGGTTAATGCATTATTTTATTATTTTTATTTGTGAGACACTTGGGAGTTTGCACACCTTTTGAGTTGTCATGTTGACAACACAGAAGTACACAACTCTATTTGAGCACATGGTGTCTACAACACTGTTTTGCATGTCCCACCCTTGTAGACTTATCCTCACATCACCACACTTACTTCCATGCTTAATGGAGGATAACCCATATCTGGTGGACATATGCTTGGTTGTATGACGCTTCATGGTGCTAACTTCTATGCATTCTAGAAGCTCTCCTAAGGCCTTTATATTCAAGCACTCCTAGTGTACTATGTGAGAACCAAGTTATTGAATACATTGTTATTCTGATCATACTCTCTCCATTTTTGGTCTACAGTTGTGCTTGTGTTTGAGTTCTTAGTTCTTGGGTGAATTTTGCCCTTAGGCAAATTCTTACATGGTATCAGAGCTTGGAGACTTTCTCATCTCAAGCCATTCGAGACCTCTTGTTTGCTTCATCACCTCAGCCTGAATCTAGAGTGCTGCAAAAATTGGGAGTGTCTAGGACAAGATCTGATCTCTCCATTGTGTTCGAAATGCTGAACTGGTGAAAATCGACTATAAGCACGCCTACCTTGGCTCAAAGTTGATTGTGAGGCAAATTTTTTTTTGCAAATCGAAACCCGAAGGCCTCGATTTGCAGTATAGGTATGATTATTTTTCGTAGATTCATTTGATTAATTCAGATCTGCACATTTGATTTCTCTATAGTTATTTTTTGTTATTTAATTAGCGAAATTTGAGAGAAATTTTTTTTGGCAGACCCGGGCTGTGACACCTCGGATCTGCCATTTTTGGAAGGTATTTTATTTGATCGCAGGGAGTTATTTTATTTATTTGGCGAAGAGGGCCGTATTGCATAACCCAACACCCTTCTTCACAAATTTCTCAGCAACCACATTAACCGATAGGCAAATCTGTATTCATATTTGCAGTCAATCCAACCAAACATACAAAGCCTGGCAACACATCCACCGACAGACTTTGTTCTTTACATAAGTCTTGCGGCCCTTTTCATTAAAAAGAGTCTGTAGACCCCAACCTGGCTGATGTGGGATTAAATCTTGATTTTCAGCCGCTACAAATCACTTTTGGCGCTCATGTTTGGTACCTTCGACCGCCGTTGTTCAATGATTTCTGGTCGTTGATTGTTTACGACCCTAGGCACACCATTTCTTGCTGAGCTCAATTTTTTGACGTCATGTTAACTAGATCCTAGCATGTTCAATTTTTTTCTGTCAATCTGGAGCCATTTTTTATGATTGGTGAGCGCAGAGGTGTTTTTCGACACAGACTTTTCCTACCCGCATTTTGGAGATCCCGCGCAGTGTTGTGGTTGTTCAAGAGGGTTCAAAAGTCTCCAGCGACTATTTAGACTCCCATCGGCAACCCTTTCTCGCCCATCGAAGGAATGATGGCACACGAAATTCTATGCTGTAATTTAAACTGCGACACATGGCATTATTTAATATGCCCACAATCTGCCACGGTGGACAACCCCATCACCGCCCAGCTGTAACTGACACGCAACTCTAACCGAACTGCCACATCACCCATGGAACCAGATAGCACTACCACGTCAGTAGTACTTTTTGCCACGTGTCATGTCTGTACAGTACGGGCAGACACGTCAACTGCCACATCACCGTAAGGGTGCTAAATTTTTACTCACGTCAGCAGCACACTATGTTAAATTTGATGCTCGTCTAGACGTCATTCCAGGGCATTTTATAACTATGTTCATGAACATTTGATCATCAAATTTAGACTCACAGTTTCTCCTCTAGAACCCTCTCCAGATTGCTTTTCAGTTTGGCAGCCTAACTTTGCGAGGTCGTAACTTGGACATCTGGACTCTGATTCAGGTACAATTTTTTTTTGAAATCAGGTAAAATTTCCTGAATTTTCCAATGGTGGTGTTTTTTTCTAGTTTTGGTGCCCATATTTTGTAGAATTTGCATTTTTTGGCAACTGTACCTGCATAATCCTGCCTTTTACAACTTCAGAAGCTTTGTACGAGCACATCTGGTCACTTTTTCAGGTTCCATTTTTTTTGAAAGTGCATATTTTTTTGTCTACTTTCTAGATCTGAAATTAGATTCTAGGGTTGTGTGGACCAATTTCTCACTTTTAGAATTGTAAAGCTTTGATTATTTTTAGAATTGTTGTACATCTAAGCTACAGTGCTTAAGTGATAGATTTTAGCCTCATAAGGTAGTTGTAAAAGCCAAATCAGAAAGTTCACTTTGTTCATTTTGACAAGTGGCCCATTGTAAACGCACTACTTATAAAGTGTGAAAGCATCTCTTTTGGGGGGGTCTTTTGATTGAGTGAAAAGGGGGGGTGTGTAGTGTGTTTTTGTGTCTCTCTATTGTACTCTTTCATTTCTACATCATGGGTTTTAAATGTCCTCCTCTAACTTCATGCAACTATTCTACATGGAAATATATTGCATGGAGTAGATTAATGGAAAAAGGATATAGTTTATATGTTGATGGTACTATTACCAAACCTACTGATGCTAAAGAACTCATTGATTGGACAAATCAAGACCAACAGGCTTTAGGTGTAATCAGAAGTTGTGTACATGGGGATCTTCTCTTTCACATTAAAAATTGTTCAGAATCTAAGGAAACTTGGGACAAACTTGAACAATTGTATGGTAAAGTGGATGAAGAAAAGGGATTTCAGATTGAGGATGATCTACTTCTCTTGGATCCTAAGAATTATGACACAATTCAGGATTATATCATCAAAGTCAATGAGTATAGGGCACTTCTTAAAGATTGTGGAAATCCCATGAAGGATGACAGGTTAATTCATCACATCCTGAAGAAACTACCTTCTGAGTATGCCAACTTTGTTTCAAGTTTTAATACTCATAGGTTAACCATGGGATCTGCTTACCAAAAGCCTTCCTTTGATGGATTTGCAAACATGTTGATTGTTGAACAATCTCACTTGGTGGATTTTGGCCTTCTCAAGTCATCTGAGACCAAAGCCTTAGTAGCTTGTGATGATCATACATCTAGTCAAGGGGGAAAAAGCAACAACAAGAAGAAGCAGTGGAAGCAAAAAACACAATCTGAGACACAAAATGACTCCTCTCAACAAGGCAATTCTTCTTCAAACAAGAAAGGACGTAATGACAAGAAGGAAAAACTCTTTTGTGCATACTGTAAAAGGCCAAATTATGATGAGAATCATTGCAAGACAAAAAGAATCGATGAGTTAGAAAATCTACTCAAGAAGAATAAGATTCAAGTGCTAGGTACTTCCAAGGATTCTACTCCTAACTCTTCAATGGGTAAAGGACAAGCACTTATGGCCAACACATGCTCTTCTTCAGAATGGATACTTGACTCAGGTGCCTCCTACCACATGGGTTCTTCAAAGCAAGATTTTTCTTCATTGATGCAGTCACAGGTACCACACATCTTCGTGGGAGATGATGCTAAGATGGAAGTGGAAGGGAAAGAACATGTAGAAATGGAAGATGGGGAATTCAAAGATGTTCTCTATGTTCCCAATCTAAGCTCTAATCTTGTATCAGTTTACCAAATCACTCACCTTGGAGATGGTCATAAGGTTGAGTTCCTTCCCGATTCAATGATGGTGCGCAATCTTAAAGATAATTCATTGGTAGCAGTCGGGAAAGTCAATGATGACAGGAGTCTTTATTCCTTCTCCCATTTTGTGCCTAAGATTTCTTCTCAAGCCTTGTTAACTCACTCTAATTCAAACATCAACTTATGGCATGAGCGGTTTGGTCACCTTGACTTCTACTCTTCAACAACTTTGCTCAAAACACATGGTCAAAGGTCTACCCAACATCAGCTTTTCTAAGGGAGAGTGTTCATCTTGTTTAGTGGATACACATCTCAAGGAGAAGTATGATAAAGGGAAGTATTCTCGAGCTCCAGTTGTTCTTCAGCTTGTTCACATGGTATTAGCAGTACCGTTTGTAGTGACTTTAGTCAGCCAAGGCCGCTACATACTCACATTTGTTGATGACTTTTCCAGATTCACTTGGGTCTTCTTCCTTCATCACAAGAATGAAGTAGTTCATAAGCTTCAAGAATTCAAGGCAATTAGTGGAGGTCTCTTTGTCAGTAGAAGAGACAAATGGCATAGTGGAACAAGTTCAACAGACATCCTTTCCAGATCTGCATTCATTCTTTTCAACACAGTTGGAAGGGGTGAACTTTAGCAACAGTACAGGGATACTTGAGCAGGTTTCAGGGCCAGCACACATCTTCAGGACTATACCTTTGGCATTGTTTCTTCCTAAGGGGAGGAACACCATTCTGCATTCTTGGACCAGCTTCTTCCTCGGAGCAGTTTTCACTTGTTGGCATTCTTCTTTTGGGGGGGGAGCCTATTCTGTCTCTCTTCCTTCTCTCATTATCTTTTGTATATACTAGATATATGTCGTAATGGGGGGGTCCTGATTACTCCATCCATCGATGCATCCTTCTCTATCTCTCTTTTTGGGGGAGGGTTTTTCCCATGAGGTTTTCCCTCTTTCCCCGCTTTATGGGAGATTGCATTCCATTATGTACATGGGTACCTTACATGGCCTAGTAGCCGGGACCCATTCTGCATCTTCATCCTAGTTCGCAAGCTTAAAGGCATTCCCCTAACTTGCACTTAAGGGAGGGGTGTTGGTGTAAATAAGTACTTTACTATTTACACTTACTTAAGTTTACTTAGGTTAATGCATTATTTAATTATTTTTATTTGTGAGACACTTGGGAGTTTGCACACCTTTTGAGTTGTCATGTTGACAACAGAGGAGTATGCAACTCTATTTGAGCACATGGTGTCTACAACATTGTTTTGTGTGTCCCACCCTTTTAGAGTTATCCTCACATCACCGCACTTACTTCTGTGCTTAATGGAGGATAATCCATATCTGGTGGACATGTGTTTGGTTGTATGACACTTCATGATGCTAACTTCTATGCATTCTAGAAGCTCTCCTGAGGCCTTTATATTCAGGCACTCCTAGTGTACTCTGTGAGAACCAAGTTATTGAATACATTGTTATTCTGATCATACTCTCTCCATTTTTGGTCTACAGTTGTGCTTGTGTTTGAGTTCATAGTTCTTGGGTGAATTTTGCCCTTAGGAAAATTCTTACAAGCATATATTGTTTAAGTGGTTCTTGTTTTTTAATTACATAATATATTTTTTTTAATCAAGATTGCTAACAATGAATTAGATGTAAATATGTTATTCATCAATAATATACTCTGTTCTAGATATTGGGTGTAATTTGAATTTTAGAGTGTCAAATTTTATGATAGAGAGAAAATCTTCACCAATAATATCTTTTCTTTTATAGCTTGTGTGTGTGTGTGTGCACACACGCGCGTGTGTTGTTTTAGATGTTACATGAAATTTGAGTCTTAGATTGTCAAGTTAATGGTAGTGAAGAAATCTTTATCAATGGCATCTTATGTTTTATATGTTGGATTTAATTCAAGTTTTAAAATTGTCATGATAATGAGTTATGAAAACTTCAATGCTATGGTATGTTTTTGTTGATTGAATGAAGCTTAGATGGCTAGAATGTTTATATTGATTATAACGAGTTACATTAAAAGATAATTAATAACTATAAGAAAAACCTAATTTTGTTTTATTATCTAAATTTGATAGGGTTTCTAATAACAAATTTTAATTATATATATATATATATATATATATATATATATATATATATGAAGAAGGAATTGAAGTAAAAGAGTGATTTAAGTTACAAGTTGAGCAATAAATTTAACCAAATAGATCTCAATGATAAAGTCCATTATTATAACAAAAATAGACCATAATAATTTTTTAAAAATAATTTACACAAATTTTCTCTTTCACTAATTTATAAAATATAATAATTAATAATTAAGTTTTTTTTTCGATCGATAAAAGGCCAAAGCCAAGATTAATTATTAGTGTTGTAATTAATTATTATTATAATTCATCAAGTGTGATTGTGAGTAGATTTGAACCTTGGACCTCTTCAATAAGAGGTTCACAATTTACCATTGTGTTGTATGCCCTTGCCTATAATTAAGATATTTTAAAACAAATAATAATATTTTTTATTATTCTATTAGTTGCACAACTATTGAAATGAATACAAAAGTTAATTGTAGTAAAAGTAGATCACAATAAATTTATTTATTTTTTGAATTATATAATATTACATTGTAAAAAAATTGAAATCATATTTGTCAATTTTATGAATTTAGTTTATTGTACTTATAACTTTCATTTTAAAATTAAATATTTTAAATATATAGCAATAGATTTCTAAAAAATATATAGCAATAGATAGAATTTGATAAATAGATGAATGCAATTTTTTAATAATGACAATATAAAGTTGTCATAAGTATTACTAAATAGGATAAATAATTAAGTTAAACAAAACTAACACTTTATCATTTCTTATAATTATAATAACACTTACAATTCAAAATATAAAATATAATATAATTTTTTTTATTAATATTTATATATTTAATATTACATCGTATTTGAAAAAAGAAACTATGATAAAAAAATGTTGATTTTTTTAGATAACAAACTTTATCAATTAAAATTAATTTGCTTACAACAAGGAAAATGAACCATTTATAAACATTACGCTAAGGCTAAGGAGAATTTGCTGGGAACATACTAGAAGCAACATAGGCTAGATTTGACTGACACTTCCTGTCATCCTATCATGTCACCATTCCATGTTTCATCGCATAGTAGAGAAGTCGGGCATGGGCAAGACTTGGCATGGCTTTCGATGGTGCAAATAAGTTGTATCGTAGCTAGTGCCATAGAAGAATACTATTAATATGTTATTTGTTTGTAAATGTCTTTAATATGATTGTTGCAATTCAATAAATATTATAAAGTAATATTTTCAACTTTGAATTTTTTTTGAAATCTAATAATAAATTTTGGCGTCCCTTGAAAATAGTGTAATAACTATATAAACATAGAATGATGCTTAACCTCACTCAAATCAAATTTTGTAATATTATCGTTTCATCATTTATATCATATGTAAAAAAATTTATTGTAATCACTACTTATACACAAAACTTATAATATAAAAAAATTCTCAAAGTTCTTAGAAGGTCTCTTCTTAATTGATAATCTAGAAAATATACTTTATTTTTATCTCTCTTTTTTTCTTTTTTACTATTTACACCGAAGGCATGAAGAAAAAAAAAGTTCGCATTATTATCAATGGTTGAAAGTTCATTAAACACCTTGCAAGACAATTGAATTGCAGGCATTCGTCGATCCTTATTTACTATTTTCTTGGTGTCGTAGTGTCCACATTTATTTACCATTTTCTGGACAGTTCGCTTTCAAGGACACTTATTACTCCTCTATTTGTCATTTTAAAACAAAACTTTCACATTTTTAGCTCCATCATTAACTTTGATTTATTAATTATTTGCCAGCTCACAAGTCTTTTTAATTAGGAATAATGCAATGTAGTTTTCCACTGTGGAATTTGACTCAAGCAATAAGCTATTATTAATAGTTACAATAGTTACATCAAATTTGTAGAAAATTCTATTTAAAATATATGAATTATATTTCTAAATATCTAATTTAATCTTTATTTAAAATTGAGTATAGAATTCCAAGGAATAGTGTAAATAATTTCACTTTTAGAATTATGAAAAAGGGTGGACATTTTGAATAGATAAATATTTATAGTAATATGATTTTATTTTATAACTATAGTTATGTGCGGAAAATGTTTATGTTCAAGGTATTTTATTATTTGAAATGAATAATTAGATACTTGAGAATAACATTTTTATAATTACTATCAATATTTTACAATCCCAATTAAAATTGAATGTATTTTTTATTAATCAATATTTATATCAAATTTATTGAATTTTAAATTTTAATTAATTTATGTTTATGATAAAAGTTTTAATTTTTTTAAATCGGTGAACGGCCAAGGCCTTGATTAATTTTATTGAAATTCAAAAGGTTTACAAAAGCTTTACTCCATTCAAACACACACTGGTAGGAAAGAACGTAGAAGAAAACCTCCAGTCTAGCCTAGGACATATGTCCTATATTAGTACATTTTAAAAGGGGCATACCCTAGTGAATATAATGACTTTATATAGTTTTACAAAATTATGAGGGAACGAAACCCTTTTAAAGTGTAAATTTCATCTAAATGTTATACATAGGAAGAGCTTTGTCTAATTGATAAATGATCATATCCCTTGCGTGAGAGATTCTTCACCATCGAACATTCCTTTCTCAAGTTGAGCTAGATAGTTAACACGTTAGCAATCAAGTAAAACCATAGAAAATAATGTCTACTAACCAAATTATATGGAGAACAATTTCCATACCTTGGTAATTTTTCAAATTAACAATCAAATAGGAATCATACTATAAGATACCAAATTGGAATGCTAACAAAGGAGATCATATAACAAGCATCAGCAAGACATGAGAAACTAGTCATAAAACTTCTAATTAAAATTAGTCTAAAGCTATGATAATAATGATGATTAATAAATAAACCATAAGGGATCTACACTAACACCAAAGATTTAAAAAAAAGGAAAGAAATAACAAATGGGAAACTCAATCAAATGTTATATCCTAAACTTGCTAAAGCTGAAACCAACTAAGAAAGAAATTAAACACAAATATCACTATCCTGCCAATCTCATGAACTTTATCTATCGCAATGACAGAGGTAGTTACCTCCAAACATAAGAAAAGTTAACCCCCTCATTTTAAAATTGAAGCCAAATGAAATAGAAGCCAACATCCTAAATCCTGGAATCTCTAATATACAGTATGATGACATAATCATAATCAATCAAAAAAAATGGCATAATCAAATCCTCTAAATGAATCTTCATGCTTAAAATACAAGTAATCTTATTTGAAAAGCATCCAATTACTGGTAATGCATATCAAAGAAACTTTATCATAATATTGAAGGGGTATGCAAACTAGCCTACTTTAACACCATAATCATAATAAAGTGATTAAATATTGAGTTGAGAATGAGCATTACTCATAACTAACCAAGAGGATTACTAAGATAGTAGTACATTAACCTTCAAAAACCCACATCTAATCTATGAAGAAAACCATTTGGAACGAATCTGTAAATGCAGGGGAGCCAAAATCTCAAGTACACGAACCACCAATTCTAAATAAATAATCATCATTCCACCATCTAACATATGAGATAATAGCTCATACACTAAACAAGAACGGAAGATTAAAATATCAGATTTGGAGTCATTTAAGATACAAATCCAGCATCCACATTAATATAAACTGCTATGTATATTAATTATATATGTTCCTTTACATAAAGGCGATATACAATTTTAAACCTAAAATATCTTTAAATCTTAATACAGAGTACTAGACCTTCTATAAATATAAAAACCCAAGTCAACATATTGGTGACAAAAAGTGGAGTAACTACCTATATACCAAAAAGTAGCTGAGGTACCCCATCCATCCGAAAACCCTACCCGAGAAAAACCATAATGACTTTGGAAATGTCATTAGGGTTTTCCACCTGAAAGTTAGGGGGGAGCTCAAAACCAGCCTTAAATCTACTTGTCTTTTCTACATTGGGAGTACAGAAGATTAGGGCTTCCAAGTTATCAAATGAAACTCCCGTATGGATATATGCATGAAAAATGTTGAGGTATTCTATCAACCAAACCCTGTTAACTTCAACTATAATGCCGCTTCAACGCAAAAGGAACCTAATACTCACCTCCATTTTCAGCCACTAGGTGTAGAAAGCAAGGCTCTCCTAGATAATTAATGAGGGTCGATGGTAAGCCATGTCTAGCTCAAAGGAGCCTAGAGGAAAAGCCATATATCTCTTAGGCAGTAGAATACGCAATTTGCTATTTATGCTCCTTACTGCATTCTCTAGCCCCTTGCGCCATGTAGATTGAAAAATGTCATTACAGAGATGAATTATCAAATCATGATCCACCTTTGCTCTAGCTAAACATCCAATAAAGGATCCAGTAATGCTACTATTAGTTTGCTAGGTGTAATTGTAGTCAAAAATACCTTCACTGATCACCCTTCCCACTACAATCCTCGACATATCATTTAAAGGATTCAAGATTCTATTCCAGCGTTTTGGTTTTACAAGGCCACAAAAAGCCATAGTTCATGATTCTTTGGAGTGGAATACCATAATGTTAGTGTCCATTTCCATAGAGAGAAAAGGTAATAAACTTATGTGAATACAATCCCATAAAAGACAAATCAAAGAAGGATCTAGAAAGAAACTAACGTGCTTAATAATGGTGATGACACCATCAAACCAAGTCACGAGGGAAACAAAGGATAAAAAATGATAATCATCCAACAAGAAGCCCATCATGATTTGATCATATTTGGCAAAATTCATCATGCATCGAGCCCTAGCTCTATAGTACTTAAGAAATAACAACCTCAAACCTATGGTGACATTAGTCATGCATTAACATGAATAAATATAAACACTAATTACATAATTTGAGTAACTAAAACTTCTAATATGTGCTATTGATAGGGTGTGCATATACTAAGGAAAGAAGCTTAGCTATTATAATTTATAAATATTATTAGGAAAAATCAAATCCTTCATGAGGTGAACGTTAACACCATCAACACCTTTATTTGCAAGATGATCTGCTTTTTGATTACCTTCATGATAAATGTGATGAATTTGGTAGTCCTCAAAATAATAGAGAATATCAAGGACAACATCAAGTCTAGATTGAAGGACCCAATTAGGAGTAGAGCATTTCCTAATAGCACTCAAAATAATCTAAGAATCACCTTGAATAACTAGTTTGGCTATCCCAACCTCCAAACATAAATGCAACCCCAATTCCAATGCCTCTAGTTCGGCCAAGTTATTAGACATAGGCCTAATGGCCATCACCTTTTTTGCTAACCATTGACCAAAATCATTGTTGATGATACATCCAATTCTCGCTATGCTAGGATTACCTTGGGCCGCTCCATCAAAATTGAGTTTGGACCAGCCCATGGGGGTGGGGGATCATTTACAGTTACCCCTATCTTCTTTGCTTTTTTTTAAATAAACAAGAGGGGGGTTAATCAAGTTGGCCCAATTCTTATTCATAAGACCATCCCAGATAGAGAAGGATCCTTCTTCTTTCATACATTTTTTGAGATGGGAGTTAGTGACCTCCACAATACTAGCCTCAATTTTTAAGATTAACTCCTCATACCTAAGTTCATAATCTTGAAAGATGCACCTATTCCTTTCATTCCAAATCTCCCAAGATAAAATAGACAAACAAATATTCCAAATTTTACTATAAACTCCCTTAGCCAAGTTGGTGGGCCAACTTATAAGAAGGTCCCTAAAAGACTGAGGGAATGGCAAAGACCAACCCAACTTAAATCTAAGCCACTCCCAGCAATTTTGCGAATAAGGACACCTATAAAGAAAGTGGTTTAGCTCTTCATAGTTCTGTTTGCATAGTACACATCTAGAAGGACCATGAATACCAAATTTTCTTAGCCTCTCAGTGGTTAGGATCCTATTTTGGAAGGCTAACCACAGGAAGAATCCATCCTTAGGAAGACAGGCCCCATCCCAGCATAACTTGAGTGGGATATCAATACTATCCCAACTTTGAGAGTAGAGTAAAGCTTTGTAACCATCTTTTACTCTATAATTGCCATCATTGGTAGTAGGCCAAATAAGTTTATCTGGCTTTTCTAATTGCTTAACTACCCTATCAAATAAAATCATGATATAGGCATCTACTTCTTCTAGATCAACACCCAAATCTTCCACCGATTTCCATACCCATCTAGCCACACCATTACTCATAATCTTGTTTTTATAATTACCAACTTGATTCCCCCATCGAGAGATTAACAAGTCCTTTAAATATTTTGGATAGGGTTTGGAAACTAGAGGGGGGTGGCCATCCCAAGAGTCTTCCCAAAATAAGGCCTTATCACCTATGCCAACATCCCACGTAAGAAACTTACCTATAAGATCATGACATTTCAACATAAAGTTCCAACTTTCGAAGCCCATAGGAGGATTGATCATTCTAAAAATAGAAATAGGGTCTTCCACATTGAGATATTTATTATATATTATCTTTTCCCATTTTTGGTCTCTTTCTTTGTATAGATGCCAAATTAGTTTTGCACCCAAGGCTTCATTTTGCCATTCTAGGTTCTTGACACCAAGTCCACCCATTTCCTTAGGTTTGCATATATCATCCCACTTGATTAATGCCAGTTTTTTGTCTTCTTCATAGTCCTTCCAAAGAAAATTCCTAAGTTTAGTTTCAAATTTATTACGATAGCTCTTTGAAAGAGGGAGGCATGATAGGGGATAAATTGGAATGGTAAAAAGAATCAAACTAATTTTAGTAACCTTACCTACTTTCAAGAGCCATTTATCTTTCCATCCCTTGATCCTAGCATCCAAATTTTCAATAGTGTTATGCCATACCTTGTAGGATTTGGAACCCTTTCCAAGCACAATTCCCAAATATTTACATGGGAATTGTCCTTTTCTATAACCCATAAAGTCACAAATTCTATCTTCAGTTTCTTCATTCGTGTTCATAAATAAAATCTTAGACTTTGCCTCATTAACATTTTGTCCTGAAGCCATCATATACAATTTTATGATGGATTTAAATCCTAAAGCTTCTGAAATAGTGCTTTTGCCAAGGAGAATTGTATCATCAATGTATTGTTGGTGAGTGATATTAGGCATATTTCTAGTGATAGTATTACCAGAAATTAACCAATTCTGGAAAGAATCAGTTAAGGCTCTCCCAAAAGCTTCAGCCATAATAATGAAAAGAGAAGGTGATAAAGGATCACCTTGTCAAATACTCCTTGAGATTTCAAAGAAACCTTCAAGAATTTCATTAATCAGAATAGATATTTTAGGCATAGATATGAATTTAAAAATGAGATTAATTTATTGATGAGAGAATCTAAAAGCTTTGAGAACCTTACAAAGAAATCTCCAATCCACCATATCATATGCTTTTTGGATATCAAGTTTCATAAAGATTTAAGGATCCTTGTTTTTGCCGGCCGAATGAATTGTTTCTTGAATAGTAATGATACCGTTGAGAATAGATCTCCCAGGGACAAAGCCTATTTGTTCCTCACAGATCAGTTTAGGCACAAAACCTCTAAGCCTATTTGCCATTATCTTGGAGAAGATCTTATAAATCATATTGCATAAGGCGATAGGCTTGAAATCCCCAGAAGATTCAAGATCATTATTTTTGGGGATTAAAGTGATAAAGGAAAAAATAATTTCAAATAGTAGAGTGCTACCATTTCTTGAGGCTTCAATAGCCTTCCATAGGTCAACCCCAATAATGTCCGAGCATTTCTGGAAGAAAAAGGCTTGAAAACCACTAGGTCTAGGAGATTTATCAGGGTTCATATTGAAAACTACTAATTTCACCTCATCCAATGTAATGGGTTTATTTAAAAACTTATTATCCTTAGCAGAGATTAACTTAGGTATAAATCTAAGCATCTTATCTTGTGCCACTTTATTCGACACTTCATAGTTGTTTAGGATATTCTTAAAATGAGTTATGAATGTATCAGCAATATCACTTGGTTTTTTGATCCGAGTGCCCAAGTGATTTTTGATGCTAATAATTTTATTCTTAGATCTATTATATAAAGTTGAGTTATGGAAAAATTTGGTATTTCGGTCCCTTACTTCTAACCATTTTTCCCTAGAAATCTATCGCCAAAAAGTCTCTTCTTTGGATAAAATTGACTCTTGTTTAGCCAATAACTCTTTTTCCAGCAGATAGCTATCTTTGTTCATACCGTACTTTATAATTTCAAGGTTTAGATTTCTTAATTGATTTTCTATCTCTAATTTTTCTTCAAAAATATTATTAAAATGATTTTTGTTCCATTTTAGAATGTGCTTTTTTAATAGTTTTAATTTGCAAAAAAAAACAAACATCTTCAAACCTTCTACTTTGTCTTGCTCCCACCAAATTTTGATGCTTTCTATGAAAGCCGGATCTAGGAACCACATTTTTTCACATTTAAATGGGTTCCTAGTGGGTTTTTTTTTTTTTTTTGATTTTTAATTAGTAGATATTTATAAAAATTAGACTTAAAAAAAAATAAAAAAAATTCAATAAACAGTTGTAGCATTGATATATTTTATTAATAAAATTTAAATGTACAAGCAATCCATTGTTTTGACGGACACTAGTAGGAAAGAACAAGGCAAGAAGACCTCCAGTCTTTCCCGAGACCGAAGTCCTATATTATACATAGATAAAAGGGGCATACCCTAGTTATTACATCGTACTGAGAGTCCAAAATGATACACAAAAAGCTTCAGATATGTCTATGAAGCACTCTAAGATATAAACTACAGAGGTCCTGATCAAAAAACATCACATAATAAATAGCAAGGTAGGCTAGGGGTTAGAGAAAATAAAATCAATTAACCATAGCCTCAATTGGAATTCGGGGGAAGAAAACTCCATGTAATAGTAGATATTAAAATATTTTAAGGTACTGGGTGGTAAGAATTTACTAAAGAATGTAATCATAAGCCAAATGTCAGGGTAAATAGTACTGAGTGTGAATTCCTTTATCATTGTTATATTTGATAAACTGAAAATCTATGCAAGGATCACATGTCAGGAGATAAATATTTGAAGTTCCACTAATCCAAATGATAGAAACTCAAATTAAATAACAAAAATGAATCTTGCATCCAAATATTGCAAACGAAACCCAATAGTGAGGCTTGATTTTAGGAAATAGATTATCTTCATTAATACTGGTATCATTATTTACATTTCAAAAACTAATGCGTATTACAATCAAAGAGGACTTAGTTTAAAAAGTGTCCTGCTACCTGCTATTCGAGTATAGTATAACTATCGATAGAATTGAAACCCACACCTATTACATATACTTAATCCTTTAATATTGGGTCGAATTTACTACCAAAATGACCCTAATACTATAGATATCACTATACTTTCTTAAAGGCCATGATGATTTCTGAGGCCTCATGCAGATTTGTGGCCTTTGAGCCTAGAGGAAATTCATAGGCCATCCTTCCTTTGCTTGACTTGTCGTAGTTGGGTAGGCAAAATTCCACATTCTCCAAATTGGTGAGATTAGTGTCTGGGTGAATGTATGCATCATAAGCCCTTAAATAATTTGTGAGCTAGTCTTTACCCAGGTCTTCAATGGCACCTCTCCACCTAAGTAGGAAATTGATACTTGATTCCATTTTTGGTCACTCTCTATAAAACTAAATGTTATCCCTTATAACCAGACATGGTCAATGTTGGCAACCACAATTTCCAACCCTATCAACCAACAAGGTTCAAAGATATTGTAGGTCAGCCTGATTGTGTCCAATTTCTCCACTCCAACCTAGCTAAACATCCAACCCAAAGCTCTATGATATCACTGTTAGTCCTCCGTGAATATTTATAGCTTAAAACCCCTTCTCCCAATGCTCGACTGGCTGCAACTCGGCTTATGTCATCAATTGGTCGAAAAAACCTATTCCATCTTTCTTGCATTATCGAGTCGTAGAATGCCATAGTTCGATTTTCAAAAGCATGAAAATGGAAAATATTGGTATCCATGGAGGACCTAATTTGCAAACCATAGGCTAAACTAAACTAATACCAGATGCTTTCTAAGTTGTACTATTAACCGAGCCCGATATTGAAACTTAAATAACGGGGGAGAAAGATCTTGAACTCAAAATGATGGAAGTGATGCCTTGATGAATGCATGAGTTCATCTCACATACATCATACCAAGGAATAACTAACACGAGAGAGAGAGAGAGAGAGAGAGATTTTCCTCAAAATTAGGTACAGGGCCCGATTGATGTTTAATAAGTTCTTACGTGGGGAATAAAGGGCTATGTTAAAATCCAATAACTATGATGATTATAAGGTATGATTATACATTAAAGAACTAATATCATTAGTTCCTAAGTTGGTTAGATTATCAGCTTCCTTATTGCCTTCTCTGTAAATATGCGAGAATCTTACATCTTCAAATTTTGTGAGATATTGGATGATAGTTTCTAGTTTTGAATTTTATATCTAGTTTGGGGTTTCTCCTTTTCTAAGAGAATTAATTATGATATGATAATCCCCTTCTATCATAATCCTTTTGATATTTAGGTTTATACATAGTTTGATTCCTTCTTCTACTACTTCAAGTTCTACAATATTATTCGTCGCATTTCCAACGGTTTGGAACTTTTTGCTAGCCAATTACTTGATTCATCCCTTATTATGCATCCTATGCTTGTCTTACCCAAATATCTTCTTAAGGCCCCATCAAAATTCAATTTCTTCCATCCGAGCATTGTGGGTTCCCATTTGCAAGTTTGCCCAGCTGAATTGTTTTTTGTTTTTGTAAAATAAGGGTGGATTGATTAGAAGTGGCCATAACTTTTTGATCTCTGCATCCTAATTAGAAAATGTTACTTCTTCTCTCAACCTCTTCCTAAGATCACTATTCATGACTTTCATTATAGTCACTTCTATTTTTGTAGTGAGAGCTTTCTCATTAAGACTAAGATTTTGGAAAATGCGGCAATTTCTTTCTTTCCAAATCTCCCATGTTATGATTGCTGGGGAAATATTCCATAGTTTTCCATATACTTTATTTGAAGTGTCTTTATGCCAACCCAATAGATGATTTATTCATTTTTCTTTAAGCGAGGCAATCCAATTCAATTTGCATTGGAGCCACCTCTAGCATTCCTGGGAAAATTTACAACCATATAGGAGATGTTCTGCATTCTCTTCATGTTCTTTGCATAAAATGCATCTTGAGGGACCTTCAAAGCCCATTTTTTGAATTCTATCTGCTATTAGAATTCTCCTTTGTATGGAAGCCCAAAGGAACATACCTACTTTAGGGAGTCCTGTTGGGTCCCAACATAGGTTGATTGGGAGGGTATTAACTTCCTAGCTCTATGAATTTGTAATCATTTTATATCCTTCTTTCACTTTATAATTCCCATCTTTAGAGGCTGCCCAAATTAGTTTGTCCACCCTATTTTTGGTTGAAATTGATCAAGTTTTAAGAATGTTTTCAATTTTCTCTCTATCCATTTGGTTAAGTTCACAGTTAGCAATGGTTTTCCATTTCCATATCTTTCTTGAGTTCAACTCGATTTCCTCTATATAATATTTCACTTTTGTCCCCCATATTGCTTTGAGATGTGTAATTGATTTTGGACCTAGGTCAAAATAGTTTTTGGGGGAGGGGGGTATCAATTCCATGAATCCTCCCAAAACAAAGTTGTATCGCCTTTCCCTATCTCCCAAGTAAGGTATTTGGATATCAGGTTTCAACACTTAATAAGGAAATTCCATCTCGTAGAGCCTTTAGGGGGTTCTCGGATTCTAAATAAAGATGTACTATCGAAGGGGTTCAGATATTTATTGAATAGGATTCTGGCACACTTCTTGTCCCTTTCTTGATACAGTCTCCAAACTTCTTTAGCACCTAGAGCTTTGTTCTACCATTCTAGATTTTTTATTCCTAAGCCCCTAGATCCCTTGGGTTTACAAATTTTGGTCCAGTTGATTAAGGTCATTTTTTTCTTGTCCTCTAGTCCATTCCAAAAGAAATCACACAATTTCTTTTCCATATTAAGGTTAAAATTATTAGGT
The DNA here is from genome assembly GCA_028749045.1 of Cupressus sempervirens. Lineage (NCBI taxonomy): Eukaryota > Viridiplantae > Streptophyta > Pinopsida > Cupressales > Cupressaceae > Cupressus > Cupressus sempervirens. The sequence goes on from CM053784.1 coordinate 44,107,115, forward strand.
AGAAGTGAATGAGAAATTTGGTAGTTTGGGATTGCAAATAAGACTACTTTGATCTTAGTTGTTCTCCTAGTCTAGGTTAACCATTTTCCTTTCCATGATTCTGTTTGACCATCGATTTTCCTAAGAATATGTTCCCAACCAAGGTTGGTTTTGTTGCTTTTGTCAAGATAAATTGCTAGGTACTTAAATGACAAAGTGCTTTTTTAAAACCCTATTTTATTACAAATTTGATCTTCTCTAACTTCGAGTGCATTTAAGAAGAAGATTTTTTATTTCTCAACATTAATCATTTGTCCTGATGCTTTGGTGTAAGTTTCTAAGATGTGTTGCATTTGTTTGGCCTCGTCCAAAGTACTGACTCCTGCTAGTATTATGTCATCAACAAATTTTTGATGGGTGGTATTTTGCACTTCTTTAGTGACTTTAAAACCTTTAATTTTGCTTTCTACTTGCGTAGCTTTGATTGCTCTCCTGAATGATTCTGCGATTATGATGAATAGAAATGGAGATATCGAGTCTCCTTATTTGATACCCCTAGAGATATTAAAGAATCCTTTCGGGGTGTTGTTGATGGGAAAGGAAATTTTGGTGGTAGAAATACATTGAAAGATAATGTTAATCCATTGCTTAGAGAAACCAAAGGCCTCTAATGTTTTACAAAGAAATCTCCAGTCGACTTTATCATATGTTTTTTGGATGTCTAGTTTTAGTAACATGTAGGCTTCATTGTTTTTAATTGCGAAAGGAATAGCTTCCTAAATTATGGAGATACCATTTAATATAGATCTGCCAGGGAAAAAACTTGTTTGTTCTTTCGAAATAAGCTTGGGGAACAATCTCTTAAGATGATAAGCTAGGATTTTTTAGAACACCTTGTAAATAGTATTATACAAGGCAATAGGTCTAAAATCCATAGGCACTACACTTTCATTTTTTGGGGGGATAAGAGTAAGAAAAGTGTGATTAGTTTTAGTTAATATTGAACCTCCATTTCGAGTTGCTTCTAGGGCTTTCCATAGTTCTTCTACTTAAATGTCCCAACATTGCTGGAAGTAGAAAGCTTGAAAACCATCTAGACCTAGTGATTCATCTGGATTGATATTGAACAGGGTAGATTTGACTTCATGAAGAGTGAAGGGTTTGATAAGGAATCCATTATCTTTTGTTGAAATCAATTTAGGAATATGTTTAAGCATTTCCTCTTGGACTAATCTATTAGATGTGTCATAATTGTTAAGGGTGTCATGGAAATACTGGACAAAGATATATGCTATATCTATTGGGTTTTCAGTTTTCTCCCCCTCTAGATTTTTGATCTTTGATATGTTAATAAGGTTTCTATTATGAATAGTGCTATTATGAAAAAATTTGTATTATAGTCACCTTATAGTAACCACTTTTCTCTAGATTTTTGTCTCTAGAATATCTCTTCTTTAGCTAATATTTCTTCATGTTTTAGTTGGTATTCTTTTTCTAGGTGATAAGCTTCATTATTCATACCATTCATAATGACTTCTTTATTTAAATTACTTATTTTTTCTTCAATCTTTAATTTTTCTTTAAATATATTTTTAAAATGTGTATTATTCCATTTTAAAATTTTTTCTTTAATACTTTTTAATTTGGATACAAACCAAAATATTTTTTATTCCTGGAACTATTCCTCCTGCCACCATCCTCTTATCTAGTCGATAAATGATTTGTCCATGAACCACATTTTCTCACATTTGAAGGGGTTCCTACTTGGTTTGAGTTGCTCTTTGCTTTTCGATCTGAACCTGTCATTGGTAGGATTTCAGCAATTACAACCTTACCCATACCGAGCTCACCTTGTACAAGAAATATGTCTAGCCATTCTACTATATAAAAAAATCCTTTTCTTCTATTGTTCCAAGTGTAAATTCCATTCTTTGTAGTAATCCCTATAAGGGAGCCCTTCTAGACCCAGTTTTGAAAGTCTTCCATGGCTCCGAGTATTGGATTGCATCCTCCATGTTTTTCTTCCTTCCTTAAAACTACATTGAAGTCTCCTCTTAAGATGAATGTCTCTTGGGGCATTGAGCTGATAAAAGAGTTAATTTCATTCCATACCACTAGTTTTTCTATTGTTTGGGTAGGCCTGTAAACATTTATTATGACTGATTGCAAGTTTGATTTTCTATGGACTACCCTCACTCCCATCCAGTCAGTATGGGAGGTGAGTACTTCTATATCAACTTGCCGAGGTTTCTAAATAATTCCAAGTCCTCCTGATGCTCCCTGTGACTGATAGACTTCTGATTTCCATTTTCCCAATTTCTGACTTAATTTTATTCCCTCTTCTTTATTTAATTTAGTTTCTTGTAACAATGTTATATCATATTTGAATAAGGTGAGGTTACACTTTATCAAGCATTTTTTGCTAGGGGCATTTAGGCCCCTAGCATTCTAGGTTGTGATTCTCATTGATCCCTTCCCACTTTGTAGTATATCGAGGATCTTAGTTTGTTCCTTTACCTACCCAGCTACCTCTTTGAGTTCTTTTAGTGATTTCCTTTCACATTTGTATTTTGATTTCACATAGTTTGGAGTCTTCATTCCTTCCTGATTCATTGATATGCCTATTCTTAAGATTTTGTTCTTTGATTACTTTTTCCGCAATTTATGAATCCTCTCTCTCTTGATCATCTTCTATGACAATTTCTTTAATCATTAGTTTATTGATTTGGTAATCCGTGCTATTAGAGATTTGTTCTGGCCTTGAATCCTTGACCTCTTTACTAGTATCATCTTCATTAGGGCTATTCTCTGGTTCATTCCACATGATTTGATCTTTGTTCAAGATATTTGACGGCTCTGACGATGTTCCTCTCTTTTTTGAAGCTAATTTTGCATCCTCTGTATCTGATTCAAACATATCCATTTCATTACTTGGAATTCACCAAAATTTGTAAATTTTCTTTTTCCCTTTTTTCCTAATAGCTATGTTACTCCATTGGGCAAAGTCCATTGGAGGTATATTAATCTCTTGCTTTGTATTTTCCCTTTGAGTGGCTCTATCTTGTATGTTGTTCATAGTCTGATCATTTCCTTTATTTGGTCTTTGGTCTATTTGCTCCATTTCTACAACTTCAATTAGTTCTTTTACTTGATCATGCCTCAAATTCTCATTATTCTCACCATTTTTTCCTGATGTTTTCCCTATTTCTATAATTTTTATCATTTTTCCTTTATGTTCCTTATGAACTTCTTCTGCTATTAAGCTTTGGTCTATTAGATCATTTTTTATCAGAAGGATTTCACGAAAGAGCTTATTTAGTTTAACGAGGTTGAAATCTATTTTTTCAATTGTCCCTTTCTCCGTTTGGAAATCCTTACACCTTTTGAATTTATTCAGAGAGTGTTGGTAGTTTATATTACCCATCCATTCTTTTCCCATCAATTCATCCTTGTCCTTTTCCTCTTCCAATGTTACTTTACCATTTTCTAGCTTTCTTTTTTCATAATTGTTTACTGCGTTCTCTATGCTTCGACCTCCTCTATAGTTTTTCAACTCTATAATAGCCTCATCTTCCCATGATTTCTTTTTGCCTTTGCTCCCTTTTACAATTATGCTATCTTTATGTTATTTTTAATATGTTATTTGATTAGGTTTGAATCCTTAATTTTGTTTATATCTATTGAGTATTCTTTAACTGTTAAGTAATATATTGATCTATTAGTAATAAATTTTCTGCTTATTATATTACTTAGATCTAATTTTACCAAAACCCTAATTGCATTTTCTTTATCTATGTTATCTTCAAAACTATAACTGTTCATAATTAATCTCCAATTTTCTTGACAATATTTTCCTCCATTAATTCTGATGGTACTTCTAGGGTTTCCATCCATTTGATTGATTTTATGTTTAAAATGAGGTTTTTTTTAAAGTTTGGTTTCCATGCTGAAAAATTAATGTGATGTCCTTTGTAAAAATAATTATCTAATTTTAGAATTTCCTCTTTATCCTTTGAATTCTGACATAGAATAAACTAGTAATTATCTGCAAAAGAGGTTAGAATCAAAAGAATAGATAATCATATGTTTTTCAGCATATAATCCATGTTTTTCTTCCTTTTTATCTCTAGACCTCTTATGTTATCCTTCTAGTTTCCCTTTGATCTTCTTGCTCTGCCTCTTTTTCCTTCAAGACTTGACTATTTGTATTCTCTTTGTCAACTAATTTTCTTTTTTCCCTGTTGTCTTCTACCTTCTCCCTTTTTTTGATGTTCCTTAAGGCTTTTTTCAAATTGTTCTTTATGTTTTTCTTTTTAAAGTTTTCTCCAAAAATTTCATTGATTTATCCTTCATATTTAGTAAAGGTTAATTTACATATCGATTTGTTTGTTATGATTTTTTTCATTATAGGCTCACCCTATTCTATTTTTATTGAAACTAAGAATCTTATTTTACTTGGTTTATAATGGTTTACTTCAAAGCGTATAAGATCTCCTAAAGCTTGCCCTATTCTTTTTATAATTTTAATATCATTTAGTTATGGAGGAATATTTGCACATTCCATCCATTTTATTGTATGTAACTTTCAACTAATTTTTTCATTAAAATTAGGTTGTCATGCTATGAATTTTATTGAATGCCCTTTATAATAACAATTTGATATTTCTACTAGTTCTCCTAGTTCTATGATCTTGGCATTGAAAATACCAAGAGTAATTGTCAAAAGGGGTTATGTTACTTATGTTTGCACCGCAGATCCTTGTTAGGTTGCTTTCCAATTTAGCTTTGTATCTCGTCAGGTCATTCTAGATGGCATATACTCCAAGATCAGAGCATTCCTGCCCTTTTACTTCACTATATTCATTGATAATTATGATCATTTCACTATTTTTAACATTTTTTATTTTTCTATGAAGAGGATTAAAAAATTTGATCCGCTCGTTTATGGGAAGCTACTTCTTCTTATGCAGGGGGATATAAACAAACGACTTAGGTGTCGTTGTTGTGGTCTTAGTCAATCTATCTATAGAGTTATTGGGTAGAGGGGCAGTGATTTTTTACTGCCAAGTTTAATGTTATTAGCAACCGAAACCTTTGTTAGTCTAAAAATGATTTGTGTAAATAGGGGTTTGTGATTACCCTCTATACTATCTTTAACTATCTTGATTTCTTTTGATTTTGTATACTTGTTGTAATGTTCCCATCTTTTTGTAAACTAAGTGGAGTTCTTAGCCTTTACGTTCTCCAAAGGCTAAGTGGAGAAATAAGGGGAAATTGATTAGATTAATTTCTTATAAATTCATTAAATAAATTAAAATTAAAAGGTGACTTTACATTTAATTAATTATTGTATTGTAATGGAGAAGCTTCTGGAGAGTGCATTAATTATTGGAAAGGGAGAAGCCTCTGGTAATTTAAATTTCTAGAAGCACAAATAATTATTGTATTGCAAGGGAGAAGCCCCTAGAGAATGCATTAATTATTGGAAAGGGGGAGCTTCTAGAAAATGCAATTAATTAATATTTTAGTTCTTTCCAGAAGGGTGAAGGAAAAAAATAAATAGAGGTGAGAGCCTCATTGTTTAGCATCAGATTATTGTGAATTACATTTGATAAGAACTTGGATGTGTGAGTTACAAATCTATTCTTGGCATTAGAGGACATCTATCCTCTATTGTGACATTCTATAATTCATTGTTATTAACTCCATTAACACGCAACTTGGGTGCATTTCCAGCTATAGGCAGATTGGGTGTAATTAGTGAGTTGAAGAGTTTTGTTATGTATTTGATTTTATGATGCTGGAGTAATTAGTGAGTTTGATATGTATTTAATTTTATTAGTTTGAGAACTAATATTATTTCAGCAGTAGTTCAATCTTCAGTTTGCATAAGTTCATTCTTGTTCATGTTATGTGGTTACAAATCTATGTAAAGACATTAAAATCTCTATTAGTAATTGGTTCAGTTTTTTAGTATTTCCAAGATTTCCATTACAGTGGTATCCGAGCAGTTGGTTTAATGGGTATTTCTAGGGTTCCCATTACACTTGCTCTTTTTTAAGAAGACTTCTTGGCTTTTCAACCACTCATCTTCTACTTCTTTGTTGTTTCTTGGAATCGAAATTGGTATTGCAGAGCCAAATCTTTTGCTTTTTTGATTCATGACTTGTTACCATTTCCCTCTGCTTTGCCTATCATTTTTTTTTTGCTGCCTGACAATGGTGAAATTTCGACTATTATGAAGTCAAACTAGAGCTTCAAAACTGCTTGGTTTTGCTGGGATTTTTTGAGCATCTAGTTCTAGATCTAAAGTGTTGAACTAACTGTGCAGTTTTATGTTGCAAACAATCTCTGTTCTTCCCACTTCAGAATTTCATATTTGTTTAGGGCACATCCCGTGATCTCAAATTTTTGATCCTGATCAAGAGTTAGGGTTCAAATCTACTTTTCACAGAGAGACTACTTTTTTTGCTTGATTTTCCATTTTTTTGGTATTTTAATCAAATTACAAAACAATATTAATATTTATTATTATTATGTGCCTAATTGTTCTATTTCTTTTTCCTTACTTTTAAGTTAATTAATCCTGATTAGAATAAAATGAATATTTTAAATACATATAATGTACATATGTCAAATAAAATTTACAAAATAATTAATGAAGTCAAAGAAACTAACAATGCATTGCCTTGCCTCCCTAACATGATTAAAAAAGACATGAACATGGATGCACATGTATGCCAAGAATCTTTAGTTTTAAAACAACAAATATAGTCGTGCTAATAGAATAAAAAAATGCTTTGTTCAAGATATGAAGCCTTCGAGTACACATAATCAAATCATGTGAATAAATTAGTGGTTATTTCTTTATATTATTTGTTGAAGGGTCCCGGTTAAGAAAATGGAGGTGTAAGAATTTGGCTTAGGCTAGAATTCGCCCAAGAACTAAAGAACTCAACACAAGCACACAGTAGACCAAAATAGGTAGAGTATGATTAGAATGACGATATTCATTCAATAATTGGATGCCAAAGTACACTAGGAGTGCCTAAATATAAAGGCCTCAAGAGAGCTTCTAGAATGCATAGAAGTCAGCATCATGATATGTCATGCAACCAGGCACATGTCCACCAGTTATGGATTATCTCCCATTAAGCACAGGATTAAGTGCGATGATGTGAGGATAAGACTACAATGGTGTAGCATGTAAATCAGTGGAGTAGACAACATGTGCTAAATGAGGAGTGCGGAAAAATCTATTGTCATCATGATAACTTAGTGAATGGTGCATACTCCTGTGTTGTAGACACCATGTGCATAATTAGAGTTGCGTAACTCAATGAGAGTTCACAAACTCCTAAGTGTCTCACCTAAAATAATAATAAAATAATGCAAAATAATTAAATAATGTATTAACCTAAGTAAAAATTAAGTAAGTGTAATAAGTAAATACTTATTTACACCAACACCCCCCCTTAAGTGCAAGTTAGGGGAATGCCCTTAAGCTTACGCAATCTAGGATGAAATGCAATATGGGTCCCGGCTACTAGGCCATGTTAGGTACCCATGTACATAATGATATACAATCTCTCAGAAAGCGGGGAAAGAGGGAAAAATTCATTGGAAAAACCCTCCCCCAAAAATAAAGGAGGATGCATTGATGGATGGAATAATCAGGACCCCCCCATTATTACATACATCCAATATATACATAAGAGAATGATGAGAAGAGGAAGAGAGACAAGATGGGCTCCCCCCCCAAAGAAGAATGTCAAACAGTGAGTGCTCCAATGAAGAAGCTGATCCAAGACTGCAAAATAGTGTTCCTCCCCTTAGGAAGAAACAATGCCAAGGGTACAAATGAGGTGCTTCCACTGTTTGTGGAAAGAATCCCATGGATAAGTGATGTCTCTAAAACCTGTTCAACTGGCTAAAGAACATGTCCCAAAGAACTATCTATCTCTGTAACTGATGAAGAACCCTACTAAAATTGCTGATCATGAGTATCCATAATCACTTCAATCTGTGATGATTGATAATGTAGAGGATGAAGAAGAGAGTTTGATGGAGCTCTTGTAACAACTGAAGAAGGTAATTCTGCATTAAGAAGAAGAGGCAAATCATCAATATTGTCCCCCAAATTTGTCACTGAACCTGTATCTAGAAGACCTAAAGTACCCTGTTGTTCTGGACCTATCACTGTGGCAATGTATGCATGCACTAAGGTGAGTATGTAGCAACCCTGGCTGAATGCAAAAGGACTTGCTAATACCATGTGAACCATTTGTAGAACACTTGTTGCTCTAGAATACTTCCCTCATTGTAACTTCCCCTCTGGATGCATATCCACTGAATCTGATGAATATTTACCCTTAGAAAATTTGATTTGAGGTAGACCTTTGACCATTTGGTATGTGCAAAGTTGCTGAAGATAGCGATAGTCAAGATGACCATAAAGCTCATGCCATAATTGCATGTTTGAATTTGATTGTGTTAACAAGGCCTTTGAAGGAGTCTTGCATAAAAAATGCAAGAAAGAGTACAACCTCTTGTGATCATTCACTTTCCCCACTGCAACCAAGGAATTATCTTTAAGACTGTGCGCTTTGACTGAGTCTGGAAGGAACTCAACTCTATGTCCATCTCCAAAGTGAGTGACTTGGTAGATTGATAGGAGATTAGAATTTAGGTTTGGAACATAGACAACCTCTTAAAATTCTCTATTTTCCATCTCCATGTTACCTTTTCCTTCAACTTCCATTTTTCTATCATTCCCCATGAAGATGTGTGGTACCTTTAAGTGATTCATTGAAGAAAAATCCTCCTTTGAAGAACCCATGTGATATGAGGCACCGGATTCAAATATCCATTCCTTCAAAGAGTTTCCATTTTCCATGAATGCTTGCTCTTTGCCCTTTGAATCTGAAGAAGATCCCTTCTCCTTGTAAGCATTAGGAAATCAAACATTATGTTTCTTCATGATGTTGGTTAATTCATCAATCTTTTTGATATAACACTCATGCTCTTCATGACCTATTTTCTTGCAATAAGCACACTTCTTCTTCTCCTTATTATTGTCCCCTTTCTTGTTGGAATTCAAGGACTTGCCTTGTTGATTTGATTGAGGTGTTGACTTTTTTGAATCCTCGGATTTGTTCTTCCATTTCTTCTTACCCTTTCCTTTGTTTGAAGATTGTCCAGTTGAATGTTGAGAACCCTCATTAGTCTGTCATCTTTTATAGAATTCCCACAATCAGAAAGCTTTGTCCTTAATTCATTCACCTTAATGATGAAGTCCTGTATTGAGTCATACGACTTAGGATCTAAGGAAACTAGCTCATCTTCTATTTTGAATACATCCTCTTCAGACACTTTACCATAAAGGCTTTCAAGGGTATCCCAAGCTTCCTTCGATGTAGTACATTTCTTGATTTGATACATGATCTTATCATCTACCCCCAAACATATATCACCTAGGGCTTTCCTATTCATGGATACCCAATCTGAAATTTCACTTGCAGATACATTAGCACCTGTTGGTTTAGGAAGAGTACCATCCACATATTGTGAAACTCCATTATGCATTAAGTGATACAACATTTTGATTGACCATGAAGCATAGTTATGAGGAGTTAATTTAGGAAACTTAAAGTTCCCCATAATGCAAAAAATGAAAGAAAATTGCAGAAAAGAGAGAACACAACACCAAGAATACCCCCCCTTTTCACTAAATCAAGAAAAACCCCCAAAATAGATGCTTTGGGCACTTTATTAGTAGTGCAATTACAATGGGCCACTTGCCAATTTTGGCCTTCATGGACTTTTGATTTTGCTTGTTACAACCTCTTAATAGAGTACAAATCTGAAACTTTACAATGTGCTACAATTCTAAAGCATTACAAAGCAAAGAAAGGCCCTTTTGCTGAAAGTGTCAATTTTATCCACACAAATCTATAATCTGATGTCAAATCTAGAAAGTAGACAAAAAAAATGCACTTTCAAAAAAAATGGAACCTATTTTTGACTCCAGATGTGCTCGTACGGAGCATTTGAAGTTGTAAAATACAGGATTATCTAGGTATAGTCACCAAAAAATGAAATTTTTGAACAATCCGTGCACCAAAACTAAAAAATAGCTGCATCATTGAAAATTTAGAAATTTTTACCCAATTTCAAAAAAAATTGCACCTGATTTGAAGTTCGGATGTGTGAGTTATGGCCTCTTGAAGTTGGACTGCAAAAACCAAAATCAATTTGATGAGGGGTTGCACCAGCAAAAGACGGGGTTAAATTTGACAGTCATATGGCTATCATAGTAGTTGTAACTTGGCCTGTGATGACATCCAGACGAGTGTCAATTTTAGGCTTGCAAAATGATGATGTCACGAATAACTTGGCCCACTGGCTGACGTGGCTACTAGCGTGGCAATTTCGTACTGTACGAAATGTACAAACAAATCAAACATGTCTGTGACAGGGCGCTAACAAGGATGGATGAATTGGCATGTTCTTCCACTATCAGATGCTCGAGCTAATTAATGATGGCTACATGGCTTGCTCTATAAGCAGGTGTTGTTGATTAATGTCGCTTACGAGCGATCTGCGACCTCTGCATGGGCTATTTGAAATTTTTTGCATGTCACGCTATGAGCGTGTCTCAGTAGTGAAGGTGACACCAAAATATATACTTCACGGGTGCCGAAAAAGGAATTTCATCGCTGAGAACCTGCGAATTATCTCACATTCGTGGGTTTTGAAGACTCGGCAGGGTTTAAGACCAAAGTGCCGCAGAATATGAAACAAAGGATGTCCGCCGGGATGTCTGTGGTCTTCTATGCAAGAATTTATTAGATTTTGTCAATGGTTTGAGTATAGGCCTGTGAAATTTGTAGGTGGTTGGGCTACTTTGGGATTAATTAGCCCGACGGTTTAAAAATAAACCCTGTGAATAAAATAATCTACCAAATATGCAGACCAAGGGTTGATAGCCCGACTCTACCAAAAATTTTCTCTGCCAATGATGTATAAAAAATTTCAAAAAATGCCAAATTCAAAAAACACAGAGACAGATTTGAAAATAAAATAAAATAATCAGATCAAATTAGATCACACCCAATTTGCAAATCGGACCCTTCGGGTGCCGGTTTGCAAATTTTTTTTGCCTCATGATCAACTTTCACCCAAGATAGGCAAATTTATAGTCAATCTTTATCGGATCAATGCTCTGGATGCAACAGAGAGGTCAGATTTGGCTCTAGATGCTACCAATTTCTACAGATCCTCTGGATTGGTGTCGAGGTGCCGAAGCATGAACAGTCTCGAATGGCTACGTGATGAGAATCCTCCTTGGCTCTGATACCATGTAAGAATTTGGCTTAGGCCAGAATTCACCCAAGAACTAAAGAACTCAACACAAGCACATAGTAGACCAAAATAGGCAAAGTATGATTAGAATGATGATATTCATTCAATAATTGGATGCCAGAGTACACTAGGAGTGCTTGAATATAAAGGCCTCAAGAGAGCTTCTAGAATACATACAAGTCAGCATCATGATATGTCATACAACTAGGCACATGTCCACCAGATATAGATTATCCTCCATTAAGCACAGGATTAAGTGCGATGATGTGAGGATAAGACTACAATGGTGTAGCATGCAAATCAGTGGAGTAGACAACATGTGCTAAATGAGGAGTGTGAAAAACTGTGTTGTCATCATGACAACTCAGTGAATGATGCATACTCCTATGTTGTAGACACCATGTGCATAATTAGAGTTGCATAACTCAATGAGAGTTCACAAACTCCTAAGTGTCTCACCTAAAATAATAATAAAATAATGCAAAATAATTAAATAATGCATTAACCTAAGTAAACTTAAGTAAGTGTAATAAGTAAATACTTATTTACACCAACAGGAGGAACTCATCATTATGCTTACTAAAAAAAGGACATGTATGAAAGCTAATATGGTAGGGTATATGATGTGCAAAAAGCTATTATAACTTTGTGGGCATTAAAGCAGTTTTGGGTGATACTCGTAGCTCTATCTTGCAAACTAGTATAAGAAAGGCACCCATGTGGGTTTGTATATTGTATTTCTACAATTCTACATTTGTGGTGATAATAAGAAGCCCATATTTTTCTCTCTCTTGATTTGTGTTGTTAGGTTTATCTTATTTGTTGTGGTATTAAGGGGAGTATGCTTCACCATGACTTTTTGAGGGAGCATTACACAGTTTGGTCTTTCCTCTTTCTGTTCAAGATTTGAGCAACTTCATTGCTTTAAAAATCTTATTTGTGTCATTTTTTTCAAACTTCTTTGATATAGTATTTTCTCAAACACTATGTCAAAAAAAGGCAAAATGTAGATACCTAAATCCAATTACACAATTTTAGTAATCCTATTTAGTCATCTCTTAAGGTATTAATTGACTAAATATTTAATATTTAATTAATTTATGTCATCCCTTAGCTAATTAATTCAAAAAAATCTATAGGTAATGGGCCAAAGCCAAGAGATTATTTTATTATTTATTTATTTAGATTTGTTACAATTATGTGTTAGGATCAACTAGATTCAAACCCAAGACCTCCCAAATGAGAGGCTCATAATTTACTATTGTATTGTATGCTCTTTCCTTAGTTAATTAATTCAATTAATTGACTATAGTCAAATTAATAATTAAATAAAACCTATACTTTGGTTTATTAATTAAACCAAGTATCAGAAATATAATTTGGCTTTTACCTAGTGATTACTGAATTGCAATATAAAGTTAATACCTTGAAAAAATAACTTGCAACATAACAACATTCACATAATTGACACCATGATTTAACATGGAAATGTTGTAAATAAAAAATAACCTAAGACCAACAACCAAAATAATTTTCACTCTTCTGAAGTGAGCTATGTTAGGAGCCAATCTTGTTAAAGGTTTACGTGCACATTTTTTGTGTGACCTAGTTAGAGGGTTTTAACATAAAGATCATCTAAACCTTATCCCTCCTTGATCTTGTCTAAAGGGTGACTTTCTCTAAAGGACTTAAAAACATCACTAATCGATGTTACCATAGAGGATTTCATAGACTTGTTAGGTCCATTTGGTTATGAGATTTTTTTACTACAATGGTAAGAAAGTAATAGTTAAATGGTCTGTAAGATTTGACACTAGCTTGCTTGTGCAAGTCTTTGTTATGCTCTTCTTCTTCCTTCTTTGATCTCTATTTGATCTTTATTTGGATGATTCACTTCTTTACACTTTCACTTTGCTCAAACTCTGCTTGATCATCAATTTGCTCTACTTAGTTCTCCTTCAATAGTACATTTGAGGGTCATTTTTTACGGCAAGCCAATTTGGCTTGTCAAATTCATTTATTAAAAAAATGATCCTGATAACATCAAATTTTTGATAAAAGTTAAGTTTGGCATCTAAATTTTGACGTCATCGGGATATTAAAAAAAAATGAAACTTCATTTGTTTACATGGCAAAGTGCGGGTGTGTGGGAGGCTTCGAGAAGAGTTTTACAATGCTGTTTAAATGTAAGGGTTAAATTATAGTTGCATTTAAAGGTAAGGGTTAAATTACATCTATTTCATTTCCTATTTACACCATGGTGGCCATATTTGAGTTTTGGTCAAGCATTTATTTTGCAGTGGCGAGTTTTGTGCTATGAGTTATTTGTTGGTGTTATTTTGTCAAAACGTTGGAGGGAAAGAATTATAAATTTAAAATTATGAATAATACTACTCTGATCAAATAACAGAATAAATTTAAAATATATTATGGTTTGGAAGAAATAAGAAAGAGATTTTGATAGCTTAATTCCACCCCTGCAACTACCTTTAGGGATCTTTTCTTGCTGGTCTCATCCTCCATTGACAATTTTAACACACTTTTCACAATTTTATCAAAACATTGAAGGTTTTAACAAATTACCTCAATCTCCATATTTTTATTAGATCTCAGCCTTTTTATCTTTCATATAAATTGTGATCTACAAAGGAGGAGCAATTTTGAAGTTTTGGGTCCACTACCATGAAAAAAATTGAAACAATTTTTATACAACTTTAGGGGAGTTGTTATATAAGTTTAAAGTATAATAATGGAACTCAAGCAGTCAACAAATAATTTCTCTATTGTGGTCATGAAGTGGCTACTAAGCCATGGACGAATCTCTTGTGTCCACTGTCAGTTTCTTACTAAACATGTTTGAACGAGAATAAAGAGTGAATCTTTATAATAATGAACAGGATCTCAAATGAGTATATGAGATTCAAGAACAATATAAAAGGGCCCAAAAGTAAGGTTTATGATTTTTAATTTTCAAAAATAAATTAAATAGAGTGTTACAAGGTTGTAATTTAAGGTAGTATAATAGCAAGGACCACATCACCCATACAAGATTGTGTATGATTGGAATTATTGCCTTTCGTAGTATTGGAATATGAGAATCCCAATCTATGCTAGCAGGACTCTCTACATACAACATGTTTCATTTTGCCCACAAAAAAATTAATATATTATCTATAAGATTCTTGCAAGAAGAATATAAGGTAAAGGCCAAGGATTTTCAATGCAGTCATTTGCTTAGCCTTAAGAAGCTCCTAACATAAAAAACTCAATTTGTGATACTCATTCAACTATCCTAATCTTCCTTCCAACAATGCCTAAGGAATTTTGACCCAACCACTTTCATGGGAACAAAGAATTGTGTTTGATACACTTTGTCAAAAAGTCCTTAGTTTTATCTGAGTTGTATCATAATTACAATTGGTCATCTTGTGCTACATTAGTTGAATTTACTATCAACAAAGTCAAAGTCAGGGCAACAATAGGTAGTTGTAGACCTAATTCATCCATATTCTATGCAGCTAGTTGATAATATAAAAGTCTAAAATTTTATGCTTTCTTTTGTTGTTGCATACAATATGAAAGCTTTCAAAACAAGGTTGAGAAATGAGAGTAGAGTTTCTTCTTCATTTCTTGAAGCATGGTGTATATATGTTCTATACAAATAGTTCTAAACAAGGGATAGAAAACTTATGTTCTCTATAAAAATTCACAAAATGAGGATTTGAAATGAAGGTAGACTTTCCTCTTGATTTCTTAAATTATGGAGTCTTTATGTACTTATATAACAATATCTGACAAAGTTCAAGAGACTGTCATAGAATATTTCTGTGAGTGATGTTTAACGATTAGGATATCTCTTCATCTTTCCAAACATTTATTTCTTCTTGCTTGTAAATGAAGCTCCTGGCAAAAGAGATATAGATACACAAGAAGAGTGCATTGATTGCAGCCAAAATCCAGTACATGTAGTCCAAATGAGCTCTATTAAGTTGTATTTAAACTAGTTTAGTCCCGTAATTATACTATCAAGTTCCTCGATAATAGAAATAACAATGTTGTTGAGGAAGCTACCAACTCCAAAAATGCTCAAATAGAGGGCCACCCCGAGGCTTCTATAATGGCCCGTCAAGGAACCCAAAAGAAATTAACCTAAAGTTTCACTAAGTTTGCCAAACATTTTTTTTTGAAACATAATAACTTAACAACAACAAATATAATATAGTGGAAGTATTAACATACATATAAGCACGCACTATAAAATAGATTACAATTCTTCAGGGTCTTATGATGTTGAATCACATTTAATTTTAATTAATACTAAAACCAATATATAACACATCCATATTAAAGAATAACTACAAGTGCAAATTCCATTTAAACAATATACAATTATCTCGAATGCCACTTGGCAATAATAAGAATGCACAATCATCCATTGTACAAGTCATAGGGTGTGAAAGGCTATAATAATATACATCATGAAATAGATAACATCATCTCATAAGATCTATGAAGTCAAATACAATACACTAAAGTACAACCATCCATCATAGAAATACAAGATCAGATAGAAAGGAACATTTGCACAAACACATCTAGTAACGACATTTGACAATTGGATCTCAATGGTACAAGAAAAATCACTACTACCAACCTTGTGGAACCCAAAGAGGTCCACTCCCACCACGCTGAGTAGATAAACTCAAGTCCCAAATCAAATAATAAACTCAAAAGTCAAATCCAACATCTAGTTTCAAGGAATCACTTGAAAGAAAACTATCTCAAAGGGTATCAACTAATCCTAGAGGCAATACAAACATGTAGGGAATTTATTATGCATTTTGGCAAGTGTCATCGCACGAGCCAACTCTAAGGTTACCTGGCTAATATTTTAATCCTCTGCCCCCCTAGTGACTCTACATGACACTAGTATCCTTTCCTACTTACAAGGCATACTAATGAGTTAGCTCTAAGGTTACCCGACTAGTCTTTTAATCCTCCAACTCCCTAGTGACTTTGTGTGGTACCAATATCTTATTAATTCAATTTAAACCCATTTAATTAAATTTTATCACTTATTAAATAACCTACAATGGGTTACCCATCAACATCTTTAGGGCCTCAACCTCCATTGTAAGCTAGTTCCCAACATGACATATAGATAACCTACCCTAAGCTCGAAAAAGTACAAATCAAAGAATCACATTTTTCACTAATGCAATCATTATAACATGATTGATCAAAAATCAAGTACACATAAACCAATCCATGTCATAACAAGACATCGCCAAGAAAAATTAATACAAACACCTCAGTCCTATACAAGCAACTCTAAAGCAATCCAAAAATAACTGATCAAAGACTCAAAGGTTAAATCAGACAGGTCACAACATTCAACTTAGTTTCACACAAGAACACTAGAAAGCAATAACAATCAATAGATCAAAACTCCTCATAGAGCATACAAGACACATTACCATGGTTGAGTATAAAAGATCATGATCAAAACATCATCATGACATCACAAAATAGAACTCTCGAGCCTCTGGTAAACATCTTAATTTGGTCAAAGTACTAAGTCAACCCAACACCCAACTGTAGAATCATGTGTCATAAAAAAGCACATACAAAACTCATTTTCTCAATTCGTTACATTTTGAAAATGCAACGATTTAATTCTCACTTATTGATTTCATGTTTTCACTTTCACTTTCAAGCACAAGATTTAGATATACAAGAACATGGTTTCAATTTACATTTCTCTAGTTACCAAATTCAGTAAGGTTTCTTGAGTTCACTAGAATCCTAGACGATTCAACAAATCATATAAAGTTGCTTAAACATAGTTTCATAGTTTAATTCATTTCAAACAAACACAATATTTGATGTTCAAAAATAGGGTTTCTGTTTTCATTTCATCTTCATAGATTCACTAAAGTTCGTGATTACAATCAGAGTTCAGCTTCTGTCTTTTCAAAGTATAATAACTACTAAGGTTCCCAAATCATAAAATTCCCCTAATGTTGATAAAGATCATTTTCATGACCAAACTAAACCATCAAGCACAACTCGAGTTTACCAATCTCCCCAAATCACAAATCAAAGTATGTTGTACCAATACATTTTAATAATAAATTAATTAAAAACTTTAATTAAATATTATTAAACAACAACCCAAAAATCATTAATTTATTCATGATTATAATAACTTATTTTAAATTATTAATAAAATAACTACTAATCTATTAATAAAATAATAATTAACATTAATAATAATATAGTTAACAAAATTATATTAGTTAATTTAATTAACAATAAATATAATAAAATATTTTAAAAATTTAAAAATTTTAAATATATTAAAAACTATATAATAAAAATTTTATTTAATTTTTATTTTTATAAATAATATAAATAAGAAATAACATTAAAAAAATCCTTACGTTTATTTAAAGGTTTTTTAGCCTTGCGGTAATGCTTTTGTAGGAGGCTATTGCCATAGCAGCATTATCTGTTATGCAACGACAGTTCCACTGTCGACAACAAGAAAGATTGGGGAAAAGAAGGGGGGTGGGGGGTTGGTGGCCCCTGCCCACCCAACATAACATTTTTATTTTATTTTTTGATTTAATCAAAACAAAATATGTGTTCCCTCAATCAATATATTTTTAATATTTAATAATGTAATTACATGGTAATTACAAATTACTATGTAATTATATTATTATTATTATTATAAATTTTCCAATATAAACTTGATATAGAAACTTGAACCAACCAATCGAAATCGATAAAACAATCTTGGCTTTCATTACAAAACCCATATTTCAATTTTTTCAATCAATCAAACAAATGTTTCAAATTAAATCCATTTATAAATATTCTCAAGAAACAAGGGGCGATAATTTCAACAAACAAGGGTCTGAATTCTAAATTAACAAACATTGATTTCAAAAGAATGAAATTCATTCACAGATGTCTTCGAACACAAAGAACTATAAATATGCAAACAAGGGTTTCAACCCAGAGGAATTCTAAAAATAGAAACACAACAGACACAGAGAAGACAGAAATTCAAAGAACAAAAAACCACTGTACAAATAAACCATGAGATCCTACCTGGATTTGATGCTAAAATGATAGACGCATAAAAACATGCAACTATTCCTCCCCCCCTCTCTCTCTCTCTCTCCCCTCCTCCCCCCCCCCCCCCCCCTCGCTCGCTCTCTCTCTCTCTCTCTCTCTCTCTCTCTCTCTCTCTCTCTCTCTCTCTCTCTCTCTCTCTCTCTCTCTCTCTCTCTCTGTCAAGACCTTCCTCTTTGAAATTGCTCCTCCAAAAGTTGTGTCCTTGTAAAATGAGCTCCAGATCTTTGATAAAGAGTTCTCCCTTGATTTGGGGCTATGATTGTGCAATCAGGTGAGGGAATTTGTTGATCAACTACTATTTATTACCTTATTACCTTTTCACCTTTTGATGCACAACTCTTTTAGATATTGAATTACAAAATATCTTAATTTAAATAATTAGCTTTCTCTTTTTAATTGATTTTTGAGATGTTTTTAATAATATATTTATTAATTTACTTAATAACATTATTTAGAGCTTATTATTAAAATAAAACTCCTAAATAATTATAATTAAATTAAATAAATATAACTATATACAATAGAACTATAACTTTATCTTTAAATTTCATTCTTTTATTTAATTAATTCACCAAACATTTTTAATAATATATTTATTAATTCAACTAATAATATTATTTAGAGTCCATTATTAAAATAAAACTCTTAAATAATAATTATTAAATTAAATAAATATAAATACGCCTAAATTAGAACTTTAATAATTATTTTATTTTATTAATTTCCCAAATAATTAAATATAATTAAATATAATTAAATATTGAATTTCTTTATAAAATTTCCATTAAATTAAATTATTAATTTATCCTTTAATATGATTTAGTCAAAACAAAAAATCATCACAGACCCACAAAACCAAATACGATACCTCAACTGAAGATAATGAATAAAGTCAAACTCCAAGGTCAAAGTCACGAATTCATGTCATTTGACAAATTTGGAAAAGTGAAACTAACTGAAATACTTGTCCTATTTTCTAGGAAAATTGGCTTAAGTTAGAATTTGGACTCGAGAGTTATCTCCCCACTTATACCATTGAAATATTGTGATAGGGTGCGCTCATCCCAACAATTTAGGGAAGTCGATAACTAGTACCTACAAATTTGCATAAAATCCACGCATGTACAAACACATGTATTCTGAACTAAATAGGCAATGGCAGGAAGTGGTACATCGTGTAGACCTTGAATAACAAGTGAGTACGACTCACTTCCTCAACCACTTCAAAAATGTCAAATATAATGAAGACATACACGTACACCATACACTTTCAGGTATGGGGTAAGTAACCATAGAAACTACATATAAATCATTCCTCTAACTATAATCATGAAATCATTGAAAGCCATTAAATGAACATATATATCATCATCAAAATAATCCTAAAATAATTGAAATAACTAGTACCAAGGTAATTCATCATATAATCAACTGAGTATGAAATAATATCCAACAATCTGGAAAATAATGTCACTAATAATCAAGCTTAAACATAAAGCTGACCTAAAAGAGTTTGGCAATATAGTCAAAAAAGTCAACTAGGGGTAGAAATTACATCCACTCCCCCTAGACTTAGGCTTACTCCTAGAATCCTACAAGAAAAATAAAGCTAAACTAGGGGTAGGCATTACAGCTTCTCATTGAGTCAGGCATCTAACCATAAAATAACTCTTGCAAGCCTAAATAGGTGAACACATCCAAAATACCAAAAATGATGTATTGAGTTGCATTAGAAACCTCAATCTTTGATCATTGATTTAGAATGAATCTTCTACAAATCAATCACTCATAAAGAAAATACTTATAGAAGAACCCAACCTCTGAGATCGAGAACTAAACTTTCTTGCCTCTTGTATACTCACGTCAAAAGATTTAACTTCCTCTATCTTGAATGAAATTAGAAATCAAATTTAGTGTTTCTATCTATGGTTGATAATCTTACTTGTAACATTTTCTCTAGTGCACTATTTGTCACTTTCTAGAGAAGTATCCCACAGTCTTGCATCTAGATCAACATTTGGTTGTCAGACCAAAAAAGTTAGTTCACTAGTTAAGGCTATCAACTGTGCTACTAGAATTACCATGATCAAGTGTAGTAGCTTCAACTTCAATACTGCCTACTTCTTTTGTTGCTAATTCTAGTAACTTCCAAATCTTGACCATCCTAGATGCTATAATATTCTATTTTATGAACAACATGCTAACAATAAGAGGAACCACTACCAAGGATAGAAGAAAAGGGTGAAATTTTAAGGTGCATTTATTATACTCCTCATAAGACTACTAAATCCAAAGAGGCATTCAATAAAAAGAATTAATGCAGTCAATTGTGGTCGTAAATGAGAAACCAACACTAATATGGATTAATTGGCATAGTTTAAGTTCATCCCAAATGTTAAATCAATATAACACAAAACATATTCAACATAAAGCTACAAGAATCAAACCTCACCATTCACCATAAACTAAATATCATTTCTAATTACAAATATAGTAAAATCCAAGGGTTTAAACTATTCATAGCATAATTATGGAGTTTGTTTCAATTTCTTTGTTGTTGAAGGTGACAGAGATCAGTGCCTACTATTTATCTTTTGAAAAGTCTAGCTAACAAAACTCTAGCGGCCACACATCAGTCCTTTGGAACCCAATTTCAAGTAACTTCCATCAAGGTGATTCAAATTCAAATAATTACAAATGATAGAGCTAAACTTCAGACCTTTACCATAACTAAAAATTCTAATTTTTGGACCTCTAGAAGTCTTTACAATTGATTGTAGGTCTCATTATGACCATTTATCAATAAGACATGATCTTGATCTCATGTTGGATTTTTTTATAATGATTAAAATCTAATTACAACCTTCAGATCCAAGGAAGATAGCTAGATTTTATCCTTTCGTCACCATTTATCGAGGTCTATATTCATTTATAGAATTTGTTTTAACTTCATATCAGACCTCATTCTCATAATTTACTCATGTCTTTTGGGATAAAAATAGGATGAAATCTGCTAGGCATAAGTAATAAGGAACTACAAATGAGAATGTATCTGTTCTTTGAATATATTAGAGTATCTCACATCTAATATAATTATGCTTTTCAATAAAAATTGCTACTTAGTATCATGTTAGGTGCACATTATTATTACTCGAATACATTTATGGCACCTATTTTGATCTTTTTTGTCCCTTGACGACAATGTACACTTTGTTGACATCTATGGAGGGCTTTGTCCAATTCTACATCACTCAAGATATAAACTTAAAAACTCATGGTTGTATTCATGATATCAAGCTTATATTGATATGACAAATTTACAAATAAATTTGAGAAACTATATGATATGACATATTGATATCAAGCTTATATTGATATGATATCATCCTTAATCCTTGAATACCACATAAATAGCCTTCTTTAGAATGACATATATATTCCACTTGCAAATTGTTGCAACAAAAACTTGGACAATCTAAGTTACTAGACTAGTACAAGGTATTTTATGCCAGTGCATCTTTGTTCTGAAGAGGAATATAGTAAGAGCAATAGCCATGGTCGCAGCTAGAAGAGCAAAACCCAAACCCCACTCAACATTTTCTTGAATGTAATGATTACAGGAACCAATACAAATAAACCATTGCATAAACCAAAACACCACTAGTTGAAGAAGGAGCTCTCACTTTTCCTCTATTTTGGGTCTCTCTCATCAAATTGCTCTACCCCAAATCACTTCCAAAGGGCTAGACATAAATTTAGCTATGCATTGAACCACATGACTTTCTTTTGTATCTTAGTTCTAATTTATTGAACCTATTAGACTATAGATATTGGTTCTAATTTGGACTTTCCTCCATGATTCCTTTGTATGGTTCCAATATTTTAGTTCCTTGAATTTCATTTGAAAGTAAAGTTAGTTAAACAAGGTGATAAAATTGCATATGCAGATGTATGTAGTATGTATGTGTATATATATGTATGTATGCATATGTATGTGTGTATACATGTATGTATGTATATGTTACGGTGGGATGAAGACCAAATTAGCAAGAGTAAGGATTTTCCCACCAAAAGGATTGCTATTTCATTCCAAACTCATAGAATACTATTCCAACCCCAGGCTAGGTTGAAGATAATCAATTTATCGGTCATAAATCTTGACCTTACAACTTCATCCTTCCATATTTGATCAAAATAATGATTTGATTGTTACATTTCCAGATTGTAATAAAAATTGCAAAAAGTTGTTTGACAACTTTTGTTGCAATTTTTGCAATTTTTATAATTTTTACACAAACTTCAAATTAAAAGATTCCATGTGCCTTCAAAACTATACCACAATATGCAAAAAGATTAAAAACATAAAAATGGAGATTTATGACCAATCATTGAAAAACCTTTGACTTGCCTATAACCTTTTTACAATATGTAAACAACTTGCCTAAATGCATGTTTGAGATTGTCTAACTTATCTTGTGTCAAATTGGATGCTTATTGATCACCTTCTATACTATCCCACCTAGGGTTTGACCACCTTATTTAGGACCTAGGGCCCCTGCACCAAGATTTAGGATTTTTTTGCTCTGCCCTTTTGATTGATGTATACGTATGTATGTATGTATGTATATACATATATAAACATGTGTGTGTGTGTGTGTGTGTGTGTGTGTGTGTGTGTGTGTGTGTGTGTGTGTGTGTGTGTGTGTGTGTGTGTGTGTGTGTGTGTGTGAGTGTGTGTGAGTGTGTACATAAATATAAAATAAAACTCACTCAACAAGTAGCATGGACATGAGCTTTTAAACATAGTTATATAAGGAATGAGGTAGGACATATATAAGTCAATGGGTCTAGTTGGCGATTAGCTGGGTTGATTACAAATTCCTATAGAACTGTCATTATATTAGGTACAATAAAATGAACAATCAATGGTTCCCAACTAGTATTAACATGAATACTCTATTTATACCCATTGATTATTGTCACAAGCTTTAAAACATAACTATATAAGGAGTGAGTTAGGACGTATATATGTTAACCCTATATTAATTATAAACTACAAAACAAATGTTGCACTAGGGTATTATAAGATTGTAATTATAGAAAACTGCCTGATTCACCTGAGTGGGTGTATGATGCCGAAGAGCCGTATTAGGTGAGTAAAGCTCACTAGTGGTTATAGGAATACAACTACATCAAAACAATTAGAAACTAGAACTACATATTAATCAAAGTGATTAGTTCAAGGGTCTTGATCCCATGTATATGGGTATGTAGGCAACCTATAGGCAGAGTATGCCTCCAGTGTGCAGACACCTTGGACATAGTTAGGTAGCCTTGGAAATAGTTAGGTAGCATGGATTTTCACAATGTAGTATGCAATTTCTCTGGCCTTTCCTCATGGATGTAATAGTTCAAAAGCTTTCTACCAAGTTGAATGAAGTCTAGAATCAATACTAATGCTATATCATTCAAAATCAAAGCCAATATTTATATTGTTTAATTCATTTGATTTGTTTAGATGCCATACGTACTAAAGAGATAGTAATATTTAATTATTTAAATATTATTGATTATATACAAAAAACTACTAATGCTTGTATGTTTATATTTGTTATAATTTTATAGCCCGAATATTTGTTTCTAAAAAAAATCGATGCCTAACAATATGTACCTAGAACAAAATTAGTTGACAATTACTAGATTGTGGTCTCAGTTCAAAAGAAATGGTGATGGATAATGCTATTGTCCTTGCAAAAAATGAAAGGGCATAAAGAATCAAAGGATTCTAATCACAATCGCTCAAAGACATTGTAGGCAACACGATCACATTGAAGGGGAAAGGATTTTTGTCCTTTGGTGAATGTGAATTTTAAATTGGTGGAACATGGAGGTGTGAATATGAAAGCAGAAGGTAATGCTCCCATGGAAGAAGATGATCATGAGGTAGAGAACACAATTGAATATGCTGGTATCGATGCAACTAATAATGTGCCAAAGAATAGGATTGTAGAAGATGTTACTGGCACAACTAATGAAAATGATGAAGATGATGATAGTCGTGCATCTAATGGTGACAATGAAGACAACCTTGATATTCTTGCAATTGAAAAGGCATACAAGCCCTTGTACTAAGGCTCCCAAACAACACTTCTCTCTGCTATATTATTGCTGGTAAACTTCAAGGTTATGAATGGTATATTTAATGTAGCAATCTCACACGTGCTAAGGTATAGTGTCATTTTTGTCATCTTCTATTTTAGTGTACCATTAATGTTCTTTATATTAATATCAATATTTTTTCCATAGGTTTATAGGTGAGTGTTTCTTACCACCATTAAACATTCTAGCTCGCTCTCACCGAGAATTATCAACCATTGTGAAAGATATTGGAATAGTGTCAAACAATACATGCATGTCCCAATGATCATATTATATATCATAAATAACATGAATTTGCAATAGAATTCCCTAATTGTCACATTAGTAGATATGGATAAGATCAAATAATGAAAAAAGGTGCCTTACAAGGTTTTTTGGTACATTCCCATTATTCCACGCCTGTAATGATTATTCAATTGTACTAGCTTGACACAATTTATGGATTATCATGCATGCAATAGAAGTGAAGATGAAATTATGTGAGTGCCTATGAATGGTTCTACATTCAAGTACATAGAAGATAGGGGGCCAATATTTAAATAAGAACCTCATAATTTGAAGCTTTCATTGGAAGCAGAGGGTGCCAATCCATTTGGAGAGATGAGATCTATTTACTCGGTCTGACCTATTTTTGTTATTAACAATAACATTCCTCCTTGGATGTTCATAAAGAGGGAGCACGTAATGTTGGCAATGATTGTACCAGGTATTTTTCCATTTAGTAGTCATCTAAATTAATTTATAAATACAATACCGAATTGACCATAATAATTATGTTTTGTTTATATTCATTCAACTAGGTAAGTACCAAGTGAAAAATATGAATGAATATATTGAGCCCTTGATTGATGAGTTATTGGAGTTATGGAGTGTAGTCACAATGTGCGACATCTCTAGACCAATTGGTGAAAGGCAATTTCAATTTCGTGCAATGTTGTGTGGACTATACATGATGCCACTGGACTAACACATTTTTTTGCTATGTAAAATTGTTAATGCATATTTCTCATTGTATGTTTAAGTTGCGTGTGATAATTATAAATATGAATCTTACACTACACATATCATCCACTTATACACGATCTCGTAGGTCTTCAAAAAAGGTAAAATTTGCATGTCCAATTTGTGGTCCAAAGATGAAATCTTGACATTCAAAAAGTTTAGGAAAGCAGGTGTTTGATGAGCATAGACACTTTCTCCACATAAATCATAAGTATCAAATTGTTAGAAAACATATTTTCAATGGGAAAGAAGAGACAACGTCAAAGCCACAAAGAATGACACCTCACATATGGAAGTTGGAATACAATAGAATGAATCATCGAAGCAATGTCATTCCATATAATGTAGGTTTTCATATAAAATTTAAATTTGGATACAATCTTTTGTTCACTAATGATATAATTGATGTTCATGAAGGTTGTAAAGGCACCGATGAGAAATTTCCAAAAGGACTTAAAAGCTATCCTAGACAATTTAGTAGGTTGTTGTACTACGAGCACCTCCCAATCATGCATTTGTTTGATGCTATGCATATTGGAAAGAATGTAACATAGACACTATGGAAAATATTGGATGGAAGGTGTGACAAAGAAAAATTGGTTAAAATTTGCAATAACATTGATGAATCCAACCATGCATTGAATTTTTTTGTTGAATTAGATAGAGATGGAAACTAGATTAATATGAGCACCATTCCTTGGTTATTAACACAACAACAACCTGATGCTATATATGAAGCCATAAAAAAAATTCCCACAATTTGTTGCAAACATAAGCAATCTTATATCAAAGAAAGGTGATTTTGGGTCAAGGTTGAAAATGCATGATTCGCGTACCTTCATCAAGGTAAGTCATGATTGAAAACATTGTGTACTTTTGATGATTTAATTTTATAATATATTGAAAAGATCATTTTATTATTACTACAATACATTCTACCTCTATCTCTCCCACAAAACTTTGACAACATAAGTGTCAAACATGTTAAATATGATCTTGGGAAATACATGAGGTTAGAAGTGTTATTAGTCTCATTAATATATTTTTGTGTGATGGATATCTTCTAGGTGGTTGTCATCTAAAGAAATTGATAAAAAATACATAAAGCAATGGAAGAGAAAAATTCCTCAACTTTTGTGTGACATGCAAAAGTGTCTACCTTCAACATTTTTCAATGCATAAGAATATTACCTCATGCATCTAGTTGAGGAAATCAAATTGTGTGGACCTGCACCGACTAGGTCAGTGTGGATGGTTGAGAAGCAATTAGAATTTTTGAAGGGTCTGGTTCAACAGAGAGCACATCTTGAGGGTTCCGTGGTAAAGGGGTATATGGTCTACCAGACCATGGTTTATATTAGTGAATATCTTAGGTCCATGTAGATCACATTGGGATCCCAACTCCATGAACAGATTCTAAGGGGAGTACTTAACGAGGAAAGGTAGATTGAGGAAAGTGAGAGGTAATCATAAGATGTTATAGTAGTCATAAGATGTTATAGTAGTTCGTTAATTCTTATCCATCATCAATGTAAGTTGTTTCTAACTGGTCTATTTATTTTATACAGTTGCTCATGATTAGGATGCACTTCATTTGTGTATTGTAAACAATCTTAATTGGATGATGCTATGGATTGAACAATCTCAACAAAATGGTCACTCATTAAAATGGGAAGATGTTGCTTCATTGGTTAAAGAAGCTCATCATAATGGAGATCCCAATGTTACACTAACGGTAATTGATCTAGCAAATCGTTTAAGAGGTGGAAAAGTGTGTATAGATTAATCTATAACGACCCATTTGATTAATTTCAACTCAAGGATGGATGCATAATTTTGACATGTTTGAAAAATAATAGGTCGAGCACCACAAAGCTATGTACTACAACGATCATAAATTTCACATAAAAAATGTAGACAAGACTAAGAGAACTTGCAATTTTGGGATAAATACAATGTTCAAGGTCACCAATATTTCATCTAGAAATGACATGCATCCTCAACAATCGCAAAATAGATACTATGGAATTTTGGATGATATAATTGAGTGCGACTTCAATTCCTTCAAACAAGTGTTTGGTGTCAAATGGTGCAGGCTACGATTGAATCAAAATGATCCTGAGAGAACTGTTATTGAATTGATAATGGCTTTACAATGATTAATAAAAGGTCATTTGAGCCAGTTGGAAATGAGCCCTATGTTCTTCCAAGCCAATGTGAGGAAGTTTTTTATGTTGGCATTCCACATAAACTAGGTTGGTCAATTGTTGTTAGACACGATCCAAGAGGAAGACCAGTAAAGTATAATGTGATTAAAGAAGAAGATGAAGGAGGAGATGATGATGATGATGATGAAACTTTTTTATAAAAAATTTTATAATATAACATTGAAGATATTTGGGCCCACATTACCTAAAAGGTACGTAGCTTGATATAATTGGTTGCTACATTTTTCCTTTCATCCTTGAACTAATTTTTTTATCTAACAATTTTGTTTTTTTGTTAAAAGTTGGACTAGCCAAGCCTCTAAATTAAAATATCATCTCATAAAAACTATGGAGGAGTTCTTTGGTGAAAATAATTTGAATAGAGCCCAACTTCTTAAAAAAGTTTGCAAACATCTAAAGATTGGGATAGACCAGTACAAAAGGGCTCTAAAGCTCAACCCAAAGTACGAGCATCCTCCTATGGTGCCACAGCTAAAGTGGAATGAAATCATTGAAGATTTAATAGAGAAGAGACTAAGGGATAAAGGAATCAACCTACCACAAGGAAAAAAATAGGTACATGTCTCATAAACTTCAGTCACATTTTTTTTCAAGAATGTTGATTCACTACTTTTGCTTGCAACAATAGTTAACATGTTAATTCATGGTCAATTCTTCAAAAGGAGCGATATTTATGATTCAAACCCATAAGATAATAATCAAGACAACCAAGAAAATAAATAATACCTTCCCTAATCCCCGTATAATGAGAATCATACAATCAATGTATTCTTCATTCTGAATTTGCACAATATTTGTTGTTTAACAGTGAGAAGTGATGCCTTTGATGCCTTTTGCCATTACATGTTATTTTTTAAGAAGGTTAGTGCATTGTCCTAAAACAAGTGCCATGATGAACATATGCAAATACAATGGGAGGAGGTCAGAGAAAGCTTCAGTGTGACACATTTTCTACCACAACTACAAATCAATTTGAAGGTATTTCTTATCATGTTTTGTCTTTCTCTTTTCAACATACTATTAACTCATCAAAATGTGAAGTTATGGAAGCCATTAACATATTTTTTTTAGGACAAAATTAAAATTTCCTTCATCAATGTTCAAAAACTAATCATCTCTCTAATCCATACACATCAAACTTTGCACTAACTCATTGTACATGCATCGCGGTTGGAAAACTCAAAAACTGGAAACTTCAAATGTCCCACTATGGATTCCCTTTTATCAACACAACCTTAACTTGCTTCTACAAGCAACATTTAAAACTCTTCAATTTATGTATTGTATTTATGCAAAGAGTGGTACTTCTCATCAACTCTAGATTTTATCTATACCTTTTCTCACATCCACCCACCACACCTACTTGGAGTTGTAAAATGCAAATGGGTTGTTGGAGGCTATCTTGGGCTTCAAATTTCAAACCAAGACTACTTAGCCTTGCGTAAATTCAATAGACCATGCCTCTTGTTTTTACATGAGCATTTCAGTAGGAAGATGCTTTAATGGCATAAATCATTATCAAATATTGTCAAAAAAAATTACACCATAGCTTTATCTAATATCACTAAAACAAAAGCATCCTAACTCTATGATTGCTATCTCTGTATAAACAATGGTTAGATTCACATATTAATGTCTTCATTGGAAGTTAATGTTTTCAAGTGGATCGCTAATGCTCATGATGTTGCGTAGCACAAGTAAGGTCACCTTTGTGTCTCATCACACATCACATTTTGATAGAAGATCACCTCTTACAATTCGCATATCAAACATGTTTAATTCATTTGTGGGTTTATATAATCTAACCTATTATTGTGGATTTATATAATCTAACATTTTTATAATATATTTTAAAATTTATATATACAGGTTGTAGGACACATCAAAGGCAACACAAGCTCGGAAAGAGAAGGTTGGTCAACACCAACTTGACTCTGGTCAATATATGAAAATTCGCTCATGCCTTGTAAGTAGCATTAAATGAAATTTCATATCAAAACTTTAATATAAAATTACAAATAAGCAATACATCAATTATTGATAATATTAAGAAAAAAAATGCAAGGCATTGAATTTAATCTAGCACCCACAAAAGAGAGAAAAAGAAATTGGCTTCAACCAAGGCTACAAAGCAGTGGTTGCTCACCACCACACAAATTCTACTGCCCAAATAGGTGTAGAAGATTCTGATGTAGCAGTTGACACACATGTAAGTAGGCCAAATGAATATTAACAATAATTGAGAACTTAATGACAAATAATATATATCATGTTAATTTTGAACAATGATAATAATGTGTGCATGACTTTTCACTGCAGCCTACTACTCCCATCACAGATCTTACTCATGATGACAGAAGCATGGATCTGACACATGACGAAGAACTTTATGTGCATCACAATGATGCAGGTACATATTCAATTTCTATTGAAAATTAATCATGTAATTATTAATAAAATTTAACATCTTAAATTGCATTTAGTGTAACCTTTATGTGATATATTTTGAGTATGCACAACATGATGTCAGTGTTCAGCATGTTGAGGTTGGGGTTAAATAAAATGTGATGGCAAATGATGTGGCACTATCAGGTAAATAAAAATCCCTATTATGTTCTTTAGATTAATGAAATACTTAGAACATTAAAAAAAAGTTTAGGATGAAACCAATTTATTTCTTATTGCAGGGGCACATTAGTCTTTTCCTTAGTGAAAGAAGAGGAAGCCTTGTATTGTAAGATCATAGCCACAAGAGCCATAGGATGCTGAATATAGTTAGGATGTGCCTATTAGTCTTTATCTTCAAAAAAAGAAAAAAGAATTGAACAAATGAATGTTAAAAACCTTGTTTGATGATTTATGTGTTGATGGATATTTATGAATGTTGCTTATTAATGAATTTTTATGAATGTTTCTTATTGATGATGAATGTTGATGGATTTTTATGAATATTGATGAATTTAATGTCATATTATTGAATATTGTTATGTGATTATAATGATGGTCGTGCTCACAAATTATTGATGAATTTTTATATGTATGTTATGTGATTTTAATGATTTAATGATATATTTCTAAAATGAATGAATGAAACATTTATTTAGTTGTTAATGGGGTATTTAGAGTGATTATGTGGGGGGGGGGAGGATGAGCTTCCATCTTCATGTGCTTGGCCTTGTTAAGTAGATAATATGAAAGGATTCTTGAAACCAAGTGAAGCTCAAACTAAACTTGTGAAAAGCATTTTAGTTACAACTTTTTTTTATATCATGTCATTATTGACACTCACATGCATTATTGTCATTATTGTAGATCATGGGGCTGCTTGAACTTTGAAGTCTCCAACATGATACTTACACAAGAGATTGTATATCACACTTGTGCACCAAGGGGGAGAAAGTATTTGATTGTCAATATTAAGGTATATTAATCTTCTAAGTTTAGTGAAAATTCAATCACGCCTTGTCGGTATAATGTTTATTTCATAGATATCAAGTGGTGAGTTCATAATAATACTTGAATCTATTTATATGTTTTATGTGCTAGACTAAAAGTTACCAACATCAAAATGGTCTTGGATGATTAGTAGCTTAATGTGCAGGAAATGTTTGTGAAGTTTTGATGCTTATTTTGTTTGTTGTATGGCATTTAAGAAATATGCTACATTTGTAATGCTTCATAGTATTATGTTGTAGGCAGATGTTATTAATATTATCTGAGATTGAGGTTGTGGGATCTTTCTAGCTAGATCAACCCATTATGAATGCATTGTATTAGATTTTTGAGCATTTCCAATATGGGGTATAGTTTTCATTTGGTTGTTTGTTCCATATCTCAATGCACATGATCTATTAAGAGCAACAAGAGAGTTTTCAACATTTTTGGTTAGTGCAACAACTAGTTCATTTTGATATTCTTGTGATTAGTAATCATACTATAGGAAAGTAAATGAAGTTCCTAAATTAGGGATATGAAATGGCCATGCAAATGAAGACGAAGTATGCTGGTGAATGCCATTGGAATAGATTGAGGATGACTGAGCCATTGAAGCATTGGCGACTCAAGTATCAAGCAATTGTACTAAAGACCATGAAGGAATGTATCAATAACAATACTATAGTAGAGACTATTCATTCAGGTTTAGTTTATTTGATATATGACTATTCATTCATGTTTAGTTGACCATGGTGTGGTTTGGAGTTGATTTGCTGATAGTGCTTAATTTTTCCTATTAGATTTTTATAGATATGTTTTTTTTTTGTGGTGAATTTCATCTTCTACAATACCACCCAACTTTATATTCGATTATCTAAAGTATGCCAAATGCCAATACAGTGGCCACCTATTCCTCATTCAAAATCTAGTTTTTACTATGGATCATTTGTAAGTATAAGTTTTTGTTCGTTGGGGTGCAGTATAAAGGTGGCTAGATTTCAATGTCATTGTATCTAATTCAATAAAAATATATACTATATTCACATAGGAAGTCTAAATGACTTGCTATTTATTACTTTTTTTTATTTCACCAGCCTTAAATAAAACAAGCATATTTCAAATTATCACAATGGTTAGAAGTTAATTGCACATCTTACTTACTGATTAATAAAATAAAGGCATATAGCAATACTTGTTCAAGTAGTTGCACCAAACAAGACATAATGTTAGAAAATCGACGAAATATAATATTAATGTAAAAGTTTTTCCAATGCTTCATCTATGGCTCGTGACTATTGATTTTTTCTAGAAACTTGGTTGTACCATATATCCATATTATGTCCAAAATATTTTAAGATCAAATTAATCTATATAATCATATCACAAAGATATTATTTCTTTTCCTTAGTCTAATATTTATATTACTGAGAAAAGGATTACATCAAAATAAGGAGCATATTCTCCAATACAAAACCACTTCAACAAACAAACTCATCCTACTATCTTAATGAAACAGATAACCTATCTCAAGCCAATAGAGATAAGCCTTTCTGACACTTCTAATGACAACAGGTTCTTGTTCGAAGAATAAAAAACCTTAAAATTTCTCATGTCGAACTCCTCCACCACACATTTCTGAAACACCTTCCAAGCTTTTTTCATAAATTTTTTCTTACTTGCCTCTTCCATACAAAATAAACTCAAAATCATGCCACCTAATAATCTTGTATCAATCAATTACATTGCAACAGATATTGCCTCATAAATATCTTCCACCAACATTTTATGAATCATACCATTCAAAGGCACTGGGTGACCAAACACTTGCAGAATAGGATGAAAAAACTCAAAAATTAGTTTCCCATCATTCACATACCCAACCGACCAATAATCCACCACCAAAAGATCAATAATGGTAACTTTCACTTAATCATTAGCTTTCTTAAAAAGTCTCACAATTTTCTCCTCTAGAGCCTCCTCCAAGTTTACAACTTGCATATATTTGCACCTTATCCCTAAAAATGACATGAGCAAAAGAAAGTCAACAAAAGAAAGAAAGAGCATAATTTATTTAAAAAGGAAACAAACCAACCAACTGCCACAAGCTGTTAAGCCAAAAGAAAGAGCACAATTCCTTTAAAAAGAAAACAAACCGACTGTCACTAGCTCTTAAGCCAAGATTCAATAAGGTATTCGATCAAACTTATTATCAGGATGCTAAAACATTCTAGAAAAGTAGTGGTCTAAAACTGCAAAAGGACTAAGTTCAAGAGAAACACTCCTTTCAACATAGGATGTGACTTCTTCTACATCAGAGAGTTGGCAAGAGAACAAGAGGAAAATATTACTATGAATATTTGGTGAAGTGGAAGAACATACCTATTGAAGATGCTTCGTGGATTTCTCAATCTAAGTTGGATTCAGCTCAAGTTGTGACATCTCAATGATTCAGGGGAATCATTTCTTTCAACCTTGATTATATGATGTAGAAGCATCCTGTTTTGCCTTGTTGTCCTGCTCATCTTTGTTCATTCTACATGTTAGATGTCAAGTTACTGTAGCTCTAGTAGATACCAAGTTACTGTAGCTCTAGTGGATTCCAAGTTTCTGTAGCAATTTAGTGTTGACTAGGTGTTGTTTCATGCGCCGAGTGAATTTTTTGGTGTCGAGTGTTACTATTGATGCTAAGTGTTCTTGTTGGTGCCGAGTGCCAGTATTTGTCTTGGTCCTTCTTTGACTGAGTTTTCTGTGTCTAGTTTTGGTTTGGGCTAACCTTGCACATATTTAATTTTGATATTTGTAGTTAATATTTGATGTGAGTCGACTTGTAGTTGTGCATGCATTTAATGTAAGGTTTAATTTTGTGATAGGCTGACTTGTGGCTACATAGGAATTTAAGGAGGTCTAGGATTGAGTTTTAGGATAGAATTTGGAGGATGTGAAAGTTGGAAGCATTTGTGTCTAGAAATCTGAATTTGAAGTTGGATTGCAAATTTGAATGTATTTTGTATCTGGTCATAACCCAAAAGTTCTTATAGTTGGGCATGTATGCTAATTATTTGGTGAATCAATAAAGTGTTTGCTCTTATTCCTTCTCTGGTTGTTGTTCTTTGTGTTGTGTTAAATCTTGCATGGGGGTTTGGATAGTTGGGTGCGCCCTTTGGCCCTAGTTTTTCATCCCTTCCTACATCAAGTGGTACTAGACTCAAGGTTTGTCCTTGTAGTGATTGGTTCATGTATAACCCTGAGTGAATTGGGTTGTTAGGTTACAAATTTGTGGATTTGACCTATAACTTGTAGAAGGTTATGATCTTGCAGGAACCTAATTTATAAAGATGGTTTGAGGTAGAGAAAATGTTGATAATGCAATGTTGGACACATTGAGACAAATTGTAGCCAGATTAGATGCTATAGAGATCACCCAAAGGAGAGGAGCACATCTTGATAATGTAAGTGATGATGAAGCATTAGCACCAAACCCTAATCCATAACCTAAAGAAGACCAAGATGAAGCAAGGTTGGTGAGAGTGTTGTCTCAAGAAAATTCAAAGCCTATTGTAGAAGTTATTCATTATGATGGAAAATTGGACACCAATGTTGTGTTGGATTAGATCTCTGATATGGAGAAGTTCTTTGAGTATGAAAATACTCAAGTGATAATAAGATGGTGAAAATCTGTGTTACAAGGTTAAAGGGTCATGCCTCACTGTGGTGGGAGCATTTGCAAACTGACAAACAAAGGAGAGGAAAGGAAAAGATCAAGACTTGGCCAAAGATGGTAAAAAAATTCCTTCCTACTAATTAGCAAGTTAATTTTTTGAGAAAGATGCAAAATTTGAGGCAAAGAGACATGAGTGTGAAGGAGTATACTAAGGAATTCTAGAGGTTGGACATCAAATCTAACATGTGGATGATGATGTTGAAAAAATTGCAAGATACATAAATGGATTAACATCTAGAATTCAAGATGAAATAAGTTTTGTAAAGTTGGAAAGTGTGGAAGAAGCATACCAATATGCCTTGAAAGTTGAGGAGATCTTGACAAAGAATCATGAACAAAGACAAAGAGGTAGAGGTGGTAGATTCTAGAGAGGCAA
Organism: Cupressus sempervirens; assembly: GCA_028749045.1. NCBI lineage: Eukaryota > Viridiplantae > Streptophyta > Pinopsida > Cupressales > Cupressaceae > Cupressus > Cupressus sempervirens. Next base: position 44,142,525 of record CM053784.1, read on the forward strand.
AGGTAGATCTTATGGTGAAGGTGGCAAATCTGATAATTATATACAAGATAAGGACAAGTCTAAATGGAAGAATGATGACAAAGGCAAGAACGAATGGAAAGGTGGTAATTCTTATCGAGGAAGAGGTAATTCTTATTCTAGAGGTGGTTTTCATAGTAATTGTTTCAGATGTGGTAAAGAGGAACATAGATCTTTTGAATGTAGATCCTTTGAAAGTGGGCAAGGTAACATAAATGTTGTGATTCAAGGAGATGACAAGGGTTCACCAAGTTGACTTGAGGTTGGAGAAAATTTGACTATGAAAAGAACCTTATGTAATAAGGGAAGTGATGAGGAACCTATTTAAAGGAGAAGTCTTTTCAAGACAAGATGTAAGATGGCTGGAAAATGTTGCAAAGTGATCATTGATAGTGAAAGTTCTACAAATCTAGCATGAAAAGAGTTGGTTACAAAGTTTCAATTGCAAAGGCTAAAGCATCCTAAACCCTATCATGTTGCATGGATCAAAGATGAGCATAAGATATTGGTAAGTGGGCAATGCCTTGTGATGTTCAAGATTGGACATTACTTTGATGAAGTTTTGTGTCATATTATGCCTACGAATTATTGTCATATTATGTTGGGTAAACCTTTGAAATATGATAGATATGCTATACATGATGGAAGATTTAATCAATATACTGTTTGGGTAAATGGGAAGAAGCAAATATTGTTGCCTTTGATTGAAAGTCCAGATGAGGTTAATTGTACTACTGTAAAAATTTGCATGGTTAATGGGAAACAATTTAAAAAGGAAATGAAAAAGAATCAAATTTTTTTTCCTATAATTCCAAGGAGACCGAGTTGTGTCAATAGTAACTGATGCCAAAAAATAGTGTTAACCAAGTGCCAGTCAGTGGTGACCGAGTGACAACTAGCAGTATTGACCAAGTACTAGAATAAACTATAGAATTATTGAATAAGTATAAAGATATTTTTGCAGAGGATATACCTGATGGTTTACCTCTAATGAGAAGTATAATTTATTTTATGGATCTGATTCTTGGAGCTAGTTTGTGGAACAAAGCACCACATAGATTGAAACCTACAAAGAATGAAGAACTTAATAGACAAGTGCATGAGTTATTGTAGACAGGTTTGATCAAAGAAAGCTTGAGTCCAATTGTTGTACCTACTATATTAGCACCTAAAAAGAATGGAGAATGGAGAATATATACTGATTCCAGAGCTATTAACAAGATCACAATGAAATATAGGTTTCCTATGTCGAGGATGGATGACATAATAGATTGTTTAAGTGGAGAAAATGATTTTACAAAGATTGATTTAGAGAGTGGTTATCATCACAACTAAATTAGAGAAGGTGATGAATGTAATACTTCTTTCAAGACAAAAGATGGTTTGTTTGAATGGTTGGTTATGCCTTTTGGTTTGATTAATGTACCTAGTACTTTCATGAGGTCAATGAATGAAGTTATGAAAATATTTTTGGGTAAGTTTGTGATTGTTTATATGGATGACATGTAGATACTCGATAAGACTAAGGAAGAACATCTTGAGCATGTTAGATAGGTATTGCAGAGATTGAAAGAGGAGAAGTTGATGATTGATTTGAAGAAGTGTTCTTTTATGCAAGAGGAGATTGTGTATTTGGGATTTGTGATTTTAGCTAATGGTTTGAAGATGGATCCTAAGAAGGTATAAGAAATTTTGGAATGACCTACACTTGAGAATGTGGGCGAGGTAAGATCATTTCATGCTTTGTCTAGTTTCTACAGAGAGTTCATAAGAAATTTAAATTCTATTTGTAATGCTACGACAAAGACAATGAGAGGAGATAAAGAGGAATTTAAGTGGAAACATGAAGATTATAAGAATTTTGAGACTTCCAAACAAAAGGCTATTTAGTCACCTTTATTGGCTTTACCTAATTTCAATAAGGTATTTCAAGTTGAATGTGATGCAAGTGGTAGTGCAATAGGAGTTGTATTAAGTCAAGAAGGTAAACATGTTGATTTCTTTAGTAAAAAGTTGGATGATGCTAAAAGGAAGTATTTTTTGTATGATCAAGAGTTTTATGCTATTGTTCAAGCATTAAAGAAGTGGAGACCTTATTTTATTCTTAAGGATTTTGTGTTGTATATTGATCATAAAGCTTTACGATACTTGGGAAGTCAACATAAATTGAATCAGAGACATATGAAGTGGTTTGAGTACTTGCAGAGTTTCACATTTTTCATTAAGCATAAGAGTGGAGTTACTAACTGAGTTGTTGATGCATTGAGTAGAAGATGTTCTTTATTGACTGAGATGAAGGTTGATGTTCTTGGTTTGGAAGATATGACATTGACAATAATTTTTATGACGTGTGGAGAGAGTGTAGAGCACCAAATCTAACAAATCACATAAGTAAGTATGTTGAGTATTTAATTCAAGAAAATATGTTGTTCAACGGTATTCAGTTGTGTATTCTTGGAAGTTCTATGAGTTTGAATTTGATTAAGGAAAAATATAGTGGTGGATTGACTAGACATTTTGGAATTGATAAGACATTGAGTTTTCTAAAGGATAAATATTATTGGCCATAGATGTATAAGGATGTTCATAAATTTGTAAATAGTTGTGGGGTTTGACAAGTTGCAAAAGGAGTGAGTCAAAATAATGGTTTTTATACACCTATTACTGCTCCGAAGAAACCTTGGAGTGACATCAATATGGATTTTTTTCTTGGATTACCTAAGACCATGAAAGGGTATGATTCTATATTTGTTGTGGTGGATAGATTTTCTAAGATGGTTCATTTCATACCATGCAAGAAGACATCAGATGCTAAGCATGTTGCTGAACTTTTCTTTAAAGAGATTGTGTGATTGCATGGATTACCAAGAAGTATCATTTACGATAGAGATAGTAAGTTTATTGGTCATTTTTTGGAAGACTTTATGGAAGAAGATGGGTACTGAGTAAAGCTTTAGTTCCACCTTCCATCCACAGACATATGGAAAGACAAAGGATGTGAATAGAAGCTTGGGTAATTTGCTGAGATGTTTAGTGGGAGATAAGCCAAGTAATTGAGAAGTAGTGTTGGCACAAGCTGAGTTTGTATATAATAATTCTATGAATAAGAGTACAAGGAAAACACCTTTTGAGATTGTTACTGGAATGTAGCCTAGAGGTATATCAGATTTGAGAGGCATTGCTGGTGAAGAAAAGAGAAGTGCTGCAGGGGAAGAATTTGTTGATCTTATGGAATCTTTGCATAAGGAAGTGAAGTTGAGGATGGAATAGAGTAATCAATAGTATAAGGAGAATGTTGATTAATCTAAAAGACATCATGATTTTGAAGTTGGTGATGAGGTGATGGTTCATTTGAAGAAAGAAATATATCTTATTGGAACATATAGTAATATGACAATGAAGAAGTTTGGACCTTGTAAGATGTTGAAGAAGTTTGCGAGTGGTAATACATGAAGTTGAGTTATTGATGACATGGATATATCTCCTACATTCAATATTGCTGATTTGTATAAGTATCATTAGTCAGATGATGAGGTTGTTGTATCAGAAGATTATCCTAAGAAGTAGATTGAAGAAGTTGAACAGATATTAGATCAAAGAGTTGGCAAGAGCACAAGAGGAAAAGATTACTGTGAATATTTGGTGAAGTGGAAGAATAGACCTATTGAAGATGCTTCATGGATTTCTCGATCTGAGTTGGATTCAACTCAGATTGTGACATCTCAATGATTCAGGGGAATCATTTATTTAAACCCTTGTTTTCTGATGTAGGAGCATCATCAGTTGCCTTGTTATCTTGCTCAGCTTTGTTCATTCTGCATGTTGGATGCTGAGTTATTGTAGCTCTAATGGATTATGAGTTACTATAGCTCTAGTGGATGTCGAGTTACTAAAGCTCTAGTGGATGCCAAGTTTCTTTAGCAATCTAGTTTTGATAGGGTGTTGCAATCTAGTTTTGATAGGGTGTTCTTTTACGTGCCAAGTGAATCTATTGATGCCAAGTGTTACTATTGATGCCCAGTGTTCCTATTGGTGCCAAGTGCATGTATTTGTCTTGGTCCTTCTTTTACTGAGTTGTCTGTGTCTAGTTCTAGTTTGGGTCGACCTTGCACATATTTAATTTCAATATTGCTAGTTAATATTTGATGTGAGGCGAGTTGTGGTTGTGCATGCATTTAATGTAAGGTTTAATTTTGTGATAGGCCGACCTTTGGTCGCACAAGTATAAGCCGGAGGTTTAGGATTGAATTTTAGGATAGAACTTAGAGGATGTGAAAGTTGGAAGTATATATGTCTAGAAATCTGAATTTGAAGCTAGATCATTGATTTGAATGTACTTTGTATTTAAGCATAACCTATAAGGTCTTACAGCTGGGCATGTATGCTAATCATTTGGTGAATCAATAAAAGTGTTTGCACTTTTTCCTCCTTTAATTTTTGTTCTTTGTGTTGTGCTTCTGTTGTGTTAACTCTTGCATTGTGGTTTGGAGAGCTAGGTGTACCCTTTGGCCCTAGTTATTCATCCCTCCCTATGTCTACAACTTAATATTAAACTACAACTTGGATTCTTTAACATTCTAAATTTTGGAGACATTCCTTATTGGTATACAATGGATACCCCTATCAAGCTCACTTTTAGAAATTGATAAGCCTCTTTTTGACACTCAGTATTAAACTACAGCTGGTAACCTTTAGCATTCTAAATTTTTGAGACATTGCTTATTGGTACACAATGGATACCCCTATCAAGCTCACTTGTAGAAATTGATAAATGACTATCATTGACATTGTGAGGGAAGAGTGACTAGATGGTATCATTAATTCACTCATAAATTATTTATAGGATATATAATGAACATGTTTGGTGATGACTACATTTTGAATTGGGATAGAACTAGGGCTAATACTAATGTTTCATCCATATTTCTAGCACTGGCCATCTATCTAAGCATGATAGATAGGTTGTTGAGGATCTCTATAAGAGTATATTTAAAATATTCTATCTGGATAGCTTGGATATAGTTATGTTGAATATACATGATAATATTAGAATACCCAAAGCTAGGCATTATGTCATATTATGTGGAGAAACCACTCAATTCCTAGAGTTGCTATTTTGACAATAGCGGAATGAGAGTAGTTTGAAAACTAAATTCCAATAATCAAAAGGAATTTAGACTTCCTACTTTAGCTTCACCATGTCAAGAGGGAAAACCACTTAAACCTGTTTGGACAATACCTAAGACAAGAGTACATTGAAGGGTACAAGGAGGTTTTGGATATTTCCAACACTACCATCTTTGAAGATGAGGAATATTTTGGAGAGAGGCCTGAAGGGGTAGGGTGTGGCTCTAAACGACACAAGAAAGGTAAGAGAAAAAGAAAGATACAAGGGGAGGTACAAAAAATAATGGTAAAATATTCCTCTAGTCAAGTGAGGTAGTGTAAAGGAGTAGTCATTAACTAAGGCAATAATATCTAGGTTTTTTTGGCTTAAGACACCTTGTTTATAAACTTATTCTATACGACTTCACTTTTGTCCTTTTATAGACACTTCTAGATAATATGGTTACCAGGATTTTAATAAAATATGCCAACAATATAGTTGGTTAGTCTATGATTTCTCTTAGGTAGGTTGTTCATTTGGTGGCTAGACTAAACTCAACTTTATGATGTTGAAGATTATGATGCTTTCTCTCTATTTCCACGAGGTGGGTATATACATATATACATACACTCCCCTCCCCCCCCTCTCTATATGTGTGTATGTATGTATACAAATATAAACATATACATGTGTATATATATGTACATACATACATATATAGATATACACACACACACACACACATGCACATACACATACACATACGCATAGACATATGCATACACATACGCATACGCATACGAATGCACATGCGCACACACACATACATGTTATAAGGTAGGGTTATTGTTGCACCAAATGATCATCTTGTTAATGTCCAATAAAACCACATGAATTGTAGAACACAAAAGGTGGTTAAGCCATATCATGAATCCTGAAAGGGAACATTGGTAGTTAGTCCAACAATTCTCCCTTAGTTATCCTAGCAGATTCAAATCTATAGCAAAGCTGTAATACCACTTGTTACTATATATGAGCAATGTTAGTATGCTAATAGAAACCAAATTTAAATAAAGCTTCTACAAACTAAACAAAATTTATAAACTTCAAGATAGACTAAGATGAGCTCTCAATTGAGAATATGAGTCATAAATGGACTCTCTCAATAAGAAGCTCTCTTGTTGAGTGGCTTTGTCTAAATAGATAGGATGTATGCTCAAGCTTATGCTTCAAAGAGGGGTTCAAATGGAGTTGGAATTTGGGTGTGAGTGTACGGTTTTGATGTAAAATAGCTTCTTAAAATGGCATTATGACTTTACTTCATGGATTGTGTTGTTTTGCAAAGGGGAAAAATCCAATTTATAGGCAAGAGGCTTGAGGGATTGAGGGCTAAGATGCAAGGATGGGGAAAAGCTCATGGAGGGCTCAGATTGCATGAGAGGAGAGCACATGGATTGTGCTTCTTTACAGACAATCAGGGAGTGACACATGTCACAGGGTGAGAGGATGGAGGAAAGGGGAAGGATGAGTCAAAAAAGGAGGCTCAAGGGATAAAATCTTCATAAAGACCCTCATAATGGCTTGTAAGAGCAATAAAAGGGCTTGGAAGAGTCATTTATGGCCTAGTGGGCTTCATAAAGTTTTATGGTTGGGATATTTTGAGGGAGATGAGAGGAATTTCGACTTGGGCTTGATTAGGAAGGTTTTAAGCTTGCTTAGGCTTGTGCAAATGATTAGAGGATGGATTAGGATGGTTTAGGATTAGCTTAGGGATAGGCAAGTGGATGGCATTTAATGAAGGTGGGTGAAGGAGGAGATATTTGTTAACTTTGGCTTGGGTTAGTAAGTCTTAACCCATGTTTAGAGAATGTGACAAGGTTATGAGGGGATTAGGATTAGGCTTAAAGACATCTTCTAGAAGAGTCTAGACTTTGGATGAGGATAAAGACTTTCTAGAATAGTCTAGAACTTCCTAGGATGAGGATAAATTAGATTTTTAGGAAATAAATAAAGTTTTATTTATTTCAAGGGTTTGGGTTGAGGAGATATTTATTAAAACTTTTTTTTAATAAAAATGAGGATTAATATTTAATATTAATTAAATATTTTGAGTTGGGATTAGGGCTAGGAAATGATGGGATTAGCCTTTAATCAAAATTAAAGAAAGATTAGAAGATTTTGGAAGAGGTTAGTGGTCTTAAGGAAATTGGCCAAGTTTTGGGCAAAATTTAATTTATTTATTTATTTTGGGTTTTTTGGTCAATTTATTAATTAAATAATTAATAAATAAGGAAATAATGTTTAAATAAAATTAAAACATTTTTGGGAGGGATTCCTTAATTAAATATTTTTAATTAAGATAAAGGGATTTAATGGCATAAAAATAAATAAATTAATTAAATAATTAATTAATTAATAAATGATGATGTCATCAGGGACTTTTTTTCAGAAAATAAAAATATTATTTTCTAAAGGATTTTTAGGTGTCTACATTTTGCCCCTCTTTGACATAGTGTTGAGGCAACACTATTTCAAAGAAGTTTGAATATGAACGACACGAGGAAGATGTTTTAGCAACAAAGTTGTCCTAGTCTCGGATAAGAAGAGGAGAGACTAGACTTAGATGCCCCCTCAAGAAGGCGGCAGAGGGAGAAAGGGAGGCTTGATGGCTTCTTTACAAGTACAAGAATCTCAGTGGGTGGGATGATGAAGAGTGGCTAAAGAGAAGGTGCTGAATCAGCTCAAACTCTCACTATGGGAGAATGATAAAGGGAGAATCAGATGCACAAGAGGAAGCAAGCTTAAGACTTTAGGGAAGGTGGAGGATGAAGGAGCAGAGCGCTATAAAAAGGAATCCAGGATAGGGAGATGGATGAGGGGATTATAAAGCTGATGCAATAGGATTTCAAAGAGTCAGATTGGCAGAAGATGGGTTTTGGAGATCCCTAGGAGTAGGATTGTGGATTTCAAAAGATGAGGCTTGGTGGATTGATTTGGATTGGTGGATCCCTAAGACTAGGATTCTAGATCCCTAAAGCTAAGAGTGATGATTGATTTTGAGAGATACAGTTGCACAAGGTGGGGTAGGAGAGACAGATGTTGGATATGGATGGGGGATAATGGAGATGAAGAGATTCCATTGAAGCTTTTTGAGCGAGGGGTATACTTCAAAGAGAAGTACCACCACGTAGTTGAGCACTAGATTTGCTATAGGATTGTTGGTTAATTGCCAAGGTTACCAAGAACATCAAGGATGTGTCACCAACCATCCAAAGGACTGACAGACTAACTCAAAACAAACACACAAGGATTGCCCTAGCATCACACATGAAACCTAGAAGAAACAGTGTGGAACCGACACTGGGTAACCCATAAGCAAAAAAGAAACAAACGAAAGACTTGATCAAAACTGTACGCTTAGAGTGCCCCATTCGTAGTATACCATGATATGGAAGATCGTGGCAACCTTGACGAGGGAACAAAAAGATTGCTTGGAAAAGATACTTCAAGACCCAAAAGGGAAGATTCCAAATCAAAAGAAAGTGAAAATCCAAAAGAGAACCATTTGCCAACGAGATGGGTAGGATGAGGTACTAACAGACCAAGATCAAACATGAGGAAAGCTATATCCTACAAGGATCTATTGGAGAGCACCTAAGCCGATGGATCTGGGTCAGTGATGCGTCTAGCAAGATGAACTAAGAAGGATAACACTTTGGTGACAAGAGATCTAGTTAAAGGATGCATTGGAATAGCTAACCAAGGGTTGTGTGATGTGTGCAAGATGCTGATCAAGGAGGAACTGACACAAAAGCTGGATAGATACAATGGTACTAAGCTAAAGAGGATGTGCAAGCTGACAGACCAAGATATTTACATGTTGAAGCTTACCAAGATAGTTACAAGAAGGCAAAAGCTCAAGATGATAGGATAGCAGGATGGTTTGATGTTGTGCAAGATGCGAAAGATAAGGGTGGGGTGATAGCGAAAGATATGGATTTGGCAGGATGCATCCAATGATGATGAGAGATTTTGTGACCAAGGATAGCTAGAGGAGCAGGATGAGATGGCTGGATAGGATGGTAGATAGCTAAGATTATGATGGATATAAAGAGATGACATTGGGTTTGCATGAGGATATCCTAGAGCTAGATACCAATGACAAGGAAGGATGGACAAGATAAGATCTCCAAGGAATATAGTGCCCCCAATCAGAAGATAACATGTAGAAGGAGGTCTTATGATGGATGTGATAGGATTGAAGCTAGGATGGAAAATGCTGAAGGGGCTAGGGAGATGGATGATAGCTGGGATGGTTGGCTGAAGTTGCAGGAGATAAGTGGATGGTGTGAGATGGAAGATGGAGGGTGGAGGATAGGTGGATAGATTGGAAGATGGAGTTGGATGTCAAGAGATGACCAAAAGCATGAGGGTGATAGGCTAAGCTGGGGATAGAGGGATTACGCATGACGCTTGTTTGCCGAGTTTTCATCATGGCACTTGTCCAAGGCGCTTGAATTGCCAAGTTTTCACCAGTGGATGCTTTATTTTTCTTATATTTTTTTTGACTTTTTGACTTTGGACTTAGCTAGAATGATTTTGGCTTTCTTTAGCTATTTTGGCTTTTTAGAGATTTTTCATTGGCTATTGGAATGTTCAATTTTGTTGCTATCTATTGGTACACTGGATGTGTGATTTATGCAATAGATTGGATTAGATGGGATTGATGGTAGGAGATGGAGGGATGAAAAGATTGGAAAGGAGCATGAGATGGGGATGCTTGCAAGAGCAACATTGGCACATGTTGGGACGGGTGTGAAAAGACCATATGGGGGATAGATGGTAGATGCGAGCATGATGGAGGATTTTTGGAAGCGTGCTTGGGGATATAGGCACCCAAGATGGAGTTAGGAGATGGGGGACATGAGTCATTAGATAGGAGATTAGCAATGGTGGATGCCATTATGCATTGGGTTACAACTTTTTTCTTTGGGATCCACATGGTTTTGGTTTTTCTTTTCATAGGCGTTTGCATTATTTTGCATTCTTTGATTGGATTTTTCCTTTTTGGAGTATGTCTTTTAGAATAGACATATGATTGCCTAGGATGTGGATTTTTAGCTTTATGCATTTTGAAGTTGGCATTTACATTATTGTGGTAAGCTTTGGGAAGATGGTTAGGAGAAGCTCTGTGAGATGGAGAGGATATGGGAGAGCGTGTAGGGGGATGATGATGGATGATGTGCCTCGATATGTACCTTTGGTGATCTTGCATAGGAATGGAGGGAATAGGATTTGAATGATGGCTGATAGGAGGATGGAGGATGGTATATTTTGGGACATAGGGACCCAAAATGGATTTAGCGGATGAAGGGGGGATATGGTAGGTTGTTTTAGTTTTCACAGATGGTGGAGGGGGGATGACATAAGATTTCTTGAAGGAGTGATCGGAGGCTGCTATGGGGGGTTTGGAGATAGGCTTGGTTTGGGGGTGTGGTGTACCAACACGTTTAGATGGTGAGCCTTTGGATACATATCCAAAAACATGAAATCCTAGATTTTTTTGTGCAATAATAGGCTTTCTGATTCCTTGCTCTTGTGGTCCTAAACCTTGACCTTGATAATTCCATCGATTGAGCATTTGAACTAGCTGAGGATACTTTTTGCTTGAAGAAAATGGTGGAAGTGCTTTATCAGATGTACTGCAATGGGGAGATATTGTTCTTAATTCTTTTGCGGAGAGGGGGCCACCATGAATGAATGTAAGTGAACCAAGAGGGTAGATTATAGATGGTGGAATAGCTTGGATAGGTGGTAAGATGAAAGCATGGAGTAGAGGAGATGGTAGGATAGGATCTTGATTTAGCAGATGGGATTGGATTGGAGTGGATGGTGCGATAGGAGGTGAAGGGATGGATTCTTCAAAGGCAGTGGATGGATAGATGGGAGATTCTATAGTGGAGATGGGTGAGTAGAAGATGGATGCATAAGGGTCATTATGGGAGATTTGGGAAATGCTTTGAGGTGATGTGGATAGGATTTGGAGGGTTTTGACAGATGGTGGGATTTTGATGCTTGCGGGAAGTGGAAGGATTTTAAGCAATTTGATGGATGGTATGGGGATGATAGCTATGAGAGATGGAGGTGATATTGAAGCTTCATTACTGACTACTTCACATGGTTGGATTAGATGACATGACTTATCGACTACTGGAGGCGACTTTTCTTGTATTTCCTCTAGGAGATTCCTTGGAGACTCGTGTGTCGGAGGTGGAGGTGGATTGACAGGAATAGCTAGTGTGATGGGGGTGGAAGATTGGAAGCTTGGTTGATTGGGTGATGGAGGAGAAGCTGGGATATTAGATGGCATTACTAGATAGTTTGGAAGAATGCATGGATTTTGTGAGATGCTTGGGGGAATGTTTCTAAGGTTTCAATATACCCATCATAGTCAACAAGATTTTCATCATCATTGGAATAGGAGGTGGTGAGAGCAAGGACAATATGACCGAACATCATGATAGGTTTGGGATTTCATGTTTTGATGATGAGTTAGACGGGGATGGGGTCTTGCATATGGATGAACATGAAAGCTCATGGTTGGATTTGGATTAACCGCAAATTTTGGATTGGCTGATGAAGGATTTCCTAGGGAGATTCAAAGCTGTATGACAGACCTAAGGAGGATTGGCTAGAGCTTTTTGGCTTTCTAGTGGATGGAAAAATTCAAGGGCATGCTGTCAAAAAGTGAGAGTTTTCCTTTCCTATGTGCTGGATTGGTGGAGATTGTGTCAACTTTAGGATAGACTAATGATCCTATGGGCATGACACGAGATTGACCACTTGTGGATCCCAACCTTTAGCTCAAGGTGATGAGGGATAACAAGTAACAAAGCTAGATTACCCTAGACAAAGCTCTGTCAAAGGGATAACCCTGGTGAGGATGGTGGATTGGTTGGATTGATTGGATAGCAAATTCTAGTAGAATGTCAACAACTCTCTAAAGGCTTGGGTGTGATTTTGGATTGGGTTGCTAGCTGGCTAGGGGGGATGATTTGGAGAGACTTTGGATTTGGGATTTTTCTAATGCAAAGAACTAGATAGATTCATTTGTGGCGGGGGAGCTTGGATGATTTTCTGATGAGGCAGTGACTATGCTAAGTATGCCTTGAGCTAGGAGATTTTTTCTTTTTTGGGATTTTGACCAAATTTGGCAAACATTCATTCAAAAGCTATGAACAAACAAGAAGACAAAATTTTGTAGCAAGCACGTCAAACACACCAACATCCTAGGAAGCTTTCTACAAGGATGAAATTTGTTATAGCTAGGGAGTCCTTGATATACACAAGGTACGTGAGGCCCAAATCTATAGATGAAACCAAAAAGATGTCACACAGCCAAGAGGAGTGGTAACCCACTTCTCTTTCACTTCTCAAGGGTATAAATTTCCTTGAGGCTTAGCCTGAGTGACAAAATATTGATTCCAAGAGAGGTTTCTTTGGATTCACCTCCCAATTTTTATACTTCGTCGAAACGCTGGAGTTGAGGTCATCCCAAGGGGTGATGAAATTCCCAAGCAAGCCTCCTAAAAAGTGTAAAACAAGACCACATACATGATCTTGGGCTTTAAAAGACACGCGTTTATTTCAATTGATGATTTAGATTTTGTAAGCTATGATTGAAGAAACTTGTAATTATGGCATACAATGTTCATTCCAATTTGACAGCATCGTTAGCATAATGAAAGTCGAGAGATCGTCAACATAAGAAATGCGAGCGTCATTGAAACTGCGTCCAAACCATGCAATGTTCATTGATTGTTAGGCATTCAAGATTGAGTGTGAGTTTGTTTTAAGCCCAAAACAAAGATATGTGAAACTAGATTGCCAAGCACACTCCCGGAGGCCCTCCACATCAAGATTTGTCCAATTTTTATGCCCAAATGAATTGTGAGCGAGATTAATGCGCATTCAAAGAATTTTCTAACTTAGAAAAACCACTAAAGACCCAAGTGAGTGGAGTTTGATCTTTGTGGAGCACTTAACACCCTCTTAGGTAGACCCATCCCCATAGATGGCGTTGAGATTGAAACCAATGGTTAAATTGATGGGTGATTAAAGAGGGTGAGTCCAACTACAAACTCACTTAAAGCATCTTTATTTGGTTTTTATAATTTAGGAAGTTCCTAGAATGTAGATTCTTTTTATGCCCCAAAAGATGAAGTGTGAGATATTGTAATGATTAATTGACCTTTTGCATTCAAGATTGGATTTGTTGTTTTAATCATGCATTCATTAAAAAAACAAACTTGATTTTAATCCAGGGCACTCAAGAGTGATTTTAGCAACATGCATTTAAAGACAAGTGATTAAACATTCAAGTTTTTTCCTTTGAGCATTCAAGATTGAGATTTTGTGTGTTGTTTTAAGAACTTTGAAGTGCTTTGTTTTAACCTTAGATCATTCAAGATTGTTTTGGACTCAAAAGTGAAAATGACTCTTTGGACTTTGCTTTTTATTCAAGATTTTGTGTTCTAGTTTGCATGTTTTAAGCTCAAAAATGATATTCCTAGATTGTTTTGATGCATGAAAAATCTAAGATATATTCAAGATTTTGCAACAAGACATTTGTTTGGAAGAAATAACAAAGCTTTTAGGACAATTTTTGGAAACCATTTAGGACTCTTAGTTTTCATGAGATTTTTAAAAGAACTTTAAAATATTTGCAAATGAGGTTCATTTTATCCTTGATTGATACTTTGAGTTTGATTTAGATTTTAGTGTGCACTTAGTGTTGATTTTGAACCTTTTGAAATGGAAACTTGAAGTTCTTTTTAAATTCCCAAAAAATGAAGTGTTCCTAACTTTGCATGAATGCATCTAAAACCTTGATGTTGCAAGGATGCAAATGATTGGATTGGTTTAGTTTCACTTGTTAAAAGATTTTTTCTTTTCTGCAAATTTTTAATTTTTTAATAGATTTAAGTATGATTTGGGAGTTCATTTTAAGCACTAAAAAGAAGTGTGTATGATTTTGCTTCCAAAAAAAAAATGGCCAAGATCTCCCACAAGAAGAAGAAGAAGAAGTAGGTGGAATAAGAATAATATAGACAAGAAGAGGAAGAAGAATTCCAAGTGCTTTGTCCACCTATAAGCTTGAAAAATCTGCAAACACTATGAGATAGACTATGAGTTCCTTTGTCTTCTTCATGCGCATGTGGACCTACAAAACCAATTTATACAATCCTACCAATCACAAAAACAAGCAAAATTAGCCAAAATTAGCAAATGACATACAAAACTTGACTAAAAAAGCTAATGAAGATGACCCATGCGGGGTCCCACTGGGCGTGCCAAAATGTATATGAGCAATGTTAGTATGCTAATAGAAACCAAATTTAAATAAAGCTTCTACAAACTAAACAAAATTCATAAACTTCAAGATAGACTAAGATGAGCTCTCAATTGAGAATATGAGTCATAAATGGACTCTCTCAATAAGAAGCTCTCTTGTTGAGTGGCTTTTTCTAAATAGATAGGATGTATGCTCAAGCTTATGCTTCAAAAAGGGGTTCAAATGGAGTTGGAATTTGGGTGTGAGTGTATGGTTTTGATGTAAAATGGCTTCTTAAAATGGCATTATGACTTTACTTCATGGATTGTGTTGTTTTGCAAAGGAGAAGGATCCAATTTATAGGCAAGAGGCTTGAGAGATTGAGGGCTGATATGAAAGGATGGGGAAAAGCTCATGGAGGGCTCAGATTGCATGAGAGGAGAGCACATGGATTGTGCTTCCTTACAGCCAATCAGGGAGTGACACATGTCACAGGGTGAGAGGATGGAGGAAAGGGGAATGATGAGTCAAAAAAGGAGGCTCAAGGGATAAAATCTTCATAAAGACCCTCATAATGGCTTGTAAGAGCAATAAAAGGGCTTGGAAGAGTCATTTATGGCCTAGTGGGCTTCATAAAGTTTTATGGTTGGGATATTTTGAGGAAGATGAGAGGAATTTCGACTTGGGCTTGATTAGGAAGGTTTTAAGCTTGCTTAGGCTTGTGCAAATGATTAGAGGATGGATTAGGATGGTTTAGGATTAGCTTAGGGATAGGCAAGTGGATGTCATTTAATGAGGGTGGGTGAAGGAGGAGATATTTGTTAACTTTGGCTTGGGTTAGTAAGTCTTAACCCATGTTTAGAGAATGTGACAAGGTTAGGAGGGGATTAGGATTAGGTTTAAAGACATCTTCTAGAAGAGTCTAGACTTTGGATGAGGATAAAGACTTTCTAGAATAGTCTAGAACTTCCTAGGATGAGGATAAATTAGATTTTTAGGGGTAGGAAATGATGGGATTAGCCTTTAATCAAAATTAAAGAAGGATTAGAATATTTTGGAAGAGGTTAGTGGTCTTAAGAAAATTGGCCAAGTTTTGGGCAAAATTTTTTTATTTTATTTTTTTTGAGTTTCTTGGTCAATTTATTAATTAAATAATTAATAAATAAGGAAATAATGTTTAAATAAGATTTAAACATTTTTGGGAGGGATTCTTTAATTAAATATTTTTAATTAAGATAAAGGGATTTAATGGCATAAAAATAAATAAATAAATAAAATAATTAATTAATTAATAAATGATGATGTCATCAGGGACTTTTTTTCAGAAAATAAAAATATTGTCGTTGTCGTTGCACTGAAAGATCGATCTGTCAATGCCTAATACAATCACTAGACTTATAGAACATATGAGGCATTTTGACAATGTCACAAATATTGAAGGGGTACTTTAGTGGTTAGTCCAACACACACACACACACACACACACACACACACACACACACACACACACACACACACACACACACACACACACACAATGCTTTGCAACCATATTTATTGATATCCTTTGAGGTCCTTTCTTTGTTGTTTTCTTATAATTTTGACAAATAGATGTTTTCTCAAGTTATACTGGACTATTATGGTTTTATATTTTCAAAAATATTCTCTTGAGATGTTATAATTAACAATGATTGAAATGTGATGTAATGTATCACTTTAATAATCAAGCTTTACATGGATAATTATCCATTATTTCTAATTTATAATTAGGAGTGATCTTGACTCTAGATATAGATACATAATGCTTGGGCAAGTAGGTTTGATTAAAAAATGGCTAGATTTTTATAAGCTAATAAGGCAGAATGGAAATATATCTTGTTAGACTTTTGCCTAAACTTATGACAAAGCCTATGCTTTTTGTCTTTCTATATATTTGTCAGCTAGGCATGACTATGATTTGATATAACTATTATGGTTTAATATTGCAAGACTGGATAAATGACAACTCATATAACGTGGTGAAACTGAATAATTAACTAATACTAGAGTTAGTTACACTCGGCCTCTAATCATTAATTAGAAGGTAATTACTATGATTTAGAATGAATAAATAATCACTGTTGTTTAAAGATGGAAGACCTGATTTATGCTGACAACTAAAGGTGAAGAAGTGATAAAATAATGAGGGAATGAAAAGACGTATGTTAGTTATTACATTGCAGGTATGAAAATAGGGAATGAGCAAAGCTTTGAAGCCAAAACATCAATGATGGGTTAATTTGGTAATGGATTATACAAATATATTTTGAAGGTTCATCCAAAAACATTAAAGATTGTGATCAATATTGTAATCATCATTGTAATTGTATTCTCTTGGCAAAATGGTAAGGGTTCTAGAATTGTAATAAGTCATGTATATAATCTAACTTCTAAAAGCAAAAGTTAGGAAATAAAATTGCATACTTTATAAAATACAAATAAAATTGGAAATGAGGGCATCCTCATATGACAACCCCACAATATTAAGTCAAGACGTGTAATCTTTTAAGGTGCAAATTGACTTGAGGTTTTCTTATTTTGAATTTGTTATTCTCAATCTGTTTAGTTGGACCAAACTAAAATTAGAATTGTAGGTTTTTTTTGTTTTTGTTTTTTTAAGATCTGGGCATAGATCTACCTGATCTAATCAAGCTTGAAAATGTTAATAATGTTGGGTCCAAGGAAAATGAGAATGCATTTTTTTAATTGATCTAAATTAACCATTTAAATGTCATTAGCTCCCTTCTCTTTATTTATTTGTATGACAATGACAGTGAATATTAGGTGACCCTTGTATTTGTCTAATTTTTGTTTCCATAGATTTTGATCCATTTTGCTTTGGCGGAAGATTATGTAACATATTGCTTTGGCAGATGGCCCCTTCATCTTCCATGGCTATTTTTGCAATGTTAGTTTCCTTGGATTGTCATGTTGTTGATAATAGAGTTCCTAGTTGTTTGTAATCGATTTTTTTGCAATTGACAATTTGATTTTCACACAATTTCCATTCATGTACAAATCTGGAATGCTATAAAAAAAAATTTCTAGTAATTTTTATCCATACTCAATAGTGAAGAGACTATTTCCTTCTTGCTCCACACTCTCACTATATTGAAACCAAATTTGCAAAAATAATCGTCGTTCTGCTATATTTCAAGGGAACTGTAATCATAATCATTCACAAGCAAGAGGTTAGATTCGATTGCTTCTCATTTTTTTGACCACAAACACTTTTTAACTCTATTATCTTCATCGCTAAGAATTATGTTCATTCGAAATTTGTGACCACACAACTTTTGTGAAAATTCGTGCCTCAACTATTTTTGCAATCGAAAATGAATGGAGTTCATATGAAATTGCAGGCTTATGCAACCTATGATCTCTGTCATAATAATGGCTTTGAATTTTTTTATCAAATTGGCAAAAAGAAAATGGGAATAGGAATGGGCATTTGCTATTCCACCTATTCTACATATTTAGGTGGAATAGAAATTGCTCATTTTGAAGTTAAAATTGGAATACATATCCCTATTTTCAATTCCTATTTTACGCACCTAAACAAAGGATTAAATTTGTTAGATATTTACAAATGCCTATTCGATCTAATTCCCATTGCCAAACAGACTCTTAGCTTAAGCTAAAGGAGTTTTAGGTTGGTACTGGGAGGCCAAGTGTCTTCACTATGTTGCTTGGGAATCCTCTTTAAAAAAGTAAAAATAGAAAAAAGAGTATTATATTATATTTAAAGAAGTCTATATAATTGAAAAGAGATAAACGGCCAATATAGTCATCACACTCTAAGCCTAAGCTATGGCTTCGAGGGGGAGCCGACGTTTTGTATTTGTTGCTCCCGCCAAATTGATCTGACCTTGAACTCAGCTCTACGAAACAGAGTGGCTGTCTCTTATCTGGCGAGTACATATTGTTTTATGATAATTCGGCGCTCCACTCGATTCATTCTCCAGACTTAGCACTTGGAGCTTCTGCAGCTTCGACAAAATCGGTGAGTCCAGTTTATTAAATATTAAATATCCAAATGATACTATAGTTTATGTAGAAAATTTGGTGTTTCATTTTGATCGTCTACGACAGGATCAAATAATTTCAATTGTAGTGTTTCGACACATGGCTCTGTACTTTTCCATGGGAAGCCGACAACTGAGATTGGGAATGAAAAACCTTAACAAATAGCTGACGAAAACACTTATTTCTTTTGTGATACGATTTCAGACAAACCGAGTTAGGAAATGTTCTTTATAATGATATAGGTTATTCAGCTACTGTGGGTTTCAATGCTATAATCATGATGTGTGGTACAAAAATATTGGAAATTGGTCGTAGAAAGCTCGGTGACATTCTGGTTGACGTAAGTTTGAAATCTTGCTTGGCTTCTTGAGCTCTGTTTCAGCTATGCAAATTGAGGGTACACAGATTCTATTTCTAGTAACGAAGCTCTAATGAAATATGTGACTCGTCAAACTCACGGTTGGAGGTAAAGCATAGCAAGCTATTCTAAGATTCAAAGTTTTGAGGATTAACTTCTACCCATGTTTTCAATAATTATTGTTATTGCCTTCAATCTAGAAATTCATTGAGAGGATGATGTATGTGTTACAAACTTACAAGCTAGGGTTGCTGTTGCACCAAAAGATTGACTTGTTAATGCCCAAGACAATCAATAGTCTTATAGAACCATAGGAGGTGGCTAAGCCATGTTTTGAATCTTGTGAAGAATGTTGGCCCACTGCCAACAATCCTCCTCTGAGCATCACTGACTACATCTTGAATGGAATCAAACAAGCGAGCAAGCTTTGATACCACTTGTTAATAGCTAGGGTTGCTATTACACCAAATTATTGAATTGTCAATGTCTGATACAACCAATAGTTTTCTAGAGCCACAGGAGGTGGTAATGCCATGCCGCAAACTTTGTGAGGGATGTGGGCCCATCGCCAATAATACTAGCTTCAAATCCTGCCAATAGGGTAGTGCACAACTTAGAAAAGATGCCACATAGTTGATGAAATTGAGGCCAAGGATAGTGGAGTTGGGTAGTAACGAAGGGTACTTTGTAATGTTAGAGATGGGTTACCTTGGGTATGCATGTGGCATAGGCTCAATTCTATACTATATGAAGTGAAACTTCAATCTTTAAATTTCATCGATGAGGAGGATGTGCAATGGGCGATTTAGGTTCAAACCTATTACATCCCAATTTTTGACCTAATTTAAAATGTTCATATAGCCGTTGAGGTTCACATGAAGTTAGTTGACAGATAAATTTGTTATAACCTTGTGAAATGGTAAGATGGTTAGTCGTTATAATTTCATATGAGGATAACATGCTAGTTGATAATTTATCACAAATTCATCGAGTTGAAAAGGTGGTTAACTATTATGATTATTTATGATTAAATAACTTGTTATGGTAATATGATTTAACTGTGGAGAATTTCCTTATAGGAAGCACTTTAAAGGGGTGAAAGCATTGTCAAAAAAGAATTGGGCACAGGAGCATCGCCATCACTAGGCAAATTGGTATGAATTGTGAATCACCATAGTTGAGGACCTAGTGACTTGAACATCAAGATACAATCAATGGAATCAGATGAGCTATTAAATAATTATTTAAAATATTAATTATTTTAATTAAAAAATTATAAGTACCTTAAAGGTTTTGAATGATCTTTCACCATATTATTTTAATATATG
Organism: Cupressus sempervirens; assembly: GCA_028749045.1. Classification (NCBI taxonomy): domain Eukaryota; kingdom Viridiplantae; phylum Streptophyta; class Pinopsida; order Cupressales; family Cupressaceae; genus Cupressus; species Cupressus sempervirens. The sequence goes on from CM053784.1 coordinate 44,162,735, forward strand.
TTCACTGATAACAATATATACCTATGTACATACACATAGATATAAATATAAAGTGACACCATAATATTATTTTGTTTATAATATAATGATGCGACCTTGCCAATATATCTACATGTATGTAGATAGATATAAACCATAATTATTTTTGAATTATAACCTTCAAATCTTTTTCCATCCTTTTTATTCTTTTCTTGTTTACCGATTAAACACTTGGGACATTTATTTGGCATCCAAGAGCCAAGACATTTCTTTTATGTTAGGGCTTCTTAGAAGCCAAAGAGACTTATTATCTCATTATATATAATGAATTCAAGGGAGGTGGAAGACATTCATATATTTCAAGCACTCGACTCCCATTTTATTACCCGTCTTCTTCCATAAATCCAATCACATTTATCTTAGCACCGATATGTAGTGTTCCTTTACATGATTTATTAGTTATACTGATGTTTTGTAATTAAACGTGAGCAATCTTTATACTAGTATTTGTGTTCAGGATCTCTCCTACAAGGAGTGAGGCAGAATGAGTAAGTGTCTAGCAAGACATCAGCTTTCTTCCATATTATATCAGGTTATGTGGATAACTGGAACCCAAGTAATGTAATATGTTTTCCTTTATTAGTTGTTATTGCATTCTAATTATACAATAGTAAGCTATAATTTACAACATGATGCAAATCATTTTACTTAACATCATATGATTGACCTTCTCTAATTAGAGTTCTTTATGGCAAGTAAATGCCAAGTAACCATGTTATGAAATCTTGATTTGTTATGCCATCGGAGATTAAAATTTAAAAGATATTTTTTTGCAAGAACACATTATTCAAATCACAGATTTTGATAAGCTGGAACCATATAATATTCATAAATCAGTTGAGGATCAGTGGACAGAGTCGATTGCTTTGAGATTTGAACACATAGGACTCACTCGACTATATAGCCAAGGAAAAGGGTGAAGAGGTGAGAGAAAGGAATCTGCATAACATGAAACAAAATTAGACGTGATATAATAATGTTTGTTTTTAAAAAGAATCATTTAAAAGCTCATGCATGATTATGTTTATTGTATTCTTCTGTTGTCAAGTTGAGTGGTGTGATTAGATACTAGGATGCTTAGTGGCCGGTAAGGTGTTCCATGTCTATTTTGAGTAGGGAGGGCCTTTCTCGTTAGAGATTGTGTGGGGATAAGTTTTGGTCCAAGGTTGGGTGGTTAAGCCCCTGACAATGTTTCCCCTCTCCACAAGATGTCAGGACATGCATTTGATAATGATAAGTTGAGCATTCAAACATTTATTGGTAACTAGTATTTTTACTTTTATGATATTTATACAAATAGAAGGTATGATGGATTAAGTTATATTGTCGAATTCAATTATTTCTTCTGATGTAAGCAACCTTTCTCATCAATGTAATTGGTGACCAATAGTTTGGATGAATTTCCAATTGAATATAGAATATATCTATAGGATTGTTATTTCAGTCTTTCTTTTATATGAATAGTGAATATGAACATATCTTCTAATCTTATGTTATTGCCACAGTTAGCAACAGGAAGAAAAAGAATGATCCAATGGTAATTGATGCCCTAAATGAAAGAGTGGTATTTGAAGCCCTAAATGATACAGTAGTATTGACACCTCAAATGATACAATGGTATTTGATGCCCTAAATGATCTACTGGTAATTGATGCCTTAATTGATATAGTGGTATGTGATGCCCTAAATGATATAGTGGTATTTGATGGTAATTGTGATTTGATTTTGATATAGTGGTATTTGATGGTAATTGTCAATTTATCCTAAGTGATATTTGTGGACTAATTTGGGTGATTGCAAAAGTACCCCTACATTGATTTTTTGGTTCAAATTCCATTGTCTGTAGATTTTAATTTAAATAGTAAATTTATTGATGGTATTTTCAGATGTTGGTTATGAGTTTTCCATTTAAGTATTTATAACTGCTAATCTCATTCACATGAACATAACTGATATAACTATCTTCCTATGAAAATGAAGTAATAACAATATTTCTTCGATATGTTAGTTGTTAGTTAAGAACCGAGAAAAGTGGATGTTACAAAACCCCTAATTGTGCTAAGGTGATCTGTAACCCATAATGCATGACATAGAGTTGGTGAAATTAATGCCAAGGACATAGTGGTGTTGGGGAGTATTGAAGATGGAGTATTTTAGAAACATGTGATATGGATTCAACTCCATCCTTTTCCATGTGTTTTCATAGTCTTGGGTTTAGCCATAGTAAGGTGATCCATGGTTTCATTCAACATCTAAGGAAGCCTATAGTTCAGTGTTGGACCCTGTGCAAGTATACTACAAACAAGTTTTGAAAATTTATTCAATTGTTTTTACAGACAAAATCAGTTCCTATTTCTCTTTTACAAAAAAGTTTTCTTGCACTAGAGTCAAAGTTTTCATATCTAGACAAAATCGAGGTTGATCTGGTTATGTTATGTTACAATGGAACTTATTAATTATTAGTCTTCATGTGTTAATTCCTCTAAGTCATTTCATCTGCAAAACTTTACATTTACATACAACTATAAAGAGTTTATGATTTCATTGGTTTTAGAAAGACAATTGGAGCATTTCTTCCATTTTGTTCATATCATAACATATTTGTTAACTTTTTAAATTTAGCCGCTATGGACAATGTCTATGTTGATATTCCAATTGTAGAATCTCTGTGTATGTATTTGGAGGAAGTGAATGCCCGTAGACTGTTTCTCATACTCCTTTTTAATTCTTTTCTAGATGGACCATATGTTGACGCAAAAGCTTAAAGTGCAAGACCTTCGTCATGAGCTGGCTAAATGTGGTCTTGATACTTCCAGATATAAGCTTGATTTGGTAAGTATTTTCATCAACTGTAATTACAAGTAGGTGGAGCTGATGCAGTTATTAGGTCATCTATCTACTTGGTTGTAAGATATAGTCACCCAAGCTATAGGTCATTTTGTTTTTCACAATATATTATACAAATTAATCTAGACTTGGATCAAAAACTCTAGAAAGTGAAGACACATTTAGACAGAATTTATTTTGACATTAAAAATCACCTAATCAATTTGCAGGTAATCGAACTTAATGAAGCTATTCGAAATGACTTAAAGGATGACAACATGTCCAGTTCCAATATTAATATTGCTATTGTTACAAAAGCAAATGACACAGACCCATACAAACAATACGAAGATATATATAACAAAGTTGGTACAAGGGCTACAGCTAAAAGGGACTCAAGTATTTGCTCCCTAGATAAAGAGAACACAGATGGAGCTATTCCTAAAAAACATAAACTTGAAGATGTTGGGGGCAAGACAAATGAAGGTGCTGACAACAAGAGATTACAGGGGATAACTAGAAAAAAATTGACTTCCACATTGAAAGATGAAGATTGTAACATCAGGTTATTCTACAAGTAAAAATCAACTGAATTTAATCTTCTAATTATTAGATGAGATATATCTAAACTAATATTGAAGTAAATCTAAAGTTTTGAATCCATTTTAATTACTAAATATCAAATTTATTCTAATATTTGAGAATACTGAATTTTAACCCTAATCTAAATTATTGTAAGAAATACTCCATCTAATCAATTTATGTTACATCTAAATACATGGAAAGAATCTTTCAGTTATATACATATATAAAGAAACTTAAATAAACAAAGATACGTGCTGATTTTCTTGAGAGACTCTTCCAATTAATTGACCAAGCTCTGACTTTGGTGAGGGGAGAAGCATTAACATAGGCTTAACTTCCCAACCACGGACCTTTTTACTTATCCCCACAAGTTCTAATTAAATAGAATGGCCCTCCCTACCCTGAGGTCAGGCTTGCGACGTTCATTGATCCAGTCATCGGAGTACTCAGGTGGGTTGAGGTCCCAACAGCTATTCGATTGAATAGCTGAAGTATCAGGACAACAACGTGATCATTTTGTTGTGGCATGAATGCCCTTTTATCGCCCTGGCCAGGGATTCCAGAGCTGGGTTTTTATAACCCGATCTCCACCGCTCAGCTTGACAATTAATTATCAAAGTAGATTTACACGAGCTAATCAAATTATTTTGATTAAAATTAATTATTGATATCTTTCTTGTTTTTCTTGTGTCAGGTTCATCTACACCTCACACCATCAACAGATCTTTAGATATGTGATTCCTAGGTGCCTAAACTCGTTATATCTTATTCATAAGTTTATGATTTTGCATTCTCAGACTTTCCTTGTTTTCAAAGTTGATCATTATTACTGATTTTGGTTGATTGAGGCAGAACAGTTCATGACACAATTCTACAGATTCATGACACGGGATGATAATGGTATAGTTCTATATTCAAAGTATTGTTGATTGAAGTGGTAATATCAGACAAAAATGAGATCAGAAGGCTTAATACTATCATTGTTAAACAAATATTTACAAACTCTGTTGGTTTTTCTACAATTATGATGAGAACAAGTGTAATATTATGACTCCATCTTTACACATAACTCCTTCACTCTATTTCAGCCTGACTCAGAAGGAAAGAAGACATAAAAAGATAGAAAATCATGAGCAAAGGAAAATATTAACATTTTTAATACACCGTTACTTGTCTTCAGTTTACTGAGCACCCTGCTTGTGAAGTCTTCAATGTAAGCTGAATCTCGACTCTCAAAAAATGTGTAAGATTGGCTTCATGTCTGCTCAAATAAATGATTTCGTGGTTAATCAAAATGAGGTTGCAGGTGGTGAATGTTTGGCAGGAAGATTAAGGGATCTAAATGGCAGAGAGAGAGACTTTCACTTATCACCAACTCAGATTATTGATAGACAATAGCTGAGACCATGGTGAGAGCACGAACAGGCGAGAACATTTTTTACTGTCCTTTGAAAATGACAAAGGCAGTATATAAAAGATATTGGTCGACCTTTCATCTCCTGCCGTTACAAGATTGAAAAATGATTGAGATTCCCATTGATTGGAAATATGAAACGTTGGGATAAAGGGTGAAATTTTTTATTAATATAATTTAATGTTATATTATTATTTTGGTTAGATTATAGTTAGATATATTCAAAGTGACATTATTGTATTATAGATCCCAATATAATAGTGCCACTTTGCAATAATTCAATTGTGATTCTAATCAAAATAATGATATAATATTAAATGATATTACTTATTTAATAAATAAAGGTAAGAATTCTTTTTATTTAAATCAATAATTTTGTATTATTTTAGCTCATGTAACTTTCCACTTTGAACTTTAATTTTCAAGCTTAACAACCTTGCCATGGCGTCTTTTTGATCAAACCTGATATTCCTGATAACTAGGTCACATGATAATCTCATTCTGGCTGACCTCATTTTGTAATGCTTACCCTCCTTCTCGAGTCTTTATCCTGCAACCTTCAAAACAATCATTCTCGCCAAAAAACATCAATTTCATAATTCATAATTTGCTTAAATAATATCGTTAGGAATTTCATCATAAATAATAACTGATTGAACAACGGTTAAAAACTATATTCGTTTCATATGAGCATAACAACTATAAACTATATATATTTCATATGAACACAACGACTATAAACTATATTCATTTCACATGAACACAATGGCTATAAACTATATTCATTTCATATGAACACAATGGCTATAAACTATATTCATCTCACATGAACACAACGACTATAACTACCATGATGGAACAACAACTAACTTCACATGAACATGAAAATTTATTCTGGTTCAATGGCTATTTTTAACTAAAGAGAAATTAGGGCAAAAATTGGAATGTAACAAAGATGAACTAGATTCTTCCAAGCACAAAGAAAACAGAGATATCAATGAGATGACTGTTGACGAGCTTCGACAGGAGCTTTCTATGCATGGATTATCAACTTCTGGAACTAAAAAGGTTCTTGTTGGAAGACTTGGTAAAGCTATGGACAAAATGCCATTTATAACCACAATAGATGATTCAAGCACTTCACAAGATGTGAAAAGTAAGGGCAAATTTTCAAAAGCTGAATTAATGAATTTAGTTCAAAAACAAGTTTTAAATCTCTATAATGTTCTTATTTGCTATTTTTTACGTATGATTATTGTTTCAAGGATTTTTGTTTTGATGATGACATCAAATTTCTGTTGGTCAGGTAAGAGTTGCATGTTGGATATTTATATGATCTTTGAAGTGTTTTTGCTATCTGTAATGGAGTAGTAAAGAAATTAGACAGAGACTTGTCATTATTGCTACTGCAAAATTGAATTATTTTTAATTGAGTATAGACCTCAGAACTCTAAATCAAGAAGGGCAGCATTAAAGTTTCAACCATCACATACTTCCATATATAAATGAAGGATTGATGTGCCCCTATTTTAAGCATTGTTATCTATGGAAACATAGTAATGGTTGGATGTTTTTGTGGATGAGTGGCACAAAAATCTCAATTGTGGTCAGACAAACTTAGCGTATGGTTAGTAGTGTTCCTGAATATTCATTGTGTGTTCTTGTAAGTGCTGATTTGTCCAAAATTAGCTTAGAAAATATGAGACTGTAATGCAAGATATATAGAGTGCTAAGATGACATATCTATGTAAAGAAGAAGATAGGCTTGATTTTAATCTATTCATAAGCTCTTCAAATAAGTAGCAAATACAAAATGACCTTTGGTAGAGATATGCTGAGGACATGATTAATTATTGGAATATATATTGTAAAGCTGCCCATTTCATGGTCTCACTAGGTTTTTTGTTTGTTGCATTTGATTTGTTATTGTATTCTAGGGAGTTCCAATACCTAAGGGTAATGTATTGTGCATGGGTCAGTGATCTTTCCATCTCATTTTTCTTTTACTTGTAAAAGTAAATTGGCTATATCTCCTGTACACATGCAAAGATTATATATTGATTCTTTCTTAGTATTGATTATATTGCTGCGCGACATTTGTAATTTCAGAGACTCTCTTGATTGCCATCATAAGACTTTAAAAGATAGTGGTTGGTTGCATCAAGATCTCTCAAGGGATTTTAGATTTCATTCATAGTATAGTTGGGGTGAAGTAGGGCTGCCCTTTGTCTCCTACTTTGTTTGGATTCTACATTGATGGGCTAGAGCAGTTCCTTCAGGTGCACTCCCTCCCTTGGGATGATTGTTTCTTATACCAGGTTTTTATTTCTATCTTGCTCTTCCTAGATGATGTGGTCCTAATGGCCTCTTCGTAAGGCTCACAAAGAGTCCTTGATGGCCTCGCTTCTTTCTGCGATTTACAACAATTGATGATGAATTTGAGTAAGACCAATAATCTCATTGTGATATTGCTATCAAGATTTAACTGTTAGATTTTTGAGTCAAACTCATTGACCCATATTTCATGAGTAGTGATTCAACATGAATCGATCTCTCATGAGTTTGACTAAAAAATCACATAGTTAAATCAATAGCAATATCACAATTTGACTTGCTATGGAAATTATCTCCTACTTATCTAATAATCTCATATTTAATTTAAGTTTTTGACTATTAATTATTTTAAACATATCTTAAGTTTTTATTATTAAATAAAAAATATTATAATTATAAATTTAATATGGTAGTTTTCAAATATTTAACTATTGAAACAAAAAGGAGTCAAGAAATAATGTTTAAATTTAAATATATAATATAACATGTATATATATATATACTTTTAAGGCCACTAAATTTAAAATTTAAACATTCATTGGAGGATCCATTTCTGAGAGAGGGAGATAGCGAAACATGATTCTAAGACTTTGGATATTTGATAGCTAGAATGAGGCTTAGTTTCGTAGGTTCTACTTGTAGATTGATATATTTTGATCTTTGAGACTTTTGGATACATGTTTGAGATGTATTGATTTGGATATTTATATTGAGAGACCACAGTTTTGATGTTTGAGACAATTTTTATATAGTTGGAAAACTCACAAAAGGCAAGAACTCGCCAATGCTTGAAAACAATCGGGAAAAACTTGACCAATTTTTGTGAAAAGCTTGGTAAAAAACTTTGGATCTAAAAGAAATTGCATTAATTTGATTAGAAATACATTTTCTTTGCAAAATTTAATCATAAGATGCATCCAATGAATTAGTAACTATAAATTAATGAGAAATAAAAGAAATAAGTTGAGTTTAGATATATTAATGCAAAGTGGGTACAAATCACATTCTCATGAGGAATGCTGACAACAAGAGGCGTGGAAACAAAGTAGTAAATAGTTTCTATATAATTAAAAGTAAATACATCATTATAGTTATATCTTCCTCTTCCCAACTCTAGTAACAAATAATGGAGAGGGTCTAGTCCTAGAAGCTTACTATGGGCGTGACTATTCCTCCTCACTCGGTATCTCTAGTGATGTATGCAGTTTGTTCTCCATCTTGGATTTAGCTCCTCCTAGAATTGGTGATCACTCATCCTCCTCATTTTCCTCAATGTCATCCCATGTGAAACCAAATCCACGGCCCTCCTCCATAACCCACCTCTCCAAATTGGTGATGTCATTCTCTGTAAACAATGGTGGCTACTCTCATTGTAAGGGTTTATATCGTCCAAATCGATTAGACTTGCTACTGCTCCTTGGGCCTTTCTTATGCACAACCGAAGATTATATTGCACAAATACAAGGTCATTAAGACATTTTGGGTTACTTTTTTTTTTTCTTTTTTACACATAAGCTCCAATTGTGTGCACAATGGGATAAGCTACAAGGTTGGCATTAGCTTATGAGGGCAAATATTTTGAGATGGACGGGGGAGGGGTATTTCAACCCTGATGTTGCCACTAGCATTTGGAAAATAAAATATTGAGAAGTTAGAAAACAAAGAGAAAAACAAAACTATAATTTATCAATTACTTCAGATCTAAGTTGTCTGTTTGGATTTGAGCTTGGATGTGGATTTGAGATTCAAGTTCTAAATTTGTTCAATTTTTTTGCGATGGGTTCAATTTTGTTTAGGGTTCGTTCGTACAAAAAAAGTTTATATATATATATATATATATATATATATATATATATATATATGCATTTTTTGTGTATGTATATGTATATGTTTATGATATAGATGTATATACATGCAGTAGCAAATAAGTGCATATACCACTATGCTAATAGTAAAGCAACATAGCAAAACACACCACCATATATATTAATGTTCTACTCCAAATAACATATGTTTTACCTTTTTGGCCTTTTAAGTGGTCTTTTTTAGGGTTGGATGGTTGGATTGACTAAAATAGACCCCACAAATTTTTAAAAATGTAAAAAAATCCATTTTCGGCCAAATTCAGCCTGGTTCTTGTTGCAGATTTGTATATTCATGGTAAAAATGGAAAGAGTTGTGCCAAATTTATTTGATATAATTTGGACAGACTTTGAAAGTATTTGACAAACTTTTGCAAGGATTGGATTAAACTTTGAGGTTGATGTTGATGTTAGTTTTGTACCACTACTTAACCTATAGCAATTAAACACTGGATATGGAATATCGAGTCCTCAATTCCTCTCTTGAAAAGATAATACTTACGAAGACATAAGAAAAAACTCCAATGTTCCTCACACTTGTGGATACTAACAAAGTATATCAATGTGATTTGTTGGTAATCACGTAGGCGGCCTTACGCTATTTCTTTATGGATAGCTTGGACTTTTGATGAGATGGTGGTGATGATGATGGTTTGATATGAGTTCCAAATGATGTTGATGGAGACGATGATGGTAATGGGAGGTGTGTATACCAATGATGTTTTTCTTTACTTCCTTCTTCAAAGGTCCAATCACTAAACTTTTTGCTATTCTACTTCCACTCCTATGAATGGAAAGATTAGCAAATGGATGGGGATTGAATCTAATGAAAGTTAACCAGTGGCTCTACCTCCATAGATGCATTGATTCAAGCGAAAAGGACTAGTTCACCACACAAGGCTTCCTAACAAGTTGCTAGGATGCTAGTGGCCTACTTATAGATCCCTATCAAACATCCACTAATACTACCATGCAACTATTCATCTACTCTTAATCTTACTTGGCAATTTCTTGAAAGAAACTTTAACAACTTTGAAATGAAATCTAGTTCTAACTATTGAAAGTAGAAACCATGCAACAACACCAAAACTTCTTAATCATGATGCAAGTCACACCAATGATAAAGAAAAAAAAATTTGGCATTATCTTAGAAACAATTTTCTCCGACCCTTTACAAATGAGAGCAAATGGCCTTATGTAGAGGCCAAAATTTACAATTGATGGTAGAGATAAAGAGGCAAAATCAATAATCCAGATTGGATCCTAGAGACTCTAATTAGGGTTGCCACCCCATCAGCCAATGAGAAGATGCCACCTCATCAAGGGACCAATGAAAAAAGGGAAAATGGCAACCAATGAGAAGGCACCAAAATGGTTGCCAATCAGAATAAGACACTTGTCCTATCCAAGAAGAAAGAGAAATTGCCACTTGGGCATACATCAAATGGTCTTCTAATATAAATCTACCCTTTTCTTTCATCTTTTTAGCCAAGGCAATGAACTTGGCTAGCCTTTTGTTGACTTCCTTCATGGGAGGACAATGTGTATGTTTCATCTTGAGCTTAGTTGAATTCATTATGCTGCTTGTTGCTTGTAGTGTCTTCTCATGGTCCTCCTCATACTCTCTTGCATATTTGATAAAGGCATTGAGGGAGGCAAGGGTGCCCAAATGTTTCCTTTTGATGGCAACCTTCCTCAACTCATCCAACCTTGATCCCAACTCTATCTCATTGATTCTCTCCTCTTTGATATCTTCAAAATCAAGTGCTACCCCAACATCGCTCATCATGGTTGAAATGGAAGTGTCCACGCTTGGGCTATGTTGTGCAATCGCATTCTATATTTCCTCAAATATTCTCAATCTAGTAGTCAAGGCAACAAACCAAGACTCTATTGTACTCAAAAATCCTTCATTAACCAACTTGGCTCTTTCCAAATATTTCTCTGGTAGCTCAATGAATGCCTGTAACTTGGAATAGCTAAATACTTGACTGGAAGGAAATCCTTCCGCTCCTCTTCAAACAATCTAAATTTATCTCTTGTAGCCACTAATGACTTGAATGTTGAGATAAAAGAAGGCAATAAATTTTGCCTGTCTTGGATTGTATCATGGATCCAATCCTTGAGTTCATGCAGCCGAGCCGATATCTCTTCTATGTTGCTCCCATTGTCTTAAGAAAGGGCTGCCTGGTGCAACTGTTGGATAGGCTGGCAATCTCTCCAATATTTGTTCTCAGCTTCCAACTTTATGATCCTTTCATTTGCCTTTCTCATATTTTCTCTAATTGAAACTATGCCCTCCTGGATCTCCTCACATTCCATGTCATTTGTGTTTCTTCTCAAGTTATGCTCTACTATTCGATATTCCTGAGTTGCAATCTCATCCAATGCCTTGCTAATCATTAGTATATCAATTTGAAAATTTTGGTGACCATCATTGTTGCTCCTAATCACCTTTGCCATTGTTTTTGTCATTTTTTTTTAGTTCTCGCTATCACCCTTTTCCATTAATCCTTGGATGTCCTCAATGGTTCAGGCATTTACTACCTCGCCTATTGGCATAAGTATTTGCCTTAACCATAGTGGTGCAGTGCATCTCCCTAAATTTGGATTTGGTTCAACTAGAAAAGCATCACCAATGGCCTCGGGTGCCTAACTTATTTCCTCAATATCAATCGGTCCATCTTCTTCTCCACTAGTAACTGCCATGTTGTCCCCACGTTCGTTCTCTAAGAGAGGAGAGTACTTGGTGCTATCACTATAACCACTTGATTCTGAATCAGAGCTCACCTCTACCATGGCCCCTTTTTCACTTGTGTTATCTTCTTGGCCTCTAGCCTCAATTATGCTTTCCCTTGACGGTGTTGCATTTTGTCTCTTTGTTGGAGGTTCCTGTTGTTCCTTACTTTTCTTAACCTCCAAGGCTCTCTTCTTGCTTCTAACTATTTTTTGTTGTCGGCTACTTCACCCTTCTGTTCGACTCACTCCACTGGACCTCCCTTTGGCTTTATCTTCTCATAAGTAAGGTGTATTCTCTGACTTTGTAATTTTCTTAACTTTCCATTGTACCATGACTCAGTGTGTAGATCAACTATCCTTGTAACTACCTCCAAGGAAGGATCTTGATGATTGTTCCAATCCACTAGATTTAACTTCATTCCCTCCACTATATCATATTCTTCTCTTAGCACATTTCCATCATCCTCTAGTTGATCGGGAATATCAAGGCCTCTCCATCTAATATATTTCATCATGTTCACTGACAATCTTGAGAAAGCTATCTTTCTGATGCAGGAGCATCCAGAGGTATAAGGGCAATCCTGTGTCACCCAAAAAAATGTACTTAGACTTAGTTTCTGTTTTATGTCTTTACATTTTTGGATACCCATTTGGCTCAAATAAAGGTTCCAACTCTCATAGTTTAACTATCAGTGCATGTGAAAATCCCGAAAAAATAGGAGCATGCAATTTGACCATCATTTTGGTGACCTAGAAGGTGTGACTTGGCCAGATGAATGTAATTGAGATTTAGAGCATTCCAAAAAAAGAATCAGGTCAAAAGGCCCCATGGTTTGAAAGTTATTGCAGTTTTTCGGGTTTTGGAGACCTCCTAAGAATGCTTCAAAGTCAGGTTTGGGGCATTAAATGACCTTGAAAAGGGTCAAAAAATGGGGGATGAGTGAAGCTTGTCCATAAGACTATAGAGCGCTTCGAGAGCTTTCTGAAAATGTAAACGGTTCGTCAATCGGAGCTACGGTTCAAAAGTTATGCCTCCCGGAAGTTCGGCTACCGTTTCTGGATTCTTCTAGATTTGCACCGACTTCTAACGCAGCTTCTGGAACCTTCTATTTTGTCGGTGGATGCCTACTAGCACTTTCTAGAATGTACTCCTAGTCCTTAACCCTCCGGGGTCTATTTAAGGAGATTTTTGGCATTGTAAAAGGCAGTTCAGATTGGAGCTTGAGAGGAGGTGCTAAAAGGAGAAATATTCTCCAGATTTTTGCTATTGTAAGCCCGTAGGGCATGTTTTGAAGTTTATTTTCTCTGCACTGTTTGTACTAGCTTATTTTATCAGTTAATATAATTCCCCCTTTCTATTGTGTCTATTCTCTTGCTGGGTCCTGTCCCCATCACTTTCTCACATGAAAGTCATCCTGGGCATTAGCTCGAAAATCTTTTATATTAGGAACATGTTTAAATGCATTTCTGTGAGATACCTTGATAAGACCGTTAGGATCAAATTCTTGCCTTGCTTTGTACTATCCTAGATGATACCATTCCAATTCTTTCTCCGCAACTACAAAGGCGACAAGATTGGGGCAACTATCATTGCTAATTTTGAATGAGAAGGTAATCCCTGTCTCACCCTTAAGTTTCATTATTCTGTCATAATGCTCAAGTTGTCTAGCCAATTCCATCAAAACTACTTTGTCGGGTGGGTACCTTGGAAGTCTCATGGAACAAATTGTGCTTCCTACTACTCTAATGTATGTGAGTTGTGAAAAATGGATGAACCAACTCCCATATTTCTTAATCTTTGCTTTTGCTTCTAATGAGAGCCTCTTAGCAGGTATCCTTTGTAATATCCTTACTATCTTCATGGAAAAGGCATCACAAAACATTTTATAGTCTTTGTTGTTTTGCAAATGAAGCTGTGGATAGCATTCATGCAGCACACATTGCCTCGGCCCATCACCAATTACTCCTAAGGCCTTAATCCCAAGATTTTCATATAATCTCACAATCAGATATAACAGATAGGACCGCCATATAGAATTGCTTTTGATTTTGCATGGTCCTAAGTTGCAATTCTAGATTCTTTCTTATGATCCTAGCCCAATCAAATCTTCTTTTTCTTTTTTTAATTTCATCAATAAAGAAGTACATCCAATTTTTGAATTGCATACCTTGAGCTAGGCCCATGATCCGGTTGAGAAGCACAATGAGATCACCATATTCTTATATGAAATCTGACACGGTGAGCCTTGATGATCTGGTAACTCCTTTCTTGCCCTCATGTAGCCAATCTTGCTTTAGATGAATGAAATAAGCCTCTTGGTTATCCTAAAATGACTTGGTTGCCTGATCCATCATTACTACTGTCATACTTTTGTACTGAGGGATGTTAAATGCTTCTTCGATCACTTGTCTGCCGATGTTGGCCAACACTCTCTTCCCTTCATCAAAAATGATGGATTTACTAACTAAATCAAACTTGGATGCACATTCCATGACCAACTTTGGACAAGGCAAGGTAGGAGGGAAGGATGCCACGTGTACAATTCCACTTTTGTAAATATTCTTTGCCATGGGGGATTATCCTTCCTTTAATTTGTCCTTTAGCTGTATCATGTTTATTGTGCCGATATTGGTATCACTTATTCACCTCACTTTCGAGAAGAAGGTGGTCTTAAGTATCATGTCTTCCTTGTCTCTTTTGGTATTCATTCCCTAAGGGTTTTTGCTCGCACTAACATCTACCATCCTAAACACTTATTTCTACCCCTTCATTCTATGTGATATGGACTACCTTTATCGATCTCCTACCTTCTATCTATCAATGGATTCTAACTTATTTTTTCCTCTTCATTACCTTAGGATGGACTACACTTATATCTCCCAACTTCATTCCTAGGGTGGTCTAGCTTATTTTTGCTTTGCCCAATGTCCTATCATGGAATCTACACTTATCTCTCCAAACTACAACCTATAGATGGGATGATGAAGTGGTGGATGATGAATGCAAGAAGAATATAAGGGAAATGAAACCAAGCAAGAACAAGGAGTAAAATCCAGTTTAGACCAATCTTTAGGTCTAAAATGAATTGAATTTTACCTTTACCAATACCTGGGCCTTCTTTGAAGTTTGGATCAAACTTTAGGAAATCAAACCTCCTTGCAAAAAAATAGAATTTTGATCTTATTGAAACTACGCACACTTTGCCAAAAATTAGACTTTTGATCATGTGTTTCCTCCTCCAAGTAAAATCACTCAGATCTGGTGCAAAAAAAATCCCAGCCCTTTGCAAGAAAATTAGTCCTTGAAAAATTGCCACACACATGAAGAAGTTTTAGATCTACCACAAGCTACCTAGGGCAGAAATTGCAGCCCTTTATGCAAGTAGGAAATTGATGCCAAACAATGACAAATTTGCTCCAAGGAAAAAAAAATTTGCCAAGTCTGAAATTGTCCTCCAAGACAAAAATTGCATAGTGAGAGAGCTGCTCTTCCAAGGGAAAATCGCCAAACACATGAAAGCTGAGATGGAATGAGAAATGAAAGAGGGGGAGCCCTCTTATACCACACTTCCTTTACTCCCTCAACCTGGCCGACTAGCCCTGGAGGACACAAAAAATTAAATTAGATCATTATTGGTGGTCCAAATTGAAATGCCAAGCCAAAATTAATTTTGCCTATAGTGAAATTTGCACATTTAATTGCCGGTTAGAACCAAAAATTGCAAAATAAAATTAAGAAAGCCTTGGAGATGTTAAAACTTTTCATTTAATAATGTTTTAGGTAATTAAAATATCATTTAAAATTGGATTTGGCAAGCTAACATCGATTTTTCAATTTTAATTTACCAATCATTTTTAATGTTTTTAAAATCTTCAAGGCAATTTTTTCTAATTTAATGCAAAATTTTGCAATTTAATCCTTTTTTTTTTTTTTTTTTTGATCGGTAAACAGCCAAGGCCATGATAAATTTTATTAATAGCAAAAAGTAACAACAACTTTCTCCATTCAAATGGGCACTGGTAGGAAAGAACACAGAAGAAAACCTCCAGTCTAGCCTAGGATCGAAGTCCTATATTATTACATCTCATGAAAGGGGCATACCCCAGTGACCTACATACTATTTTATTATAATTACATTAAGATCAATGTATGGATACACCTTTGACAATTTATTTCATCCATTCTCCATAAAGTTGCTGCTACATAAAAGAGGACCGAATTTGTTACGTCCAATTTCCATAGAGTTACTTCTATCTTCAAGTGGATCAACCTTGACCGCACCCTGCAACATTACATCTCTACCAAAATAATCTATCCAACTAGCTAAACACCACAGGAAGTTAGAATACAAAAGAAAGTTCTAAATATATTCCTAACAAATAATTGCTGAATCGGATCTCAAATTGACACAGCCAGTAATTACAGTGGGACCAGAATTCTATTAGATTTTGGAATGTTATTTGAGAAAAAACAAACTATTCTAGCCATATTCCACCTATCAAAGACAAAATACAGACCAAAATTTTGGCTAAATAAAACCTATGTTAGAAAATAAGTAACATAGAATTTCAATGTCATACCCATAGATGATTCCAATATAACCATAATCTCCTATACCACCTAAATTAAGCACATAATTATTCTTCCAACATAACCCTCCTCTATGTCTTTAAACCATTACCATAGATAAGAACTTACATAATCAAACCCAGACAGGACAGAGATATGTTAAAACAAATGAACTAGATGGAAATGATCCAGCTAACCCTTCAAACCGCTCCTTACTACACCTTCCATTTAAAATTACAGAGATTCTAACCAAAGAAACCAACTCACAAAACTACCTGTCATCCAAGATAGTAAAAATGATGTCAGAATCCCACTCAGAATTCAGGGACCTACAACTTGGTAATGACTCTAGAAGCTACAATAAAAGGCCAGCCTGAAATCATAAAGTAATGAACTAGTCATCAAGAAAATGTCCATCTTTGTAATGCTTTGAAAGGATTCCTCGTAAACATTCTGAAAAGAGTATTGTCAAAGCTTACAAATCCTTTACCAGACAAATGAGATCCATTCTTTAATAGATCTTGGGTCAAATATCTGATTTAATAATTTTGAATAAATTTTAAGTTAAACATGAACATTAAATAGACTTATGATGGTCGACGCAAATGAGCAAAAATATAAACATAACCATAGCCGAGACAGTGACAATTATCCATTTGCCAAAGAAATATCAAATAATGACAGACATCTATATTGCCTTTGTGAGGATACATACCAATCTATAGTCTGGATCCTAGAATAGAACTACAGAATCAAAATACAAGACTTGAAGCAAACATACCCCATTCAATGCTATAAGGATTCAACTTTGTATTCAAATCCGAATACCATACTTCAATGTATCTTCCTCTAGCTACAAACCTTCTAACTCTTGAATAAGCATAAATCCTACTTCATCATACCAGACATTAAAAATTCTAGGCTTCAAAATTAATACCGCATGTCCCAAAACAATCTTTGACCAAACAAAAGGAAGTTTCAGGAAATTATCCATAAAAGCATTTGCATATACGACAAAACCCACCATTCCATATATATATAAACACCAAGTTCTGTTACCTTTAACTACATTTAAGCATTCTCTTAATACGTCTGATGCTACTAGCAAGAAAACCCCTAGTGGGTCGAAACAGTCAATACTTAATTTATCCTTAATGTATCTATATGAGATTAGAGTTTTAGAGTACTTGATACCTTTCCTATCTAATATAGCAAAATTGGGCTTAGAATACAAACCCAAGAGCTTACATACTGTATTCTTATGAAAAAAAATTCAAACCCTAATTCAACATTTAGTTCTCTTCATCCCTATTCCTTTCCTATTTCCTCCATGAAACCATGATCACCTCTGTAACATCATCAAATTCATCCAAGCCATATAGGAAGGCAGTTCGAATGAGACCTTATTTTTGCTCATCTTTTTAGCGTTAACGGTACAGAATTCTAGCTCACTGAGGTCATCAAATTTCACTCCCGGCTGTACATAAACATTGAATAGTTTAACGTAATCTAAGACTCACTTGTTATTTTCCTCTACACCTATCCTTCTCCATCGTAGAAGAAAATTAACACTAGCCTCCATTCATGGCCATTCCCTATAGAAGGCCAAGCTTTCACTGACTATGAGTGATTGTCGACGAGGGCCGTCTCCAACTCTAGAGAGCCCAGAGGTAACCCCATATACCTTTCAAGTAATGGGATTCTAAATTTATCATGAATGCTATGTACCACCTTCTCAACTCCTTTCCTCCATACCGGGTTAAAGAGATCAAAACAGAGTCTCAGTATATCTTCTTTTCAAATTTTTTTCCTTATGATTACCCCTATGAAGGAGCCAATTATGGAGTTGTTGGTTCTCCAGGTCATGTTGTAGTCAAAAACACCTTCTCCTATAGCTTTGATCACTACGAAGCGAGTCATATCATCTACCGCCCTTAGGAGATGATTCCATTTCTCGGGTTTGACCTTCCCCAAAAAGTCCATTATCCTATTTTCAGTTGAGTGAAAAACATGGATATTTGTCTCCATCCAAGTTGAGAATAGGGTGTTCAGGGATATCAATTTAAGAGCTTCTGTTGAAATGACTTCACCAACAACTACCCTAGTATAAATCCTACTTTGTCTCTGCATCTAATGTCCTCATTATTTGTCCTCTAACAAAGTAGTCGATAAATACTATCGTCATAATGGATTAACACATATCACTTCTTAATAAACCTCACATGTAGAATCCCTTACCTCATCGTACTCAATTAGCATGAGATCCTTTATGTTATGGAAATCGTTACTAGTAGTGGGATCCTTCAAGTGCCTTCTAATGATGCACTTTGTACAAAAGCTGCAGTAAGAAAAGATCCATTAGGATAAGACTGCAAATAAATACGCATGAGATACCTAATTAATTCAATACCTTATGCACACGAGATACCAAATTAATTAAACTCCTTATATCTCTATTTTATTATAACCATTTCTAATTGTAATTAAACCTGGATGGTCTCCAGCTACTAGGATGGCTAAGTATTGTGGGAGAAGTTCTAATCTATATATTACAAATTGTATGTTAAAATTGAGACCCCATCTGCACACTTATTAGCTAACCTGTTAGCTTTAAAATTCCCTTCTCTAAAAATGTGAGTAATATGAATTTCCTTGAATTTATCTAATAACATGAGGACTTCTTGGAGCTTTGAATTTAGCACACAATTTGGAGTCTTTTTCTTTCTAACTGCATTAAGAACAATTTGAGAATCGTCTTCAATTATGATCTTGGACAAGCCTATTTTCTGACAAAGTTGTAATCCTTTCTCTAGAGCTTCTAATTCAGCTATATTCTTAGAAGACGGAGGCAATGGCGAAGCCAACTTTGCTAACCATTTTCTATGCTCATCGTTGATAATGCAACCAATTTCGGCTATCCCTGGATTGCCCTGGGCTGCACCATCAAAATTCAATTTATGCCACCCTAGAGGGGGGGGGGGGGAACCCACTTGCAGTTTGCTCTTGCCTCCTTATTGTGAGAAGAGTGAACCAGTGGAGGGTTGTTAATGGTGGGCCAATTTTTCTTCATGAACCCATCCCACATTCAGAATGAGCCTTCTTCTTTACATGATTTCCTAAGATGAGCATTAAGTACTTCCACTATAGAAGCTTCTAATTTTAATATAAACCTTTTGGTGTTCAATGCTTTTTCTTGAAATATGTGGCAATTTCTCTCCTTCCATAATTCCCAAACCACAATCAAGGGGCAAATATTCTAGAGCTTGTTATAAACCCCACCTATCAAATTCATGGGCCATGAGCTGAGCAACCCTTTGACGGAGTTTTGCAAAGGGGTAGCCCAACTGAGATGAGCCCTAAGCCATTCCTAGCAATTGAGCACATAAGGACAATTGAGGAATAGGTGGTCTACATTTTCATTGCTTTGCTTACATAAAATACAACAATGAGGGCATATATACCGAATCTTAATAACCTATCCGCAGTCAAGACCCTCTTTTGTAGGACAAGCCATAAAAAGAAGCCAGCCTTAGGAAGACATGTTGCATCCCAACATAGATTAAGCAAAATTTCAATCTTAGACCATTTTTTAGATTGAATGATCACCTTATATCCTTGTTTCACACTATATGAGTCATCCTTAGATCCAGCCCAAATAAGATTGTCCGACTTTGTGGCTTGTTTGATATTTCTGCTGGAAATGATCTTCTCATAAGCCTTTATTAGGTTTGGGTCAAATTCTAAATTTTCCAATGAGTGCCACTTCCATTTCAGGACCCTGTTCGAAACTTCTTTAATTTTATAGTCCTTAACTTTACCGCTCCATAGAGAGGTCAACCTTTGCTTAAGAATATCATTAGTGGGGGAGGATTCAATCGAAGTAAGTCTATCCCATGAATCTTCCCAAAACAATGCCTTATCACCTGATCCTACATCCCAAGTTAGAAATTTACTTATAAGACTCTGACATTTAGTCATAAAGTTCCAACATTCCAATCCTTTAGGGAGTCTGTCCATTCTAAACAAGGATTCCGGTTCTGACGGGTTGAGATATTTGTTAAATAAGATTTTAGCCCAGTTTTGATTAGATTCCTTATATAATCTCCAAATTAATTTTTCTCCCAAGGCATCATTTTTCCATTGGGGCTTTTTAATACCCAAGCCCCCATACTCTTTCGACTTGCATATATTATCCCATTTTATAAGGGCCCGTTTCTTATCTTCATCTTTATCTTTCCATAAAAAGTTCCTAAGTTTGGACTTGAATGACAAAGACATCCAATTAGAAAGAGGTAAACAAGCCATAGGGAAGATTGGGATGGCTGAGAGGATTGACCTGATCTTTGTAATTTTACTAGACTTCGATAGCCATTTGTTTTTCCAACTTCCAATTCGTTTATCTACCTTTTCAATTGTGTCCTTCCAAACTTTGCAGTTTTTCGAGCCTTTCTCTAGAGAGATTCCTAGATATTTGCAAGGAAATAGACCCTTTTTAAATCCCATGATCCTACAAATCAAATTCTCCTTCTCTAGACTGGTATTCAAAAAGAAAATCTCAGATTTCTCTTTGTTCAATTTTTGTCCTGAGGCATCCATATAGGTTTGCAAAATATTTTTATAGCCCAAAGCCTCTTGAACTGAGCTTTTACCTAGTAGGATGGTGTCATCTGCGTACTGTTGATGAGTAATGTTAGGAACATTTCTAGTTACAATGATACCTAAAATCCTTCATTTTAAATATGCATTCGAAATAGCCCTTCCAAAAACTTCAGCCATAATGATCAATAGTGAAGGAGAGAGAGGGTCTCCTTATCTAATACCCCTAGATATCTTGAAAAAGCCTTACGGGGTCCCATTGATGAGAATAGATATTTTAGGCATAGAGATAAACTTAAAGATTAGGTTAATCCATTGATGAGAGAAGCCGAATGCTTCTAACACTTTACAGAGGAAGTGCTAGTCAACCATATCATAAGCCTTCTGTATATCTAGTTTCATTAGCATACATGGATCCTTGTCTCTGGTTGCTGAATGAATAGTTTCCTAAATAATAAGAATGCCATCCAAAATAGATCTCCCTAGGACAAAACTTGTTTGTTCTTCCGAGATTAGTTTTGGCAAGTATTCCTTGAGTCTGGTAGCTATAATTTTCGAGAAGATTTTGTAAATTGTATTACATAGAGCTATAGGGCGAAAGTCACCGGGATGTTCCGGCCCATCCTTTTTAGGAATCAATGTAATAAAAGAAAAGTTAATTTCTACCAATAGAGATCCACCATTTCGTGATGCTTCAATCGCTTTCCATAGGCCTGTTCCAAAAATATCCCAACATTTTTGAAAAAAAAAGCCCTGAAAACCATCAGGCCTTGGCAATTTGTTAGGGTTCATATTAAAGACTGCAAGTTGAACTTCTTCAAGGGTGATTGGGTAGTTGAGATTTTTATTATCTTCAGGGGTTATGAGTTTTGAAATGAATTTGAGTGTATTGGACTGGGCTTTCCTATTCAATCCTTCATAATTGTTGAGTAAATTCTTAAAATGGGAGACTAACATATCTGCTATCTTTTGTGAATTTTCTGTACACAAACTTGACATGTTAGTGATACTGGTGATTCTAGATCAGGCTCTATTGTAAATGGTTGAGTTATGAATTTTTTTTGTGTTCTGATCTCCCTCGTCCAACCATTTCTCCCTAGATTTTTGTCTCCAAAAGGTTTCCTCTTTTGAAAGTATGTCTTCTTGTTTTGTCAAAGGTTCTTTTTCTAAATGGTATTTGTCATAATCCATACCAGATCTAATGATTTCTTGGTTTAAATTTTTTAATTTTCCTTCCACCTTCAATTTTTCTTTGAAGATATTATTAAAATGTTCTCTATTCCATCTTAAAATGTTTTCTTTTAACATTTTGAGCTTAGAGACAAAAATGAACATTTTGGAACCCTCAAAGTTTTCTTGTGCCCACCGTATCCTAATTTGTTAAAAAAAAATTGGATCTTAAAACCACTTTTTTCACAGTTGAATGGGTTTCTGGGTGGTTTAGATGGTTTCGATATTTCCATACATACTAGAAAATGGTTTGAGCCTGCAAATGGCAGGATGGATGGTACGAGATTTTTATTATAATCCATAATTTTCTCTACTATAAAAAACCTATCTAGCTTTTCTGCAATGAAAGCATGGTCCTTCCTTCTATTATTCCAAGTAAATGTACCATTACTTAATGGAATTTCTCCGAAACTTTTTTTATCTATCCAAGATTTAAATTTCAATGAAGTAGATGTGAGATGCTATATTCCTCCTATTTTTTCATTTAGGCTGATAATGGTGCTGAAATCACCACCCATTATGACATGGCTATTTTGGTGATTATGCAACATCATACCTAATTCGTTCCACACCTTTTTTTTCTTTATTGGACAGGTAGGTACATATACATTAATTAAGATAAATTTTATATCAGATTTTAAACTCTGTATGCTGACACACATCCAGTTAAAGCCACTAACTAAATAATTCTATTCTATTTTTTTGGGGTTCCATATGATACCTAGACCACCCGATGCACCCATTGCCTCTACAAATATTGAATCCCAGACACGTAGGTTCCTTTTAAATTTGGAACCTTCTAACTTGTTTAATTTAGTTTCTTGTATTAAAATTATTTCTGAGTTAAAATTGTTTAGGTATTGTTTGATTAGTCTTTTTTTGCTAGGGGCATTTAGACCCCTAGCGTTCCATGTTGTGATCCTCATGATGCCCTGGGAAGGCACTTCCCCTTCCCCATATTTGGAAGCTCATCAATTTTCTTCTAATCCCTGCTTAGTCCTTCAGTCTCTCATAATTCCTTCAGATTTTTCCTTCCTCTTTTTCCTTTCATCTTGCCAAAATTAGGAGAGCTCAGTCCTGCCTGATTCATATATAAAAACAGCTCTTGCAGATTATCATCCAAATCATGCACTGATGTGGTTACAGTGTCTCCTAGTGTTTCGAAATCCTCTTTCTCTATTTCTTTTCATATCTCAGTTCCAATATTTTCTTCATCCAATGCCTCTAGCTTATGTTCTACCACATTTCCTTCTGATGTCCTATACTTCCCTTTAATGATTTCTGATTTATTTTCGCTTAGCTTATTCGGTTCCATAAAATTGTCCTCCATCTAAATTTGTAGTAAATCTCTTCGAAGATCATTAGCTGTATAATCTTTCCCCCCCATTTTGATGATTTTTTGGATTAGTTCCTCTTTCTAGTGTGCAGTACTATTGTTTATATTATCATAATTGAAGACCTGAACCAGTTCTTTAGATAGCTGCTCGAGCTGCTTATAAACATTCTCTGGCACTTCTGCTTCTAGAGGGGATTTTGAGTCCTTGTTTAAGAAGTTCTGAACCTCTTCCAAAAGTAAGCTATCTGAGTTTATGTCCTTCCCTTGCATCTCTGTCTTGTTTTCCTCTGGAGTAAAGGGTGAAGTGGACAGATGACTGGGTGTTTGTCAAAATTTGGAGGCTCCTTCGGATCTCTTATTGCTAGGAGTTGATGGATCTGACTCGATATTATTATTTGTTGTTTACTGCAGAGCAACTTGATTATCATTTCGCATAGTGCCTTCTTTCAATCTGTCTGTCAGAGATGAAAAGAGAAGATCAGTTTCTATTTCACCTATATCAGAATTCTCAATTATTTCTGAGACTTTGGCTTGAGTATCACTAAGTTCCTTATCTTTAAACTTAATCTCTCCTTTTTGACTTGAAGTTTCCTTGATTTGGTTTTCTTCCCCTATTTGTTCTGGGATCAGAGAGTAGTTATCTTTTTCCTCCCCTTCAGATCCTAGCATCTTCTTCTGCGATTGCGTATCCTCTAACTGATTCCTTATTTTGTAACCATCTTTAAGATTTGGTTCAGTTGTATTTAAAGTTTCTTCTTGCGTTGTACCCCTTTTTATGATATCTATGATAGGAGTCACATTTCTATTTGAACCAATGTCTGCCATATTTCCACAATTATGCTGTATTTGTAAGTTGTCATCTTTGCCATTCTTAGTTTTACCTACATCCCTTTTTTTCTTATCCATTTCCTTTCCCTTTTTTCTTTTCTGTCTTTTTATTAGTATCTCATTAGCCTCCTTCTCTGACTATTCCATAGGCTTAAGTACTATGATAGATTTAAGCCTTCTTCTTTCTGGGGAACTTTCTTTTATATCTTTGAGTTCCCTCCCTTCCTTCTGATCTATTTGTGCATCTTACTACTTTGTAAGCGAGTTTTGTTCTTGAAGTCTTTTGTTTTTCATGATTCTTAGCCAGGGGAACTTTCTTCTAACATTCGAGGTCAGGGGAAGTATCTTGGGCATGATCTTATGAGCTTCAGAGAATTTTAAAATGTCAACTAATCTCCCTTTATACATCTGAAAAAGGATATCATACTTAGCCTTACTAGTTATGAATTCCTTTTTAAATTCAAATGGGTGATTAAACTTAACATTAATTAGTATCTTGAAATTGTTACAACAATAAAAGGATGTATCAATACCCTCCACCTCTCCAACTATAGATCTTATGGCTTTAATAATATCCTCTTGACACAGTTCTGGAGGAAGAGAGAGCAGAATAAACCATGAAGGCATCTTACAATCTATCTTTGCTTCACTAAAATTCTGAGACCATTCTATGAATTTAACACAATAACCATTGAAAAAGCATTTAGAAACTAAAATAAAATCCTTTTTTATAGATTCATCTAAACATTGAACATATAGCACCTTATCCAAAAAATGTGATATACTTGCTTGCTCCTCCCAGATTTCCTCCAGCCAGTCAGATAAAAGAGGGAGATCATGCTGTGGACCATTCCAAATTGTGAATACTCCTCCCTTGAGACATTTTTCCCACGTATTATCAATTTCTTTTATCGATATCCTTGTTAGATCTTCCAAGTTTTTACACAATCCAATGGTCACTTTAGGGTTTGATGCCACTTTTTGGTTATGAATATGCCGGTGTGGAGGGATGTAGGATAGAGGCGAATCAGTTTTGGTGGACATTCTTTCAATCTGGGCTATTTCTGGATATTGATGACTAAATGGTTTAGTGGAAGGCTCCATGAGTTCGTATTTTGTTAAATTAAAGATCCGAAATTGGTTATCCAGATGCTCAAGCATGAAAAACAAGTGCCGGTTATTGGAGTAAAGTACCTCTAGGTTTTCAAAGGAGACTATCAGACATGAATCTGTGCATTGATTAATCTGCTTCCCTCTATTATCTGTTTGGCTGGGAGGCTCTTCTTCGTATTTATTTAGGACCTCAAAACTGTTTCCTATTTTGATTTTGAATTTTTTGGCATGGTTGTTTTGAGGTGTTTTTTGATGCCAATTTTGGCCTTCAGTTGGGTGCGACCCTTGCCATTGCTTCCCCTGAAGAAATATACTTGTTTTCAATATGCTTGCCATTGATTTCTAGTTACAATGATACCTAAAATCCTTCATTTTAAATATGCATTTGAAATAGCCCTTCCAAAAACTTCAGCCATAATGATCAATAGTGAAGGAGAGAGAGGGTCTCCTTATCTAATACCCCTAGATATCTTGAAAAAGCCTTACGGGGTCCCATTGATGAGAATAGATATTTTAGGCATAGAGATAAACTTAAAGATTAGGTTAATCCATTGATGAGAGAAGCCGAATGCTTCTAACACTTTACAGAGGAAGTGCTAGTCAACCATATCATAAGCCTTCTGTATATCTAGTTTCATTAGCATACATGGATCCTTGTCTCTGGTTGCTGAATGAATAGTTTCCTAAATAATAAGAATGCCATCCAAAATAGATCTCCCTGGGAAAAAACTTGTTTGTTCTTCCGAGATTAGTTTTGGCAAGTATTCCTTGAGTCTGGTAGCTATAATTTTCGAGAAGATTTTGTAAATTGTATTACATAGAGCTATAGGGCGAAAGTCAATGGGATGTTCCGGCCCAACATTTTTAGGAATCAATGTAATAAAAGAAAAATTAATTTCTACCAACAAAGATCCACCATTTCGTGATGCTTCAATCGCTTTCCATAGGCCTGTTCCAAAAATATCCCAACATTTTTGAAAAAAAAGCCCTGAAAACCATCAGGCCTTGGCGATTTGTCAGGGTTCATATTAAAGACTGCAAGTTGAACTTCTTCAAGGGTGATTGGTCAGTTGAGATTTTTATTATCTTCAGGGGTTATGAGTTTTGAAATGAATTTGAGTGTATTGGACTGGGCTTTCCTAATCAATCCTTCATAATTGTTGAGTAAATTCTTAAAATGGGAGACTAACATATCTGCTATCTTTTGTGGATTTTCTGTACACAAACTTGACATGTTAGTGATACTGGTGATTCTAGATCAGGCTCTATTGTAAATGGTTGAGTTATGAATTTTTTTTGTGTTATGATCTCCCTCGTCCAACCATTTCTCCCTAGATTTTTGTCTCCAAAAGGTTTCCTCTTTTGAAAGTATGTCTTCTTGTTTTGTCAAAAGTTCTTTTTCTAAATGGTATTTGTCATAATCCATACCAGATCTAATGATTTCCTGGTTTAAATTTTTAAATTTTCCTTCCACCTTCAAATTTTCTTTGAAGATATTATTAAAATGTTCTCTATTCCATCTTAAAATGTTTTCTTTTAACATTTTGAGCTTAGAGACAAAAATGAACATTTTGGAACCCTCAAAGTTTTCTTGTGCCCACCGTATCCTAATTTGTTAAAAAAAAAATGGATCTTAAAACCACATTTTTTCACAGTTGAATGGGTTTCTGGGTGGTTTAGATGGTTCCGATATTTCTATACATACTGGAAAATGGTTTGAGCCTGCAAATGGCAGGATGGATGGTACGAGATTTTTATTATAATCCGTAATTTTCCCTACTATAAAAAACCTATCTAGCTTTTCTGTAATGAAAGCATGGTCCTTCCTTCTATTATTCCAAGTAAATGTACCATTACTTAATGGAATTTCTCCCAAACTTTTTTTGTCTATCCAAGATTTAAATTTCAATGAAGTAGATGTGAGATGCTATATTCCTCCTATTTTTTCATTTAGGCTGATAATGGTGCTGAAATCACCACCCATTATGACATGGCTATTTTGGTAATTATGCAACATCATACCTAATTCGTTCCACACCTTTTTTTTCTTTATTGGACAGGTAGGTACATATACATTAATTAAGATAAATTTTATATCAGATTTTAAACTCTGTATGCTGACACACATCCAGTTAAAGCCACTAACTAAATACTTCAATTCTATTTTTTTGTGGTTCCATATGATACCTAGACCACCCGATGCACCCATTGCCTCTACAAATATTGAATCCCAAACACCTAGGTTCCTTTTAAATTTGGAACCTTCTAACTTGTTTAATTTAGTTTCTTGTATTAAAATTATTTCTGAGTTAAAATTATTTAGGTATTGTTTGATTAGTCTTTTTTTGCTAGGGGCATTTAGACCCCTAGCGTTCCATGTTGTGATCCTCATGATGCCCTGGGAAGGCACTTCCCCTTCCCCATATTTGGAAGCTCATCAATTTTCTTCTAATCCCTTCTTAGTCCTTCAGTCTCTCATAATTCCTTCAGATTTTTCCTTCCTCTTTTTCCTTTCATCTTGCCAAAATTAGGAGAGCTCAGTCCTGCCTGATTCATATATAAAAACAGCTCTTGCAGATTATCATCCAAATCATGCACTAATGTGGTTACAGTGTCTCCTATTGTTTCAAACTCCTCTTTCTCTATTTCTTTTCATATCTCAGTTCCAATATTTTCTTCATCCAATGCCTCTAGCTTATGTTCTACCACATTTCCTTCTGATGTCCTATACTTCCCTTTAATGATTTCTGATTTATTTTCGCTTAGCTTATTCGGTTCCATAAAATTGTCCTCCATCTAAATTTGTAGTAAATCTCTTCGAAGATCATTAGCTGTATAATCTTTCCCCCCCATTTTGATGATTTTTTGGATCAGTTCCTCTTTCTAGTGTGCAGTACTATTGTTTATATTATCATAATTGAAGACCTGAACTGGTTCTTTAGATAGCTGCTCGAGCTGCTTATAAACATTCTCTGGCACTTCTGCTTCTAGAGGGGATTTTGAGTCCTTGTTTAAGAAGTTCTGAACCTCTTCCAAAAGTAAGCTATCTAAGTTTATGTCCTTCCCTTGCATCTCTGTCTTGTTTTCCTCTGGAGTAAAGGGTGAAGTGGAAAGATGACTGGGTGTTTGTCAAAATTTGGAGGCTCCTTCGGATCTCTTATTGCTAGGAGTTGATGGATCTGACTCGATATTATTATTTGTTGTTTACTGTAGAGCAACTTGATTATCATTTCGCATAGTGCCTTCTTTCAATCTGTCTGTCAAAGATGAAAAGAGAAGATCAGTTTCTATTTCACCTATATCAGAATTCTCAATTATTTCTGAGACTTTGGCTTGAGTATCACTAAGTTCCTTATCTTAAAACTTAATCTCTCCTTTTTGACTTTAAGTTTCCTTGATTTGGTTTTCTTCCCCTATTTGTTCTGGGATCAGAGAGCAGTTATCTTTTTCCTCCCCTTCAGATCCTAGCATCTTCTTGTGCGATTGTGTACCCTCTAACTGATTCCTCATTTTGTAACCATCTTTAAGATTTGGTTGAGTTGTGTTTAAAGTTTCTTCTTGCGTTGTACCCTTTTTTATGATATCTGTGATAGGAGTCACATTTCTATTTGAACCAATGTCTGCCATATTTCCAGAATTATGCTGTATTTGTAAGTTGCCATCTTTGCCATTCTTAGTTTTACCTGCATCCCTTTTTTTCTTATCCATTTCCTTTCCCTTTTTTCTTTTCTATCTTTTTATGAGTATCTCATTAGCCTCCCTCTCTGACTGTTCCATAGGCTTAAGTACTATGATAGATTTAAGCCTTCTTCTTTCTGGGGAACTTTCATTTATATCTTTGAGTTCCCTACCTTCCTTCTGATCTATTTGTGCATCTTACTGCTTTGTAAGCGAGTTTTGTTCTTGAAGTCTTTTGTTTTTCATGATTCTTAGCTAGGGGAACTTTCTTCTAACATCCGAGGTCAGGGGAAGTATCTTGGGCATGATCTGATGAGCTTCAGAGAATTTTAAAATGTCAACTAATCTCCCTTTATACATCTGAAAAAGGATATCATACTTAGCCTTACTAGTTATGAATTCCTTTTTAAATTCAAATGGGTGATTAAACTTAACATTAATTAGTATCTTGAAACTGTTACAACAATAAAAGGATGTGTCAATACCCTCCACCTCTCAAACTATAGATCTTATGGCTTTAATAATATCCTCTTGACACAGTTCTGGAGGAAGAGAGAGCAGAATAAACCATGAAGGCATCTTACAATCTATCTTTGCTTCACTAAAATTCCTAGACCATTCTATGAATTTAACACAATAACCATTGAAAAAGCATTTAGAAACTAAAATAAACTCCTTTTTTATAGATTCATCTAAACATTGAACATATAGCACCTTATCCAAAAAATGTGATATACTTACTTGCTCCTCCCAGATTTCCTCCAGCCAGTCAAATAAAAGAGGGAGATCATGTTGTGGACCATTCCAAATTGTGAATACTCCTCCCTTGAGACATTTTTCCCACGTATTATCAATTTCTTTTATTGATATCCTTGTTAGATCTTCCAAGTTTTTACACAATCCAATGGTCACTTTAGGGTTTGATGCCACTTTTTGGTTATGAATTCGCCGGTGTGGAGGGATGTAGGATAGAGGCGAATCAGTTTTGGTGGACATTCTTTTAATCTGGGGTGTTGCTGGATATTGCTGACTAAATGGTTTAGTGGAAGGCTCCATGAGTGCATATTTTGTTAAATTAAAGATCCGAAATTGGTTATCTAGATGCTCAAGCATGAAAAACAAGTGCCGGTTATTGGAGTAAAGTACCTCTGGGTTTTCAAAGGAGACTATCAGACATGAATCTGTGCATTGATTAATCTGCTTCCCTTTATTATCTGTTTGGCTGGGAGGCTCTTCTTTGTATTTATTTAGGACCTCAAAACTGTTTCCTATTTTGATTTTGAATTTCTTGGCATGGTTGTTTTGAGGTGTTTTTTGATGCCAATTTTGGCCTTCAGCTGGGTGCGGCCCTTGCCATTGCTTCCCCTGAAGAAATATACTTGTTTTCAATTATTTTTGCAAAAATTTCTTCCCACGATTCTTTGCTGGTTTTTGGAAGTTCGGCATCTTTGAAAAGGCAGAATGTTTTATTAATGTATTTAAAAAATAAAATGTTAATTTAATCCATTTTTGATTTTGCAATGCAATTTTAATTTTCTTTTTCAAAATAAACCATTTTTCTAGCTTTCAAAATCGATTTTTTAAATTTAATTTCACTATCACAAAATTATCTTTTTTTACAAAAAAAAATTAAAATTTTTCCGAAACAATTAAATCTAAAAAACTTTATTTTGAAAATGGTCAAGATTATACAATTACATCCAATTTTCATAATCTAAGTCCAAAAATTTGTAAATTTTATCCTGCCAAGTATTGTTCTAACTATCGAAAAATCTCGTCTTTGAAATTTGTTTGGCCTAAGGATAAAATTACATGCCATGAAAAATCAAGTAAATATTGGGTGAAAACAAATAAATCTTGCCATGTCCTTGAAGGCGTCCAAGATATAAAATTTTCTAAATCTAATTTTTTTGGGACAACTTTGAAATTTTTTGCCAAGGTGACCAAGAAAAAGTGGGTCACCAAAAATTTTGGGGCAATGATGTGAAAACTTCACAACAGTTGCCAAGGAAGAATTTGGTAACATAGCTTGAGACTTCAAAATCCAAATGGCAAATGTTTGACCTGGGTTTTTTCTACCTCTTGATCTCTTTGCCAACTTTGATGAGAACAATTTATCCCTTGCTTCCACATAGTTTGTTTTGGCCACAATCTGGGGTCTCTGCATCATCAAATATCATCCTTTGAATGCATAAAAAGAGGCCCTTCATGACCTCTCCATTAGGATCTGAATAAGAATCATGAAACTTGAATTAGGAATTGAGGAAGCATCTTGTTGCATGAATGGGTTGGTGGAGTTGATCGTTCCACCTCCCATCAATAATTTTTCATATAGGATCAAATCTGAGTCTATCACCCTTGTAGCAATTTTTTATAGATTCCTTGGTCCTACCATGGCCTCATAAAGATACCCCATTGGGGTTTGATTGCCCTCTCCCAAGCTCAGAACTTTTATCAAGGGCTCAAACACCTACAATTGAAAAATGAAAATTACAAAAACATTATTTAATGAAGTTAGTAAGCTACAAATCAATAATGAGAGACTTGAACCAAGAATAATTAAAAATTCAAGTTTTGAAGGTAGCTTCACAATCTCTATGGCATTTTGTGCAAAATGATTTGTCGAAGACTGTGGTCGCGACAACCTCTCCTTCAACCTTGTTTGAACCTTCTTTGAATAGGGCGAGTCTCACCATGGTTAATTCACAAATATTCATTTCAAAGAAGTCAATGCATCATTTGCAATGTCAAGAAAATCGTTAAAAACCTTGTGACATTGGATCTCGCCAAATTTCATCCATGAGGATGCTCTCTCGTCAAATGTAGAACCCAAGGGTGATTGTAGGTATATTTTGTGATCCAACTTGCCTCTTCCACAATTGGAGTCTTCCAACTTCCAAAACTGGAGTCATCTAAGCAAGTTTACCTATGTTGTCAAAAAGAAGGTCAAGGACATGTGCTGCACAAAGTGTCCAAAAAAGAGTGAGGAGCCCTTTTTGGAGGATTCTACCTCCTGCCACATGTGCCATTGCATTATTTGTAATGATTTGCTCCAAATTCTCTTTTTCCACCTTTATGACAAAGGTCTCAAACATTAATGCCAATTTTGTGTACTTTTTACCTTATTGGGGGCATCGATTGATTTCAAAAACATTACAATGTCCTTCCAAGAAACCAAAAACTTAATAATGGTTCAATTTTTACCATATGTCGACTCGATATAAAGAATGGTGCAGCCAAATTTATTCCACTCTTTTTTGCTCCTCAACCACTTCTTTTTCCCTATCAACTGCATTTGTTAGCAACCTACAAAAAAAAGTGAAAACAAGTATTAGTATACAAATTTAATTTAATTAATGAGAAAAACAAAAAAAGAAAGAAATCAATTGGACTATTTACTAATCTCCTACCCAAATCTTTGCGAGAAGGGGCCTTGTACCCTTTTCCTGAAACTATCATTATGGTCACCAAATTAAGCCAATGAGGATTTCTACCACATTCAATGAAATGTTCAAATACCAAAAATCAACATCAACAATGTCTATCTTCTCATGTACCTCCTTATCCCATCTAGGAGTCTCTAATGATAGTTGTGCTCCAGGTGTGTTCCTAGACACAAAATAACTCCCTATAGGTTGTGTCCTTAATGATGATGTAGTAGTTTACTCTCTACTAGAGGAAGTGAAAGTGGCAAAAGAGACGATGCTCATTTTGTGGATAGGTGGGACATGACTTGTTGACATAACTGATGCAAATTGTGTTGAGAGATGATATAGTGCATGTTTGATGGTTAATTGATCAGTTATTATGTTGTCATCAATGAAACACATAGACTCGCACCCCCCTCCCAAACCTCAAAGTACCCGTCCGTGAGATGTCACCACACCGGGTACTAAAGTACCCAAGTAACCCCACCTCTATCACTGCAACCATGCTGCCATTGGGATGAGTTCTTGAATTTCTATTTGAACTTTGATTTTTGAATGTTATTATTGGGTATGTAATATTTTACTATGTTGAATGTTCAGTGGTTCTAGTTAATGTTCCAATTTTGCTATGTTTAATTATTATAATTTGGTATGTTATATTGGTACATCATTTTATAACTAGCATTTCAAGTTCTATGTGTATACTATACAACACCACTCCTTGCCCCATCCTCCCCTTGTCGCCATCCCTTGACCGATCCCTTACTATCCCAAAAATGAGGCCCATTATCCCCCTATCTAAAAAACTTGTCCCAACATACCGACATACCCTAACATTGGTGTTATATTGGTTATCTTTGATGTCAACTTGAAGTTTTTTTATAGATAGTTTATTGGGAGCATTGTTCTAGTATTTGTATAGTAGAAATCTAGTGTGTGATTGCTCTGTGTTGAAGTGGAGTGTGTGGTTGGTATGAGAGGTTCAACGATTCTCAAGAATATGTATGGACGATTTCATGTACTGCGCACATGTACGGAGAAAACTATGTTGGATTGAAGTGTGATAGTGTAATTGGGTTGAATAATTAGTGACAAACAGTGAAGGATTTGATTGGTCTGTTAAATCTATGATGATCTAGATAATATAATTCAAGATATATGGTCTATGCGCAGTTATGAGACCAATGTTCCAATCATGCATGATTTGATTTATAGAAAGACATGTTTTGGATTGATTGAAGTATGTTCAGTATAAAGTGCAAGAACATTTAGAATAGTTCAAATTTGATCCTTAACAGGAAGTGGCTTCGCCTACTTCAGTAGATCTTTCGTGTTGTAAAGTTAAGTAATGATGTGAATGTTATTAAATTTCTACACATGCTATAATTTAGCTCTGATTTCAAAGGTTTCATACAAATTCATAGACAGTTTACATTTTTTATTTGGTTCATGCAAATTGAGATCATGTCCATTATGTTCCAAAGGAATGACCAATGTTCTTGTATTATTCATTTTCAATATACAATTGATATTTACAAAAGAACTATAATAATCAAAGAATGCTGATAATGCTGAAAATAAAATTCTCTCACACAAGTGACCATGAGAATAGTCCCCTATTTACTGATATAAATTTTACTCTTCAAAAGTAAATGACAAAAAAGAAAGCAAAAGAGGAGAAAGTTATGGGCACCAGTCATTTCCTGTAATGATTGGGTGTCTTCCATCCATCTTTGCAGTGAGTCATGCTCCATCCACACATCCAAGTCCTACATTCATAAGGAAATTTGTTAGATCCAATGGATCTAAGAAATGCAAGCATCTCATTCATCTCATTCATTTCCCTAATGTGAAATTCATTTTCATAAAATAAAATATATATCAGCAAGGAAGGAAAACTATTTGACTGAAATGCTTTACTACTAACGTCTTTGTTTTGTGTGCAGCATTCTATTTCTAATGGGTACGTGGATATAATAGTAGGCTCACATGAGGGTTATTGAGCTTGGCGTATCCATTAGAAATAGAACCCATGAAACTGATCAAGACAAATAAGACAAGGAAGCATAATATTAAAGGGACATGTATTCATCATGATGCAGGAGCATCCTAGGCTTGCTTGCAATCCTGCATGTTTGGAGGGATTTGGTTAAGTATTGAGGAGCTTCGAGCTTTGATTTTGGTGGAGTTATGTTTTCATGGTTAGGGATGTGTTGGAGATACATTTGGTAAACTTTTCTCATGATTGTGTAGAGATTGGATGGATTGAGTTGAAGTTTGAGATGTTTTTACCTTGCTGCTGGAACTATGTTTTTCTAGTTTCTAGGTGCTTGTTGCAAGCCATGTAACTAATTTTCCATAACGAGTTAGAGGCTGTGCACTTTAGTGATTGAAGAGGACATAGATTATTTCCTTATGTTCAGTGCAAAAGTTCTAATTCCTCATAAGTTCAGAGATATGGAAATTCTCCCAGAGTATTGACTTTTGGCAATTCTGTGTGATAGTTTTCTGTGCTTGACTTTCAGAGTGGATGCACACTTTTCCTTGGGGAATCAGCATTTGTGCATTTAAGCAATTTTAGAGGACCTAAAGTACTACCTACGGGTGGAAGAACAAGTTCTAATTCAATTGGAGCTAGGAGATATCATGATTTTTCTCAGATATCAATTTTTGGACACTTAATTGCTGTTGTAGGCCGACTTGTGGCATTTAATTTATGTATCGGTATTTAATTTGTGTTCTAGGTTGACTTGTGGTTAAGATTGGTATAAGTAGGGGTCTTGTGGAGTATTTTAGTGATGGGGGGGGGGGGGGGGGAGTTGGGATGGAATGTAGGATAGATGCGAATTTGAGGAAGAACTAGAGCTGTGGCTTAGGAACTAGAGGATCTCTTGGTGGACCTGAGGGTACAAGTGTGGATTCTTCTTGGTGTTCTTATCCAGTTGTGTATCTGGATTAGCTGAGATTGGTTGTAAGTTGGATCTTGTTGGATCTATAGAACTGATTTTGTAATTTCTGTATGTATTTG
This sequence comes from Cupressus sempervirens, assembly GCA_028749045.1. Lineage (NCBI taxonomy): Eukaryota > Viridiplantae > Streptophyta > Pinopsida > Cupressales > Cupressaceae > Cupressus > Cupressus sempervirens. The sequence goes on from CM053784.1 coordinate 44,198,341, forward strand.
GCTCTAACTCAGAAGGCCTTACAACTGAGCATATTGCATGTAATCAGCTATATTTTATGAACGAATTGTTGTAATTTGGTATTAGATCTTGCATTATTGTTTATTTTTTTGTTGTGTTTTTGCTATGTGGTTATATAGCTTGGGGCTAGGACATCTCCTTTGGGGATACTCTTGCCTTGCACTGTGTTAGATGGTATTAGAGTGAAGGTTGTTCCTGAGTGTTGAAGGTAGTTATGAAGAAGTTGTTGGATCGAGTAGTGAGGACAAAATTGATCGTGTGGAGAGAACTATTAGAATTAGGGCTGGTCAGTTTGCTCAACTTGGATCCCAGTTGAAGCTAAAGTATAAGATGGAGGTTTCTAATTTCTCTGGTACTTTGAATCTTGAAGACCTGATTGATTGGATCGGTGAATTGGAAGACTACTTTGAGCTTGAAGATATTGAGGATCCACTCAGAGTAAGGTTGGTACAAACTAAACTGAAGGGACATGCTTCTCTTTGATGGAAAGAATTACAAAGAGATAGAGAAATGGAAGGTGAAATGAAGATCACTAGATGGAGGTTGATGGTGAATAAGTTGAAGGCTAAGTTCATTTCTACTAATTATGAACATGAGTTGTTTAAAATGTTACAAAATCTAAAACAAAAGGATATAACTATGAAAGATTATACAAAGGAGTTCTACAAGTTGACTATTCGGTTTGGGCATAAAGAATTGTCAAAGGAGAAGGTAGTGTAGTACATTAATGGTTTGAGATTTAATATTCAGAATGAGGTTGGTATGTTGAATATTTCATCAGTTGAGGATGCTTATCAATATGCTTTGAGAGCAGAGGAGAAGCTAAAGAGGAAGAATCAAGGTAGTTCCCAAGGGAAGAAGCAGGATATTTAAGTAGAAGGTGAACCAAAACCTATTGAACATAAAAGAAGGATAGGTGGAGATGGATTTAGAGGTCATTGTTTCAAGTGTGGTCAAGAATGGCATAGATCTTTTGAATGCCCAGTTGGTAGGACAATTGCTGTTGTGAATGAGGTTGTAGTCTAGGTTAGTCAACCTGAGCAAGGAGAGAGTTTACTGGCTTGACGAGTACTGGTTGGTGAGAGGACATCAAATTCTTGTTCAAGACTTGTTGTAAGTCTGGTGACAAAATTTGAAAGGTGATTGTGGATGGTGGTAGTATTGATAAAATTGTTACTGAAGAGATGGTTCATAAACTTGGTTTGAAGAGAGTGAGACATCCTTATCCTGGCTAGTTGCAAGGTGAGTATGCTTTGGAAGTGAGGGAGCAATGCCTTGTTGATTTCTAGATTGGGTAGTATAAGGATCAAGTGTTGTGTGATATAGTGGATATGAATAGTTGTCATGTGTTACTTGGCTGACCTTGGCAGTATGATTGTAGGGTTGTGCGTGATTATGTCAAGAACATGTTTACTATTGAGAAAGGTGGCAAGAAGTTTTCCCTGATTCCTTTGTAGAATGAAGAACCTAGTAGGAGGAACCTAAGTCTTGCCAGCCAAGTTGAGTTGACAGATTTTGAGAAGGTTGGAGATCAGCATGAAAAGTAGACCTATTGAACACCCATGGTGGATTTGAAGAAGAAGAAGAAAAACAAGGGTAAGAGTGTGCAAGTGGAAGACTTGGAGGACATGTATGTGAAGAACCAATTTGGGATTTATGTGCGAAATCCCAAAAGATGTTCTTCCAGTTACTAGAACATATTTTTGAACCCGACATGTCTAATGTAGGTGCATCCTATGTTTGCTTGCAATCCTGCATGTCTTGAGGGATTTGGTTAAGTATTGAGGAGATTTGAGCTTGGATTTTGGTAGAGTTATGTTTTCATGGTTAGGGATGTGTTGGAGATACATTTGGTAACCTTTCCTCATTATTGCATAGAGATTGGATGTATTGAGTTGAAGTTTGAGCTGTTTTTACCTTGCTGTTGGAATTGTGTTTTTTAGGTTTCTGGGTGTCTGTTGCGAGCTATATAACTAATTTTCCATAATTATTTAGAGGCTAAAAACTTCAAGGATTGAATATGACCTAGATTAATTTGTTGTATTCATTGCACAAATTTTAATTCCTCATAAGTTGGCAGATATGGCAATTCTCGCAGACTATCACTGTCTGGTAGTTCTATGCGATAGCCTTCTATGCTTGACTTTTGGAGTGGATGCACAATTTTCCTTGGGGAATCAGCTTTTTCAAATTTAAGGGGTTGTAGAGGACCTAAAATAATACCTATGGTTCCAAGCACAAGTTCTAGTTCAATCATAGCTAGGAGATATTGCAATTTTTCTCGGATATCTATTTTTGGACACTTAATTGCTGTTGCAGGCTGACTTGTGGTATTTAATTTATGTATGTGTATTTAATTTGTGTTATAATACAATTTTTGGCTTAGATTGGTATAAGTAGGGGTCTTGTGGAGTATTTTAGTGATGGGGGGGGGAGTTGGGATGGAATGTAGGATAGATGTGAATTTGGGGAAGAGCTAGAGCTGCGGCTTAGGAACTAGAGATCTCTTGGTGGACTTGAGGGTACAAGTGTGGATTCTTCTTGGTGTTCTTATCCAATTGTGTATTTGGACTAGTTGAGATTGGCTGTATGTTGGATCTATAGAACTGATTTTGTAATTGCTGTATGTATTTGGCCCTAACCCGGAAGGCCTTACAGCTGGGCATACTGCATGTAATCAGTTATAATTTATGAATGAATTGTTGTAATTTGGCATCAGATCTTGCATTATTGTTTTTTTTTTCTGTTGTGTTTTTGTTGTGTGGTTATATATCTGGGGGCTAGGACATCTCCTTTGGGGATTCTCCTGCCTTGTACTACGTCACATCATGCATGAAACCTTTTATTATCACATTGCAAAATGACAACAAAAGTCAAAGAGGAAATATTTTATAGAATGTGTAATAACCTGTATGCATAAAAATCACATGGAAAACTCATCTACAACAATCAAGTGTTTAACCCTATAAAAGGAAATCAGCAAGCTTTCTTTCATACATGGTGTTTTACAACTCATGGCTAGAATATCCAACAAGAAATGTGCAAAATACTTATCCAATATAGAAAACAAAGGGTGAATTCATTTAAGCACGATGGTTTTTCTATCAAATACCATGGAATGTATGAATAAAACAACTTATAGCTTGTGATTTCCAGCTAGCATTTCATTAGCCATGATATAAGTTAACAAATATGGTGCGGGTGTCAAGTGCCAAACAAAAATACAAAGTAAAAATAGACGGTATAATATCAATGGCATTCATAGAAAAGATTAGTAATGGAGGCTTTAAAATCCAAAAAATGGTCAGAAATTGTAACAAATTCCAACAGTAGTAAGTGACAGTTACAGCTGGAGTGAAAGTTCAGAGATAGATAACATAGATACCCAACAAATGTGTAGCTATGGTAGTAAGATTAAAAGATAAAATCATGTCATATTACAATATGTCAACCCTAGAATGAGGAATCATGATTCTTAGAAGCAGAAAAGGCAAATAAATGTCATGCTATCAAGCAAAGGATGGAAGATTTTATGAATAGCAGGAGTTAAAGTAATTGTAATGTCCCCTCTTTAGTATGAAATAGCATTGTTTGTGGATTTTCCTATTACAAACTCTCGTAGGCAGATGGGATTGATGAGAGAGTCATTTTGGCATTTATTTGGTGATTGGATGGCTTATAATGCTCTTGGAGATATTATTTTATTTATATGGGGCCTACATGTTATAATTCTAAGTTAAGTTGCACTTTTTATTTTATAAAGTTATTTAATTATAAAAGTGCATTATAATGAGATTTTATAATGAATGCTTCTAGAAGTTCTTAGTAACTTCTTAGAAAAGTGAATAAATAGAGGGCTTGGCGTCTCATTTGCATATGCGAGATTTGATAACTCAACTACATCTTCTTTGAGCATTTGCGGAGCTTGATAGTCTACAAATATTTGGCATAATCCTTGAGAATGATACCTCTCAAGAGATTGCATAACTGAGGAAGTGAAAGACCTTCTGAAGGGTTGCACATTGGAAGTGGTACTTAGCCATTTCATGTTGATCTTCATTGGTATATTTAGTTTGAACAGAGATTTGATTGAGGGTTTGAAGGTTTTTTTTGCAAGAAGACTAGTGCTTATTAATACATCAAGAGGATCAGTTCTTTGATATAAATCAGGGCATTTCTGAGGCGTTTTTGACAGGTCCTATTATGCAACAACGGAAGACATTTTTGCTCATAACTTCCAACCGGATAGGAGTCTGATTTTACAATTTTGGGAGGTCATTCTACCACCCTAGGTGCCCTTTTACTTGGCATTTTTGACATCTAACACTCTAGCAATTATTTTTTCCAAGGGCCATACAGTCTGCATAGGTACGACTGTACCTGCTGGTTGTATAGGGTCTAATCTGGATCAGTTTTTTGGGCGCAGCATTGTTGTTCTAGTTTCAGTATTCGACCATAGCATTTTTGGTAGTAATCAAGTTCCATTTTAATTGCATTTGGTTAAAAAAATTGCAAATTTTATATTCAGATATAAGGGTTTAAAAGTTCAGTCACTGTGTAATGATTTTGCAATAATTCAGTCATTTGTATTCAGTCAAAGTCTACTGTGAAATCATAATCAGTCCATTCAATAAGGACTCTTAGTGTTGCATATTTGTAATAGTTTCAAGTGTCAAATTAATTGCAAATTCTTTGAGGTAAGTGACATCTATATTGAATGCATATCCATTGGTATTGTTCAACATCATTGTTTTGTGTGGGTTCGACATTAAGAAATTTTCAATCAGTTATTTACTATCAGTAGTTTAGTTGATTACATGCCAAGTGTTTGATGAAATTTTCATAGAACATATTCAGTTTTGTTCTACAGCAGTACAGTAAAGATTGCATGCTAAGTGCTTGACAAAAATTCCTTACTGCAGCCTTGGTAAGTTTAGCAGTATTTTAGCAAGGATCTTTACAGTAATATGTTTTAAAAAACCTTTGCAAATAAAAATGTTTTTAAGACTACCTCCAGGTGTGAAGCCAACTCCATATCTAAAAAAGCAAGAAGGTGGAGTAAAACTTTCAATGATGGGCTCAAATCAAACAAAAAATGTGCCCAGAATCACAACTCACATCAAAGCCTCCTAATGAAGAATAACATGGAATGTCCAGCAAACATAAAAGAAGCATTTTTCTTACTTATACAATTTGGAGTAATTGCAAGAAAACTGCAAAAATTCGAATCCTTCCAGATGATGCCAACAACAAATTGCAAAAAATTAAAAAAACCCAGGAAAAGTTTTGATATTCATGTTTTCACTAACACAAAAAACCCACAAGAAGATGCAATTGAAGGAAATGAAATCCCATGAAGATACAACAACAAGAAAGGGCTTCATCTTCATTTTAAATAGATACAACTATGGTATGCTATATACTTACAAGAAATCGTGCTAGGAGACAAAAAATGATGGCTTTGATATCAAAAGTTTCCAAATAGTCAGCATAAGTAAAGAAGTTGAGTGTTAAAAGCCTCCATTCCATCATGGTAGATGAATAACAACAATACCTTCATCTTCAAACAGCAACAAAAAAAATATGGTGACTACAACTCTAGTCATAGCAAGAAAACATGCCAGCACATGAGGATTGACAAATCCAAATTTCCTGTCATGACGGCCCTAAGCTATAGAAGCTTCCAACACAGAAAATGATAGCATGAAATGGATCAAATAGACCTCATTGTGGCTTCAAATGGAGTTGAAACCCTACATTTTTCTCATTGTCTTCTCTCTAGAATGTTCACGGTAAATGAAGGATGAAATGAATGATCTTAGGGTAATCAGATGAAGAGATAATGCCCTTCATCATATTGTATAAAATTTGAGATTCAATGCATTTGATGGGATTCTATTTCCCAATATATTTTCCTTCTATATGGTCAGGGGTTATGGGATTTGACTTAAGTGTTATTAACACTTGTCATGAAGGCATATCATATGTGAAATAAAAATATACAATAGTGCTTTTATAAGCTATTTTATATTTTTATTATATGTGTTAATTCTTTCTTATGACTTATTCTTTTAATTGGGATTAGTACTTATGATAAAATTGATAGGTGTTTAAATAGGGAAAGGAGGAGAAATATGAGGTGAAGACTTTGTATTCCAAATCATTTTAAATCATGAGGAGGGATTGTAGGAGCTAAGTGTAGGGTCAAATTTTGACTTTGACTAGGCATCTTGAGGGTCTTTATGATTTGTTGGAGAACATTAAGGGCAGTTAGGAATGAGTCATAGGTTCCCTTATGACTTAGTGAGGTTATGGGGTAGTAAGTCATCATTTTTGATAAGATTTGACTCCTTTTTTGGAGCCTTGTTTCATGGATTCAACCCAAGAGGATTGTTACTTAATCTCTTGGACTGTTATTGTAAGGGGAGATCTGATTATGTAGAGGGATTTTGTTGACAGTTTTGTGTCTTAAAGCATTTTTCTGTATTTTTCGTAATTGGTTTTTAGAGGATATTTGATACTTGTATTGAGTATTTTAGTGATATTTTTCTAATCTAGCCTTAATCCTTTCTGTTACTGTGTGAGTACTATTTGATTGATTAAGTGTTAAGTGAGTTTTCAGGATTCCTTATCACTCTGTCTCGATTATCACCTAGTTGCAGTTTGTGCTTTTACTTGCAAGTTGTACTTTATGTCTTCTATTTTGTGACTATTTTGTGAAATTTTTCATGTTCCTTAACTCTCATTATCAAGACCTTGTTATGAAATATTAATGCAAGTTAGTATAGGATTTAAGTGTTGATCAATAGGGAAAGTTTTGACTGTGTTGTTAACAATTATGTCCTTAGTATTCGTAAGCTTTTGGTGCATCACCTATTATATAAAGTTCAGTTTTAGGTTTATTTCTACATATTTCTCCCTTTTCCTACCAAGTTTTTAATTCATTTTAGTTGCATGAGCTTAGGTGATTATCCCAAGGAGCCGGCCTATAACTCAGAGATCCACTCAGTTTCATAGGAAAATCCTACTGCCTATGAGTGGTTCAATGTTACTTGAAATTTCCAGTTCCTTTCACTGAGTTTGGTTGGGTGCAAATATTAGGACTTATCAATGACACTAATGGGTTATGTTGAGTTGGTTATAAATTGGTTTTTGTGATTGAATTTCTTGAAGTCATGCATGTTCATTGGGAAAAGTGAAGAAGGACAATTTTTTTTTGTTGAATCAACGTGCTGCTCCAATTGGTGATCGAGAGCATCTAGTAAATGATGGATTAGGGCTTGGTGATATGTTTTGGTTGGACTCAGGTGAAATTCAAGTGTAAAACATTTTTGTCAAGGTGGCCGCTGACCTACAAATTTAAATGTGTATTTATATGACATAATCTTGTAGTTGCAAGTGTGATTTTTGTGGATGGTGTGTGTGGTCAAGCTAGTAGTTGAATTCCTCCAAACAAAAGTAGATGTTGAGTTGAATTGGATTTGCATAAGAAATTGAGAAAATTTATCCCCAGATCAGTTTCCTTGTTGAATCCTAACAGATTCTCAAGTCTAAATCCCTTAACTGGGTCACTCTTAACAAGGTGAGTAGGATCCTAATAGGTCTAAAGATTAATTCCATTAATCGGGTTGCTCATTAGCTTGAGTTAGAAATCCTCCTATGAGGTTACTCCTAACAGGGTAAAGTGTCTAATAAAGCTATAGGAAAATACCTCAATCAGATGACTCTTAATAGGGTCTACCATTTTTGTAAGCTCCTAGTAGGGCGATGTTTTAACAAGGCTCATTTCAGATGAGTGCAAATATTTATGGGTACTAATTCTCATTATTTTTTTTTCCCTTTGACCAAGGGTTTCCATGTGAAAAATATTGGTGTCTTTGTGTTACTTGTGTGAATGTTATAAGCTATCTTACTTTAGTTTTACAAGTTTACATTAGATGCATGAGATCAACGCTTAAGAGTTTAGATCTGGTTTTGGTTGATCTTTGTTGATAAGATTTGTTAAAGTTTGAATTTGATAGATTATTGATTCACCCCTCCTCTCAGTAATCTTGGACCATAAGTATATTAACATGACAAGAGGCCACTATGCTTTGAACTGCCTCTTCTTCTTCTTCAACGTCAATTGAAACACCTTGAGATTTAGCTATGGATGCCCTCATAGCTAAATTTTCTCTCCCCCTTTGCAATCTTTTCTCTACCCTTATGTAATTATGGCATTAACAAATCTTCTTATCTCTTTTGTGGTTTTATCATATTTCATAGTATCATGTTAATGCTTGCAAGGTGGTTTTTGAGGCAGATAATGTTCCCAGAAATTACTTTCTTAGACATTAGCAAATCACCTTCCCAAGCTCTACTCATTCATAGGCATACCTCCATGTCTTATGTTTAGCACCTTTAGGATGGGTGCCTATAAATCCAGAAGGGCATGGTTCTAGTGGCCCCTCATTATTTGAATCTACCATGTTGAATCAATGGTTAATTTCTAACCTCCACATAGAAAATGAAAAGACAAAATAAGTATTTTAGTTAAAAAATTAAATGAACTATCTAAGTTAGTTTCAATATTATTAGACATCATTTAAAGTTACAAGGTGCTACCAATGGCTTGGAAGCCTATTTTGGCATGGATAAAACATTGTCTTTAGTATGTGAGAATTATTATTGGCCACAAATGCAGCAAGAGGTGAGAATATATGTTCAGAGTTGTAGCTTGTGCCAAGTTGCAAAGGGTGTAAGTCAAAACACCTATTTATATTAGCCACTTCCAATACCAAGAAGACCATGGAAACACATGAGCATGGATTTTGTACTTGGTTTGCCTAGAATACAAATAAGACATGACTCAATATTTGTTGTGGTTGAAAGTTTCTAAAAAATGGCACATTTTTTTCCTTGTAATAAAACTAATGATGGGGTGATTGGCACATATTTATTCTTTATGGAAGTGAGATTTAATGGACTTCTAAAAAATGATTTTTTGATAAAGATACCAATTTTGTGGACTACTTCTGGAGGACCTTATGGAAGAAGCTCGACCCTGATTTGAAGTTTTTCTCAGCTCGCCAACCTCAAACAAATGACCAAACATATGTGGGAAGTGGAAACTTGAGAAATTTGGTGAGGTGCTTGGTTGCTGACAAGCCAAAGATGTGGGATTTTGTACTACCACAAGTTGAGTTTTCTTACAACAACTCAGTCAATAGGAGTATAGATAAATCTCCATTTCAGATTGTTTATGGCAGCAATGCTGTGGGTATTTCAGATTCAAAACAGATTGACAAAAGTGTGAAGAAGAAAGCAAATGCTAAGGACTTTGCTGAACATATGAAGGGCTTGCATGAGTTGGTAAGAAAACACATCAGCAAAATGAACATTTCTTACAAAGAGAAGGTTGATTCGAAGAGAAGGTTGTGATTTCCCATTTTTTGAAATGGATTTTATTGATAATAGAGTTTAAATATAAGATTAAACAAACAAATAAGTAAAATGATAAAATATAAAAATAATAATAATAAATACAACAATAAAATAATATTATAGACTTTAAAATATATCATTTTAATTATTGATTGTGAGAGAAGGCTGATTTGAAGAGAAGATTATCCCCTTTCCTGAAATGGATTTAATTGATAATAGAGTTTAAATATAAGATTAAATAAAAAAATAAATAAAATAAGAAAATATAATAATAATAATTACAACGATAGATTAAATTTATAGACTTCAATATATATCATTTTAAATCAATCTCAAACTTTATAGAAGGAGGTTTAGTAATGATTGATAATAATATTAAAAAAATAATAATAATAATATAAGGAATAATAATATTTCAAGAATAACATAATAATAATAATAATAATAATAATAACTAAATTAACCACATAATAATATATAATACAATTAAAGACTGTGAATGAAAGGACATGGGCGAAGAAATCATATAATTATCAAACACGAAATAATTAAGGGAACATATGCTTGGAGGCTAGAGATTTTTATGCAAATTATTAACTCTTTTAACTTCAACATTTTTCCTTTGCACATAGATTAGACCTTCAATCCATAATAACCTTACCCAAGACACGTGTACCATTGGTGGTGTCTTCAACTCGGCTGTAACTACCAACAATCACCTTTAAGCACATAATTGGATTGATGTTTATAATTCATTGACTTGGAAAGAATAGAATTAGGGTAAAATGAATTATGAGAGATCATCCGTCACATTCATTCTTTTATATACAAATCTCAAGCTTACACAATAAGATTCATATTGAGTTGATAAATGTGGATATCTTTTGTGGACATCACAACATATATACATAGACAAATAAACACAAAGGAATACATGTAGATTGGGCGGTAGCCTTTTTGCCTTGGGGTAATATAGAGATCATCAAACAAGTGTTGCAATCAATGTTCTGTACAAGATACCATTATTAAACACACCATTTGGAATAGGGGAGGGAACAATTTTATATTATATGCATCGAGCAGAAGAATTCCATAGTTCTTCTAACAATTCAAGAATTCAACCTATTAGAATACATACCATCATATAAACCTCTTATACAATATTTGGAATCTCTATCAGAGATCACATCTGTAGTGCCTCTCCCATTTGATTTCTGTAAGTCATCCTGATGGATGCGATCTTGATGATCTTGCTTAGTGAGGGATTGTGATTGGGACCATGAGTGGTCTACACCCTTGAGGTGATTGGATTTATGTTTCTATATCAGTTGCTTTGATTATGCTTATGGTTGATTATGAGATTGATGTGTTAGATGGTTCACTGAGGTTTGCGCCAGTAATAACCAGGATCAATGTGGTATCATGATGTTGTTCCATGATTACATAACATATTAGCAATTGAACATTTGATACGGAGTATCAAACATACAATTCCTTTCTTGAAAAGTTATTGCTCATGGGATATGAGAATAACTCCAATGTTCCTTACTCTTGTGGATACTCGCTTAGTTTTATCGATGTGATTTGCTGATAATCACGTAGGTGGCCTTACGCTATTCTTTCAAAGATGACTTTGACTTTGGTGGGATGAAGGTGATGGTGGCTTAGTTTGTGAAATGTGTGAGTGGTAGATAATGTTGATGGTAATGATGATGGAGGATGTGTCTACCAATGGTGATGTTGATGGGAAAGTGATGGTGTTGGAAGGTGAATGGATGTGTTCTAATACTCGACCTACTCTAACTTCTTTCCCTAAACTTTGACTACCCAGCTACTCACTATTCTACTCCCACTCCTATGAATGGAAGGTTAGTAAATGGACGGGGATTGAACCTAATGAGAGCTGACTAGCGGCCTCACTTCCACAGATGCAATGATTTGAAGGAATAATAAACTAGCTTACCACACAAAACTTCCCAACCAGCCGCTAGGATGCTAGTGGCCTAGTATTGATCCCTATCAAACATTTACCAATGCTACCATACAACTATCCATCTACTTCACTCCTACTTAGCAACTTGAAATGAAACCAACTTTAACAACTTGAAAGGAAATCTAACTAAGTGGAAGTAGAAAACATGCAATAACACCCAATGTTCTTAATCAACATGCAAATGACAACAATGAAAAAGAGAGCAATTTCGGTATTATCTTTGCAACAATTTCTCCAAAAATTTACAAATGAGAGTAAATAGCCTTATATAAGGGCCAAAAATGCAACGGATGGTGGAGATTAAAACAAGATGAATGGTCCAGATGGGATCCTCAAAACCCTAATTAGGGTTGCCACCCCATCAGCCAATGAGAAGGTGCCACCTCATCAATGGACCAATGAAAAAAGTAGCAAAAAGTGGCAACCAATGAGAAAGCACCAAAATGGTGGCCAATCAGAAATAGACACTTGTCCTATTCTAGAAGAAAGGGAAATTGCGACTCAGGCTTACATCAAATGATCTTCTAATATAAGTCTTCCCTTTTCTTTCATTTTCTTAGCTAAGGCAATGAACTTAGCTAGCCTCTCATTAACTTCTTCCATAGGAGGACAAGGTGTGTGCTTCGCCTTGAGTTTCCATTGCTTCGCCATGCTGCTTGCTGCTTGTAGTATCCTTTCGTGATCCTTCTCATATTCCTTTGCAAATCCAATAAAACCACTCAGAGAGGAAAGGATGCCCAAATGCTTCTTCCTGATGGCAACCTTTCCCAACTCATCCAACCTCAATCCAAAATCTATCTCGTTGACATCCTCTTTTCTAAGGGAGATTGTCCTTCCTTTAGTCTATCCCTCATCCATATCATGTCCACTGTACTGATAGTGGTGTTGGTTATACTCTTCATTTTCGAAAAGAAGGGAGTTTTGGGCATCATATCCTCTTTGTCTTTCTTCATGTTTTGGGCAAGTAGAACCAAGAGGAGAAATCCTTAAACTAGAATGAAAGAAGGATGTCCGCTTAAGGACCCCTTGCAACTCTAGATGATGAAAATTCTCCTTAACCAATAATCTTACAGTGACTTTTTAACACCTAGGACAAGACCTCGAGAACTTCAAATCCCTTTGCAAATCAAAAATTTAAACCTTTAAAGCTATCCAACACTTACCCACAAAGAAAAAATCAAACTTCCATATGCATCCCTTCACCCAACAAAATCACTTAAGTCTGATATAAAGAATGAAGTCCCAAATGGAGAAAAAAATTAGACCTTCTCATAAATCGCCCATGTCACATAAATCAAATCTGCCTTAAAAAAATGCTAAGAGTGGAAAGTTCTACCCTCAAATCACTTTGTCCAAGCATGGGAAGTCACCAATTTGCCCACAAATATCACCTAGGGCACAAATTGCAACCCACTAAAGGAGAAAAAATCACCAAATACTGCAAAAAACTGCCCTCTTGAGAAATCGCCAAGCACCAAAAATGGCTAAAAGCAAGCAAAATCGCCCAACAAATGCAAGAAAACTGCCTTCCACAAAATCACCAAGTACCAAAAAATCTGCTCCCAAGAGAAATTCTCCAAAGCAATGAGAAAATCTGCCTTGAAACTTAATCTTCAAACACCAAAAATTTGCTCCTTAGGAGAAATTTGCCAAAGCATGGAGAGGAGAAATGAAGTGTGAGGAAGAAATGGGAGAGATGCCTCCTCTTATACCCAATTTCTTACTTCCTCTAAGCTAGCCGACTTGGTTCTGGAGGAGACCAAAAAAAAAAAAAAAAAAATTAAATCAAAGTCATGGCTCGTAATTAAATACCTAGCTCAAAATTTAATTTTTCCAAAAGGAAAATTGCACTTTTAAATTGCCATTTAGCTCCAAATTGCAAAAATAAATTAAATAATGCCTTGAGGGTGTTAAATATTTCCATTTAATGAGGGTTTAGTAATTAATACGTCATTAAATTTGGATTTTAGCTAACGAAAAGCCATTTTTTCCAACATTAAATTACCAATTTCGTTAAAGGCAAAAAGCTTTCAAGGCAATTTTAATCTATTAAAGCCAATTTTTTGCAATTTCTCTCTAAATCGATTTTGCTATGCCAATAAAAATAAAATAAAATTGCATCTAGAACCAAAAATTGATTTTTTTCAATTTAGCCCCATTTCAACAAAATTAAAATTTTCACCAAAGAAAAATTTGAGATTTTCCAAAACTTAAGTCTAGCAAAATTTTTTCTTTTGAAAGATTTTTTAAATTTATGCATTTATATCCAAATTTTCAAAAGAAAACATCTAAGTACAAATTTGCAATTTTATCGTGCCAAATATTGCTCTTTAAAATTTTGTTCGGTCTAAAGATGAAATTAGTTCCTTTGGAAAATCAAGCAAAGTCGGGTGAAAATAAGCTAAGCCTCAACACATTTTTCCTGAAGGTGCCAAGGCATGAAATTTTCAAAACTCAAAAATTTTGGGCAATCCAAAATTTGCCGAGGCAATTAAAAAAAAGGGGGGGATCCCCAAAATTTTGGGGCGATGGTGTGAAAACCTCACAATAGGTTTATGAATAATGTATGTTAATTGCGATGTTTCTTTCTGCATGTTCTTTTATATGTTGTTATGGTTTAGATGGATAGATGTTCCTCTTTCTTGTTTTATGGCATCTTGTTGTTTATGCACTCGAGTGTTCATTCCTCGATCTACATGGATTCAGTACTCCCTAGTATGGAGGAAATCTTCTTTCTAACTTTTTATTTCATGTTTTTTTGGCTTGCTATTTTGTATCCTCTTGCAAAATTGCATTTTGTCGTGCGAGAATGCAAAAGGTCGCATGTTGTGTTGGGTTTCCTTGTGTGGCTTATAGTGCATCCTCACATGAAACCCAACACTAGTTTGGGGTGTTTTGGTTGTTGGGCCAAGCAAGTCCTCATGTGAAAGAGAAGATCCTTGCATGGCTTGTTGTACATCCTCCCACAAAGGAGCACTTTCTCATGCAGAAATTTGTCAGCTATGTTTCCTCATGCAAAAGACAAGGGGCACCTCCACTGGTTTTCAGAGAAAGCAATTTGGTGTTTTAAGTACCCTTTGGGTTTACTTAATTTCCCATGCTTCGACATATCTAAGATGTTTTTTTTTGTTGTCATCTTTGGTATTCTTTTCTTTGTTTGAGTGTGTTAGGTTGGTAGTAGCATTTGGAGATTTGCTAGTGGGCAGGATTGTGGTTAAGTCTTCTATTGCAATCTTTGTGATCCTTGTATGTTGAGTGTTTTGTACATCCATACTTATATAAAAAAAATTTAAAATCTTGACTTGTATTGAATCCTTGTTCCAAGGATCTGCAGGCGGGGTATTACAACATCAAACCCCCAATGGACATAATATATATATTTATACTAAATAATCTCACATGACTATATCTATATTAATATCTACTAGCACTTGCACCAAAAGGATGTGAAATAGTTAAGTCAATAGTAATATGTAATTTAAATGATATATTAGATGGTATTAGTGACAATTTTTTGAGACGCAATAAGTGATTAAATTGTAGATGACCTTTTCATTTAGAGAAATGGTTCATCAAGATTATATTTAGCGCTTTCTCTGTGATAGATGAGTTGGATGCCTCTTTATTAGAAACTAATATTTTCTACCTAATAATATTCAATTATACTCAATCATTATCAAATTTCATCTTTGTTCATGTGAACTATGATTATTGTACTTAATTGTGCATTTTTTCTTTGAATTTTGTATTCAAAACATTTGTGATTAATTTTTTTTTTAAATTAGAGTTTGCATATTTGACATAGAATCTTTTAAAAAATTATATGGATTTTAATAATAATAATGTTTGATTTTGCAATACCCTTCATAATCAACTTGTTAATATGAGATTCCATTGTCCAAAACATATCAATATGCCTCTAATGAAAGAATTGGAACTAAAAAAAATGTGTAACAAAAGATGCTTATGCATTTTGTTTTGAGAGGATGTGTACAATTGGAAAGCAAGTTGTTTAAGAATTGTAAATAGAATATGAAAGTTTGACATTTTAAGATGGTTCAATCTTTATTATTCACTTTTTGTCAATTTTTTTGGTAACCCATTGTCTTCATAACATTGCAAATAAATGTTAGGCAACAACCTACAACACAACATTTTTAGCTTAGGAATTAAGCTAAGCTATAGTATGTTTGTGATGTTTAAGCCATCCAATGGTTTGAAGGAGTTAATACATGGAAAATGATCCTATCTGAAGAATACTTTTGTTTTGAGAAATCTTATTTGTGGTGCTTTAAGGTTTTGACACAAGGTAGGGGTATGTAGTAGAAAGTAGAATTTGGAATGAGATGATAAAGAGGTGGATGAAGCTGACGATCTAGTTAGAATTTAGGATGATGTTGGTATAGAATACCTAATGATCATTAGGTCAAATTTTGGGGGGCATATTGTCAAGATTGTAGCTTGAAATGACTCTCTTAGAAAATGTATAAAAGTTTAGGATGTGTACAATACGCTGGAAGGACATGGAAATTTTTTGGATAAGGCCTTACCCTAAAAAACTTTGTTGAATGGATTGACATTTGAAGATTGTAAATTTTTTGGAAAACTTAAATATTGTTGTCATGAAAGATTCCCGCAACCTTCTTGGGGATTGCCTATGAAGATATATTTAAAGTCCATGAATTATTTTAATTTTTCATTTGCGACTCTTCATTTCCTAGAAAAAATAGCTATAAAGTATGCAAGAATGGCCATCTAGATGTAAAAATCAGAGAAATTTTGTGGCAAAACAACTCTTCTCGGTGATTGCATTCCTTTTAGGGTGTTTTTTAGTGGTGAATATTTGTAATTTTGTGAATTTCAAAAAAAAATTGCTAGTAATTTGGCTAATAATTTAAGATATAATGCAACATAAATCGCTACATTTTTATTAAGTTTAGTTTTAAAATATTTAAAATCGCTGAATAATTTATTTTATTAAAAAAATTTAAACTCAAAGATTTACCACAATATTCGATACATGATTAGATTTGATTCACCTAAATATTATATATTATCAAAGAAATTAGAATTAATTCACCAATAATTATCATAATTATTAGTTACTTTAGGGATATATTACCTATTTTTAGTTTTCACTATTGATTTAAATTATAATTTAATTATCCTCATAATTTCCATGAGTTAAAACATGTTCAATTTTGATTTGTAACATTCCATGATGATTAGTGAACTTCCTATTATTATTGAGATTCACTAATATTTTCTACTCAAAAATTATGATTCCAAAATAATCGCCACTGTAAATAATATTTAAAATTAAAAAAATTGACAGATTCATCGATAAAAATAATCTGGTTTTTCAAAATAATGAAAGATTCTCCAATAATTTATATCTTTTTTTTGGAATGGAGTTTGTTAAAGTTTACCCTGACACCTTTTAAAAGATGCAAAAATGATTGTCAAATGACCTTTCAGATTCCAGGTTGATCTATTTAATTTTCTATTTTTGGATTGTTCATTTCTTGTTAAAGAGTGCCATGAAGGAATAGCCATTTGAATAAAAAATCAAAGAGCATTTATGTTGGAACAAATCCCTTCCTAAAGGTCTTCCTTTTGTTGTGCAGCTTGAGGTTTTGCTGCTTCTTCCAAGTGATTCATTTTTACCTTGTATTCAAAGTTCTCGCTTACTAATTTTTTACATAGACTTCGATTCATTGAAAGCATTTTAATAGCAAGATTGTGCCGCTTCAAAATGCCTCATCCTAGATAGAGAGATAGATCGACGTGTTACCAGCCCAGAAGAATTTGTTCTATTTAGTTGAATCAAGGGAAAGTGCCTAACCCAACTAGTTTGGTAATTGAATGCATCCCTCTGTAGAGGTAAGAAAAGTAATATACTCTATAATTTTCCTTAGTGTCACACTGAGACCGAATGACCCAAAAACGTTTAAACTCCGCCTAAATAATTTTTGGTAATCTTGAACATAAGTCGGCTTATTTACTATCCAATTAGCGGGAGGCACTTGCAAATCAGTAATATCCCGCGATCTCCATTAGATACCAAAGTCCTAGACATTACTTTTATGATACCATTTTTCCATTGGATTCTTTTCATCACATTCTCGACAAAAGTCTGCTAAATATTGAGTTTATCCGATACACAATCAATTTGTTTCTAGCGTTTGACAATATGTCAAATATCGTGACAATTGGTTTCTGAAAGTGATAACTCTAGAAAAATTTGTCAAAGCTTTGCTGTATTCTCAAACAAATGAATAAAGGAAGAGGCAACATGGTGGATTTCCTGCAGACATTCTTTGAGAAGTTAGCCCACGATCACGATGACCATGATCAACCGTAATGTTTAGTAATTGGAATTCCCACTACTGTCCTGTGGATGCTATCAATGAAGTTTGTGCAATGTGTTTTTCGATAGCCATGCTCATGCAATCCAAACTATTTTCCCTCTACCAAACTTTAGTCATTACTCTTCTCCAAATCAACGACGTTCTCAACTAGATTCTTTGTGCTAGTGTTTGTCTTGTATTGCAAATCCTCATAGTATCCAAGATTGCTTGACAAACAATTAGACTCTTCCCCAATTTATTTGTTTTTTAGCGCCATAAATTTTCCAGCATATTTTGTTCTAGTATGAGATATCATGCCATCGTCCAAAGTCTCCCATATAATATTGTATCGGCTAATTAGTTGATGAATCTACACTTACGCACTTTGATTAGCTAATTAGAGTTTAATTTGTTAGTACCCATACATGGTGGAAATCTTATGTATCAATACTATCAACTATAGAGTGCCAAGAAAGACCTTAAAGTACTGTTGGGTGGATATTTTGCAACCGAAAGTTTGTTTAAATTCAATCGCAAAATAGGTAGACCAGCCAAAACATATGAGACAAAGTCTCTCCTACCTTAAAGGGAAGGCTCTCCCTTCTCACCCTTACTTGGATAAATTCAAGGGAAGCAAGAAGTTGAGAGATTTTTGTAAGAGATTTTACTAATATTCTTTCCTCTTAACCTTCAAGAAAGAATCCCCTTATCCGTAGAGTGAGTAATGAGCAAGATTAGATCTTTAAACTACACTTCTATCTAATAGCTAAAAATGGTGATACCAATAAACCAACACCAACTCAAAGGCTAATTAAAAGTTTACTGGTTTGGCTCTAAGTCCTGTTTGTCTAATGTATTAAAAAAATCACTACCATCGAGGCACAAAGACTTCTAGAAGTAGATGATTTCTATTGCATAACTTATTTATAGTTTTAATCTATTCTATAAGAAAAACCTCTACCATTGGGGTGTAAAGACTTCCAGATCTAAGTGAATTCTATCTATTTTTCAGGAATTTAAGATGGTAATACAAGCTACAGTTGAAGCTTCTAGTCTATGTATCACCACAATCACTCCCATTTAAAGCTTTGGCTCTGATTACTTCTTAACTACTATGCTCTATTGTTGAACACACATAATAACATAAATCAAAGATAATAAACACACATTATAGTCAAAACTTTTAATTTTCTCTATCACAATTGCTTCCAGTCAAAGCTTCAAATCTAATTGCTTCTTTTATTCACTTTTCTTCTAAGTTGGAATTCCACAATCAAAGTTATGTTTGCACAAGTTCATCAAAGCTTTGTTGCATACAACAAAAGATAATTTTTACAATGAGAGAGACACTTCTCTAATAGTAAAAGAAGTGAGAGAAAGGAGGAAAAAGTGCCAGCAACTCAACCACTTTGACCCAGTAAAACTAGGTGAGAAGAATGGAGACCAAATGAATTACTACTTCTTTTGATTTAAAGCCCGCCTTCTTTACTAGATACCTTTATTCTTTGTAGTAATTCTGGCATATCTTGACTTGCTGCAACATGATTGTTTCAATGAGATTGAATCTATTAAAGATTTGAGATTTTGAGTGTGGATGACGGGTCTATGAATGAAAAAGGTGTTTTGAGTATTGATTAGATACTCATGTAACACATATGATGTCTGAAAATGAATTGGAAAGCATATGTATTTGAGCGAAAAGGGCCAAAATCAGATTCTAGAGGATGGATTGCATGTGGACGAAGATGGATTTTTGTGGGCATAGACAAGAATGCAAGTTGGGATGCATATGGATGTGTTCAAATGACGACTTTGATGTTTAAAAGTGTGACCTTTTACCAAAATCGGGTTCTCTAGACATAATTATATGTGGTAATTATATGTAGTAATTACCTGAGGTACACGTAATCGAGTTCAGAGGATGTAATTGCATATGTAGGAAGATGGATGTGATGTGTAATAACATGAATAGATGAAAGGTGAAAGGATGTGGATGCACTTGTATTCTTGAGTAGGATTCTTCAACTCTCTTAAAAAAAAGGAAACCAAAACAAGCAAGCAAAACAAAAGCAAACCTTTCTTTGGCTCAAACTTTGACAAACTTCTAATGTTTCTTTACATGTAATGTCATTTTTTTGGAGTGTGGGAGGATTTTAAAGCAATTGCAATAAGAAAATTTTAATTTATTTAAAGAAAAATTGCAACATATATGACATGCTTTTGAACAAATGGACAAAAATAAGCCAAAAAATGCAACATAAGAGCAAAACAAGCAAGAAATATAAGCAAATTTGAAATCTTCTACTTACTTGGAGCTCAATGAGCCAAACATCGAGGAAAGAGAAGTTGAAATGAACAAGTCTTCTCCAAAATCTAGTTCTCTAAGTGCAAATGCATGCAACAACTAACAACCTTTGAAAAGTTCAAACTTTCAATACAAGATCAAAATGTTTGTTCCAATCTTCTTTCTTCCCATGTTTTTGGTGGAAATCGGATTTGGGAATCCTAATAACATGTGCATTTTGACTTGCAATCTCCAAAATGTGGTCTCCAAACTTACATACATGCAAAACGTCTTTGCAAAATATATGTATTTGAGCATTTGGATGCAAAAATGTGCCCTAGAAATGCACTAAATGGAGGCATTTTTTCTTTCTTTGGCAAAAAATGTGGTTTCCGAATATATTTACATACATTCAAACTCCAAAACGCCTTCTCCAAATGCAAACACATGGGTTGGAAATGCAATTTTTTGGGTGTTTTTGGTCAAAATGTGGCCAATTTAACAGAGTGGAAAATTGTTAAAGTTTGCCATTTTTAAGAAGTGAGCTGTAAAATGGATGGTGGTTGAAAAAAGCATATGAACATAGGAAACTTGTATAAGTAATGCATTTAAAAAATATTCTTGTAACTTTTTAGAGTTGATTTTTCTATTTTGGTGAAGATTTGTAACTTTTGGGTTGAGGACACAAAATGGAATAATGCACAAGGCAAAAAGAAATAAATATTTTGATTTTTATTAATTTTTTAGAGGGAATCTACAGTAGATGGTCATTCTATCTTGTGAGATATAAAAAAGTGAAATCTTTTGCCATTGGGGAGCCGGGGAAGATTGCTTTTCATTGACTTTCTAGCTTGGCTAGTTTGGCAATTTGTGGAGAAGAGAAAGGAGAGATTGAACCGAGTTGGGAATTGGTTTCTTGAGGTTGGATACAAGGTATTTTTCTCAATTTTTGCATGTCTGGAGCAGCAAATAGTTTGAGACTTTGTTTGTGTATTTTTCTTTAGGTTACAACTTATTTCAGTAGTTTTTGCTTGCAATTTGGTACTGCCTATGAGCACGTTGGAATCTTGAATGTATGAATGCATAATGGATGTAAACTTCAGATTCTAAAAGAGGATTTCACGCTGTACTCAGTCCTTTGAGGCTAATTTAAAAGTGTATTTCAGATTCAGTTGTTGATGTGGGAAGTTGTGTGTATTTTCAAGTTGTTTTGAATTTCTTTGAGAAGTGTTGTAAGGGTTTTGAGAGGGATTTTGGATTTATCCAATCCTCCTTCATTAGGCTTCATGCTTATACAGAATTATTACAAAACATGGAACACAATATTTGGAAACAAAATATTTAATCTATTATTAATATCTAAAATTTAATAAATTCAAATATATAATTTATTATAACTTAATTAAATAGCTTAAGTTTACAATAACATTATTTTATTTTTAATAATTATAATTTATTTTGTATAATATAAAAAACAAAATAATATAAGGCAATTTTGATGATGACATTTTTTTCAAAATTTCCCCCTTGTCAAAATTGATTCGAACTCAATCATCGTTGAACTTGAACTCGAATTGGAACCGTATGACATAGGATTTGAACTTTAGATTTTTGTCAACATGCTTGTTAAATTGTTGAATATTTAATATATAATATACATGATTCATTTAGTGACTTGAACAAAATTTAAATGTCTATTTTTAACTTTTCAATGGACTATTGTTACATTGTTTACATGTTGAAATTCACATGGTTTAGGGGTGGGTGATTATCACAAAACAACACATAGTGCTTTTATGGCCTTTGTGGATGTTGATGAATGATGAAGGTGCACCCAAATTTATAATTAAATTTAAATAATCTTTAATTTGATCATCAATAAACTTGTCACACATATATGAATAAGTAGATAGCGATGAGCTTCATTCATATAAATCAAACAATTTATTAGGTATATGGATCCATTTTTCAACATTTACAGTTTGGGCATAATTATATTATCACTATAATAATTTCTCTATAAATGATGCCATGCAAGTCACTGATTTTAATTTTGGTTAACAATAATCTTACTTTTTCATTAGATTAGCTTTTGTTGCAACTATATACTTCCCTAGTTGTCATATTGAGCTTAAAGTAAAATCTCTTTGGTTTCCTTTGTTAAATGCTTTGTTAGCTAGGTTGGTATGAACTGTTATGTGTTTAGAGCATATCATTATATATTTTTTCGTTCTTAATAGTTTTTATTTGAATGAGTATTTTCACTAATCATTATCCTTTCCTTGGAAATACCACTTACATTTATGACATAATCCTCCTAGTTTGAGTTGATATTATCTTATAGGGAACTAATAACAAAGGGAAATATTGCAATATTTTTTTGACAAATTATTGTGAACGATGGCAGTAATACTTGTGTATTCTAGTTTTCTAACTTGCCCTTTGATACATGCTTGTAGGTGGAGGAGTTCAAGAAAGTTTAAAGGAAAATTTGGTTGTAGCGACTAAGAAAGGGAGGGCTGTTTTGGATAGGTGGCTTCCAGAGGATATAAAGTCACAATATCATGTTTTATAGATAGTAAGTGAACAATACCCTTTTTCTCCAAATGCATTATTCACAAAATCACAGTCACAATACATTTCCTCATAATTGCATATTAAATATCTATAACTGTATTTGTAATGTTTGGATCAACGTTACAAGCCTCATACTCGGCTAGACAAGATTAAGCTTTGACTCTAATTTGGCCAATCGAAAAACCCAAGAAATTCAAAATTTTTTAACAATTTATAGTTTTTTCATGTATCATTTAGTTAATTAACATCTAATGCACAATAGAAGCTATTTTGCACCCATACACAACTTTGCATAGATCACAGAAGTATAACTGCAAATTTTTAAAGGAAATTAGTTAATGTTAAACTAAATAACATAATAGAAATATGGTGTCACTGTCAAATGTCTACAACATTCATAGAGTATGAAATTCATGGAATCTAAAGCTCAAAACATATATTAAAATAAAGGCTCATAGTAACCTATGTCCTACAAGTACGCATAAGATAGGTCATAGAAGACTCTAAAGCCATCATCTCTCCTTGTATTTGAGGTTGAACCTCAATGACATGCTCATCCTCCTCATTGTCATTGTCATCCTCATAATCCTCATCATCAATTTTGGATACATCACTCTCAACTTCAAGGTCATGCTCCGTGTTTCCTCATGCTTTAGCCTCCTCCATTACCAGCCCTACTGTGTCTGCCTCTTGATCCATTTGATCTACTCACTCCAAGTCTTCATCATTGAAGACAAGATCATAAATCTTAGCGTTTCAACCTACTTCTGGACCAACCTTCTCTACTATAATAGGTGATGTGTTAGTGCCCAAGATTTGTTTTTGGTGAAGGTGAAGGCTGTAGTGATCAAACGCAAGATCATTCAACTTCTTCACTACCAATCTGTTGCACTTCTTGGAGTGTATATGCGCAAAAAAACTCTAATTGCATTCTCTTCTTGAAGCACTAGATGGCTGACTCAAGATAAAAATTACTATACTCTGTAGATTTGACACCTTAGTTTAAACATCTTCCACCATGCATCTAAAACAAGAAAATTTTAAATCAATACTATATCTTTAAATTTATCAATCTAAAGTGGTAATAAAATTAGAAATTACAATTTAGAATAATAGATTTTTGCTAGGCATCAGTTCCTTTTGATTTTTTTTGTATAGCCCTAGTGCAAATAAGTCTCCTTGTACTTTCGTATACATTTATATCTTACAGATTATAACTGTTTCATTGGCTGGCATTTTCTCTATAACATCATAGAGCCCACTCCACACCTCATCATCAACCTTGAAACTTGGGTTGAATTGGAATGCATGGTTAAGGAAGTGGATAGCTGCATGTATAGACATATAAGGTAGATTGTGCCATCGCCTATCAATGAAAACCCATATGGGACCATGTTTATCTCAATTCCCTACATAAAAGCTTGAATGATCTCTTTCACCCTATCTATGACCTCAATAAATGTATTTCATTAAGAGCTTCTCTCCATCAACAATACATAGGAGAAAAATAAGAGGCTCTATGAACTGTAATCATTGTTATAGGTGAAACATTAAGCTTTAAATTTTAAGTTTTTCTTTTAAAAATGAACAATGAACATAAGAAAATGTTTAACAAAAATGATGAAATGAAATGGAAATGAGGACAAGAAGGAAAATTACCTCCACAATCTCCTTGGATGCTTGCCAAAAGCCACTTTCATAAAAACCCTGATCAACTCTCTCAACCCCTGCATTGGTCTTTGCATATGATGATCTTATCCACTCCTTACATAGAAACATGCCTTTCAAACCGACCTTTAACTTAAGCAAGGATTGCAACGTGATAATTTTCTTTTGCAAATCTAGTGACCCTTGAATGAGACAACTCTTTTTTCTTTGTGTATTGCGTCATAAGGTTGAGGACCCAAGTATGATTATATATGAATTTAAAAATATTCCTTCCTTGGTCTGCACATGTTTTTATCAAAGGAAATTTATCAAGATCCTCCAACACGAGGTCAATGCAATGAGCAACACAAGGGGTCCAAAACAAGCGGCGACGCCTCTTCATAAGAAATTTACCTGCAGTAACATAATTTGCTGCATTGTCTGAGACTATTTGCACCACATTCTCCTCATCCACCTCCTTTGACACTTCATTACCTCACAAAGATACTCTACTCTTTTTTTTGTCCCTAAGGCATCAATTGATTTCAAAAACACTATGGAACTTGAAAAAAAATAAAGCAATTTACTACAATGATCAATCATGATTCATAATGTAAGTCTTATGGGTTAAAAACTTAATCAATACTTGACATCTAGTGAGTACTATAGTACTACTACTAACTTCTAACTTTCTAAGTACAAGTTTGAATATCTACAATTGCTTGATGAGAAGACAAGAAGATTTGGTAATGTTCTATTTCTTCTGTTAGTCCAACTATTGGTCATGATGATGCAACCTTTCGTCCTCCACACCTCACACTACTCCTCAGTTTCAAACTTTTACATCAGCCAACTATCGGGTTAAAAATATGACCTTTTAACTCCTCGTTGTTAGGGGTTTTCGACCTTGGACCACAAACTATAACATCTATCACAATTTGCCAATAAGGAGACTTAAAACAATTAAGTAAACAAATAATTATACTTATTAAGTTACAATTATATTACTAATAAGTTTTAAATCAAATTAAATAAACAAAATAAGCATATTCTTGAGTCTCGATAGCAAGAGAAGTAAGACATGGAAATTAAAATTTAAAATAATAACTTACTGCATTAAATGGAAGGTGGTTGTAAAGATAGAATTCTCCAAGTTCCTTTTTTCCTTGCTCATGCTTCTCCTTATTTCAACCCATGGCCTTAAGCAATGGATGTGCACCTAGAGTTGTGCGTAGAAGAAAGATAGAATCTAGTGGATTTTTTCTTACAAACATGAGGCCCAGTCCTCACACCCATAGAAGTAGCAACGATAGTAGTAGATGGAACAGGAGAACGATAAGTTGAAGAGCCCTGACTAGCTAAGTATGCTATTTCTTCGTGTTTCTTTTTTCTTAATTCTTTTTTCTCTTGAGATGCCTCTAAAAGAGATATTTCAATCTTGGGGTGCTGCTTTGCATTGTTTAGCATCACACCTTAGTTTATTTTGAAGGTGATATTTCAAACTATTAATGCCTCCCCAATAATATGTTAACATACAGTGCCATTATGTAACAACTCCTTTTTGTGGCTAGGGATGACATGTTTCCAAGCCTTATCCCTTGATATTAGAATAGGGTTTGCACCAGGGTTAGATTTAGGCCCAGATCCACTACTCTCGGGCTGAGGCATGATGTTGTTGTAGCTGGAATATATCATAAGTAATAAAAAAAGCATCTACAATGCAGAAAATCAAATATAAAAATACTAGGGCTTCTTACTTTTCAAGTTTTTCATCAACAGAAAATGGAACAATTTAAAATCTAAAACAAATGTAAACAAATAAAGATTCATAAATATAAAAAAATTACAAAACAACACAAAGAAATGTAACTTCTTCAAATTTTCTCTTAAAATGGAAATGCAACTCATGTTTGTAGAAGCCTCCTCCAAATGCTTCTGTAAGTCCTCTCCATGGTTAGATGCAAGTTACAAACTAGCACAAGCAATCAGCAATTGATATATGAGAGCCAAGTGATTTGCTAATCTATTTTGTAAAACCCCAATAGTCTTCTCTCATGCCCTTTTTCTCTTTTGTTTGTGTGTGCATGTGATAAAATGACCTTTCTAAGTCTTAGACTTAGCATGCATACCCAAAAAAAAAAATTAAAAAATTAAAAATTATTATTTTTGCACTCTTTTTTGCCTAAAGAGGCCACAAGCCTCTGAAAGGTTGCCTCACAAGATTTGTCCAGTCCTGTAAGGCTGATTTGTATAGATTTGCATATATCTCTCTGTGTGTGTGTGTGTGTGTGTGTGTGTGTGTGTGTGTGTGTGTGTGTGTGTGTGTGTGTGTGTAGTGTAGTTTTCCTTGAAAGTGTAATGTTAGCTATATACTGAATGCATCAATTACTATAGAGCTTTCCCTGCAAGAGTTTCCTCATTGGAATTGTTTATGAAGGTTCTTGTTGACATTTCTGACTAAAATAGGCAAATATCAATGGAACAGATGTCATCTACATAGATGTTTCTTACCATTATCTAAGAAGGAAATCTACAAATATTCAGACTATTTATTGTTGTTGCCTACTGACTTTTGAAAGGGGTAGCTATAACTATGAAGATATTTCAATTCTCTTAATATTTTTTTTCATAACTATGTTGTAGTGCCTAAACATGGAAAGAAGTTGTTAGAGACCTTATGGAACATCTAATATTGGTCCTCTTGAGGATTATTTCCTGCAAAATGCAATATTCACAAGGAAGCTGTAGGGTGTGGGATATTCACAAGGAGTGTAATTTTTTATTTTGAACAAAGGAGAATTATGTATGCTCTTTTGGTGTAGAAAGGTTAAGATTCAATGAATATTCATAAAAGAGTATGCACATTAAAAATAAAAACAAATATTCATAAAGAGTATGCTGCCTAGATGAGTGTGCATAAAACTGTATGATACTTTGGAAAACATGACCAATTGTCCTAGCTTGTAACGTAGCTTTTAATGCATAATTAAAATTCGATTCCTAGTCCCATTCAATTTCTACCGTCATTAGAACTTAAAGAAAATCAATTTCCCAGAAAGGGTTTGGGCTTCACAGTGAGTTCTAGATCAAATCTCTGCTGTTTAGTATTTCCATTGTTGCTGATTCCCCTATACTGAGTTGTACAACCTAGGTATAGATTGCTAGTTATTGTTCAACTATAATCAAATCATATTATTTTGGTGTCCATGTAAGTTGTTAGTTGTAGTTAATCTGTTATAAGCATTTCCTCTTATTTTCTTAAGCATTATATTTGAAGATCAGAAAAAATTCAAAGAAATCAGAAAACAAGAAAAAAAAATTAAAAAATCATAAATAACAAACACCACAAGAAACCTAGATTTTCTCATCATACACTGGTCAAATTAAAAATCCAAATGCAGTTAGCTATTTGTCTTAGAATTCCTGTTGGAGATCTTTCATACAATCATTAAAATTCTTTTGTTGGGTGTTCGAGTCAATTAGTGTTTTTATGGGAAATTTAAGGGTTTATTTTTGATACATTATGTCTAGTTGCCATAATCTGAAATAATAACCATATCTTTGATGTACTCATATATTCAGGGGGACAATATTTATGATGCAATGCTGAATCAGACGAATGTTACTGAAAATAATAACAAGTTTTATGTTATTCAAGTTTTAGGTGCCCTCTTTATCCTTTTAAGATGCTTGAAAAAATCAAAAGAATTTTTAATTTTTACTTTTACATCTGTCTTAGTTTGTTTTGTCCTAAAGAAATTTCAGGGTGTTTTTATTTTAATTGGACAATGATAAGTGATGTTTTTCTTACTACCATCCTCAATAAATAGTTTTAAGTTTTTCTTCATTTTGAGTTTGAAAACGATAATGAAAGTCACTTTTTCACTATAAGTTTTAACCTAATAGCTATTGGAAGTTAGTGATATGCCAGAGTAGATTGGTATAGACTTTTCAATAATTCTTGCCTCAATTGCACTCCTTGTGGTTCACTTGAGCCAAATTTGTGCTGGGCAGTTTATGTTAGGTCTAGAATCATGTGTCCTTATAGAGATTTTTTTGTTAGTTTGTTAATATTTAATATTTTGATCACAATCTTATAGATTTCATATGTATGAAACTGGTTTCTATTTTCCCCAACTCCTTTTCTACACATCTATCTTTTAGTTATTAGATATTCACATGCAAATGGCTGCTTTACACAGTTGAAAATTTCTGCTTTGCCTGTACACACTCTTCCAATCAAGCATTCTAGTGCTCCATTTTTTTGAAATAAACATTTCCTTGTATATGAATAACTGAGAAATTAAATCCTCTCATGAACCATGCTGGATCAATTGTTTTGACGTGGCGACAATTGGGCTTGTTTGCATTGAAACATAAAGGTTGTCCCAAAGGAATTAAGGTGAATAATTTGAAAATTAATTGAAGAGTCTTAGATGCATACTAGATGGATAAGATAGATAAGATAAGATACATTCAAAAGTGAAGGTGATTCTGATTTTCATTTGAATAATGTTGGATATCTAGCAGAAATGATGATTAATGTATCATATAATGGACACAAAAATTCTTTGCAACTTTCATACGCAAGTTTGGAGAATTTGCACTTCAATTGTTGTTAGGGTTTTTAGTGTGGAGTTTGTGGATATTGAAAACAAATTAGTAATTACACAAAAAAACAACAAAAATTATAAAATATAAGGACAACTCACAAAATAGAATAATAATCTGGCATTCATATAAAATCTGCATGTACAATATTCTTTACATTAGGGAGAACAATATCTGCCCCGTCAGCTTGCCTCCTCCCCCCTCCCCCTCTCGCTTATACCTCCTTTCACTTCAGTAAGAGTGAATGTGACCTCTTTGTTTGCTACCTCAGGTGGTTTCTTTCCCAAAATCCTTCTTCAATTCTTGGGATGCTTTGTCCATGTTTGATTCGCTTGCAACCATGCTGTGGGAGTCCGCCCTCTCCAATCCCCACTGCACCTCCTCCTTGTCCCATAGCTTCAAGAGTAAGAGTAGTTGCCCAAAACACAAATGGTTTGAGGAGGACTACAAGTTCTTTCACCACTCGATTTGCTTGTCCTTCTCCACCCTTCCTTCCTTATTCATCCAATTAAGGCTTGCCCACATTTGCTTTTTATGCCACAAGAGCAGTTGTTCTTCCTAATGCAGTGTAGATCCATCTGTGAAGCTCTTCTAGCATACCTTATTTATTTTCCACCCTTCCCCGTCCACCTTGTATCTCAGTTCCCTTGTTTCCCACACCTCTACTCTCTATGATATCCTTGACCAATCCACTCTCCACCTCACCCTCACCTCGTTTCCACCTTTTCACATTATCTAGCATCAATGAGGCTATAAGATGCATGAAAAGTATCAGGACAATAGACAAGGAGTGGTCCCAAGTAGAGAATTTCAAGCTTGGTATTACAGTTTTGGGCTCCTTCCTCATGTGCTCTCTAACATAGTGGTTTTAACTGACTTTCTCAACTCTTGGTCCCGACATATTATCTATTCGATCTATAAGTCTAGATCAATCTCAGACTTTGACAATGACATTACCATCATGGTTGGGCATATGTTTTCCAAACACTATGCTACCATGCTGAACAATATTCTATCCAGGGAGCTTGATCGATGATATTGCTAGGATATGGGGTCGACCAGTTTTACCCTGAATTTCTAGACCATGGGCTGCAATCGGACTCTGTGAACTATAATTGAGGTGGCTTGACATCATTTGACAAAAAATTGCTATTGTTTCATAGGCTCTTTCAGAAGGCTTTTGACTTTTTTCATTAGACAATTCTCTTCAAAAGACTTCGAGGCATTGAAATCTCATAAACTCTCTTGAAAACTATTATGGGTTTATTTGAGCGTGTTGCTGGTAGATTTAGGACTTCGCAAGGATTTTTAGATCCTATTCAAGTCACCATTGGTGTGAAGTAGAGCTTCTCTCTCATCCCCACTCGTTTGGGTATCTATACCAACAAGCTCGAGGCTTTCCTCCAGGATTTTGTGCTCCCAAGAGATGGTTGCTAATTACACCAAATTTTGATCTCTATTTTATTGTTTTTCGAGGATGTGTTTTGTTTGGCTTCTTCCTTGGAGGGGCTTCAACGAATTCTTGATGAGATGGCCTCCTATGATTCGCGATAACTAGTTGTGAAGTTGAGAAGACCTAGGTGATGGTCTTCAATTGCTTGACCTCACATCTCCATTTCTACTTTTAGGGCATTGAGGTTGAGATCAAATCTTCCTTTACTTACCAGAGGGTTAAGTTCTTCAAACCCTATTTTAGTATGAGATTGGAAATGTAGCCTTGGGTTAATAAAGGGTTCCGTTCTTCAACTATGCTTGAGAGACAATGCTTCAGAAATCACTTTTAAGTTACTATGACATTGTTCTTTGTTCTTTTTCTTTCTTGCATGTTCTTTCCACGGACACTATTTGGTGCTCTTGCTACTAGTTGTTGTCTTGTACTCTTTCCAGTCCCTTAGACCTTTATGGTTTCTTATTGGACATTAATAAATTTATCTATCATATCTATCTGAAATTTGTGTAGTCATCTCTCTTTCTCTCTCACACATAGACCCACATTTACACATTTACACATATATACCTATATATATCATATATGTATGTATGTATATATGCATACACGTGTGTGTGTGCTAGTAAAACCTTTTGAGAATGGTTTGTATAAAACTAAATCATAATTGATTATGTCTACAAATAATTAAATTAAACATAATTCTACTTTGAACAATTGAATTACTAATACAAACTATACTTATAAAGAAGTAAGTAATGCAATGATTATAATATACAAATGCACGTACACACGTAGATTCAATGAAATGCAATTTATAGGTAATTCCAAATGTATGCACATAACTATAGATGACTGGTATTCTAGATGCAAATGTTGACTGTGCTAGTAATGATATAATTTCAATGCATACATTGCAAATGATTATAATCATTTTTTCTTTCCTTGTAAGTCTAGTTGTTAACAATGCTGTAATAGTTGAATACTAGCTTGAAGACGTATAGAAGTGATTATTGGTGATTGTTGAACTAAAAATATATTGATAAACCATGGCTTGTTAAATGACCAATAACTAGCAAGACTTTTGAGTACTTGTCAGTTAGATGAAGTTGCTAATAATTTTTGAAAATAAATCTCCCACAAGGCAATTGCTACAAAATTTGCTAATTGAATGAGTTAGATATAAGAAATGTTTTCTCAGTAGGATAAATGGTTGATAGATATGAGAATAAAAAAATGAATCAAAACATGGATTTTTTTTTGGCTATTGGCTAGTAATGATATAATTTCAATGCATACACTGCAAATAATTATATTCATTTTTTCTTTTCTTGTAAGTCTAGTTGTTAACAATGCTGTAATAGTTGAATACTAGCTTGAAGACGTATAGAAGCGATTATTGGTGATTGTTGAACTAAAAATATATTGATAAACCATGGCTTGTTAAATGACCAATAACTAGCAAGACTTTTGAGTACTCGTCAGTTAGATGAAGTTGCTAATAATTTGTGAAAACAAATCTCCCACAAGGCAATTGCTACAAAATTTTCTAATTGAATGAGTTAGATATAAGAAATGTTTGCTTAGTAGGATAAATGGTTGATAGATATGAGAATACAAAAATGAATCAAAACATGGATTTTTTTTGGCTATCGGCTAGCATGTTGTAATTGACCCATTCTAGCCCTAATTTTGTAAGTGACAAAATGCTTGTATAAAATGGCTCAGGGTTAGGGATTTTATGATGTGTGACGATGATTTAGTAGCTTTTTGTGGTGATATTGAGTTGCAAGAGGTTTTAGATTGTAATTAGGTTAAAATCACTAGATAATAAGAATATTAGAGTCGTCATTTGGTTGGCATAGCCTAGGGATTGGGTGAACCACGTTAAATCATTGTGTCTTGTGTTCTCTTTTGTGTGTTTTATTCTTTTCTGATATTGGTTATATTTTCTCGTAATTGTTATATTTGTCTCTCTATTCCTAACATTTTCTATAGGTGATAATAGTGCTTTTTCTCTTTTACGTGAATTTCTTCCTTAATAGCAACAAATCTATCTTCATGATTACTGTCTATAAAGTTTATCACTTTGAAATCAAACTCATCATCACTAGCATAAAAGCAATCTTTAGGGGTTTTTGACTTGTAAAGTTTTCTAGGTTTCACCTTCTTTACTCTTTTAGGACATTGATACAAAAAATGATCAAATTCTTTGCAACACCAACAAGCAAAATCTTTCTTACCTTTAGGTTCTTTCTTTATAATCAGTGAAAGAATTTCATTAATCTTCTTCTCTTCTTCACATATATCTGCCCATTATCTAGCAAAATTACTGCTAGTGTTTTCACTTTTGGTTAGTGCCCTTTTATCCTTATGTACATTAGTTCTAAAAGCAGTCTCAGATCTAGGTTAATTATACTTCAATCTCGATTGATATGCTTGCAACTTTCGAATCAAAGCCTATTAAAATTTGGCATAAGTGGTATAATTTCTTCAATATAACACCATGGTCTCATAAGCAGGAGTAAGTAATTTAAAAATCTTAAAACATACCTCATCTTCTATTATAGTTCCACCAAAACCTTTAATGCT
Organism: Cupressus sempervirens; assembly: GCA_028749045.1. Classification (NCBI taxonomy): domain Eukaryota; kingdom Viridiplantae; phylum Streptophyta; class Pinopsida; order Cupressales; family Cupressaceae; genus Cupressus; species Cupressus sempervirens. The sequence goes on from CM053784.1 coordinate 44,231,284, forward strand.
TGCAACAATCTCAGTAATCCTTCGAGAAAATACTCTAATTTTGATTCATTTTCTTGCATTCTTGTATTCTCAAGCATTGTTTTCCAGTTCTGTAACCTAGACTTCTTTTTATGTACATCTCCTTCATAAGTGCTTATAACCTTGTCCAAATATCATAAGCAAGATGTAGACCTTTACCTCAACAAATTCGTATTTTGGAAGTGCAAAGATTAGTGCTTCTCTACCATACACATTGTACATTACTTGTTCCTTCTACTCAGCAGTGCAAGAATCTAGATATTTTTCTTCCACCACATTCTTTTGAGTCTTTATAGCCATCCAATAGTCTATCCCCATGCATAGCAAGTGAGTCCTCATCTTGTCCTTCCAGTTTTCATAGTTCTCTCCATTGTTTACCATACTGGGTAAAGAAATCAATGCATACAGATAATAGATAAGAACAACAGAACTCCTACTATTCGCATATGCCAAAAACATTACATAGAAATGATTTACAATGACCCAAAAGGGTGTATAAATACTTTTAAAAGGGGTCCATCGGCTACATGAAAATTATTGAAGAGCCCGTCAGCTACCTAAAAAGAAGCTTCCCGAAGGGACCCGTTGGCTGATCGCACTAGGTAAAGAAATCAACGCATACAGATAATAGATAGGAACAACAAAACTCCTCATATTATTTGCATATGGCAAAGACATCACATACAGATGATTTACAATGACCCAAAAGGGTGTATAAATACTTTTCGAAGAACCTTCCCGAAGGGGTCCTTCGGCTACATGACAATTACTGAAGGGACCGTTGGCTACCTAAAAAGAACCTTCCCAAAGGGACCCATCGGCTGACACACACACAACAAGAACCTTCCCAAAGAACCCTGTCGGCTGATAGACAATTTTATCAACAACATCATCCCCCCCAAAAAAAAAAGTCATCTTCGGACGATAATACAAAAAAACTCAAATAAAAAATAACCTAATTACATCAAAATGTTAATACTAAACAACAGGATGGGTACTTGGTGTAGTTGTCCGCGCTCTCAACTCGTTCAGCTGATTCGGCATTAGTCTTCATCCGTCTACCTGTGTACCAAGTCCATTCGGCAATGACACCAAATGTTTACCATAGTGGGTAAAGAAATCAACGAATACAGATAATAGACAAGAATAGAAGAAATCCTTATATTGTTCGCATATGCCAAAGACATTATATATAGATGATTTACAATGACCTAAAAGGGTGTATAAATGCTTTCGGAAGAACCTTTCAAAAGGGGTCCGTCAGCTACATGACAATTACCGAAGGGCCCATCGGCTACCTAAAGAGAACTTTCCTGAAGGGACCTATTGTTTGATACACACACAAAAAGAACCTTCCCGAAGGGCCCCGTTGGCTGATAGACAATTTTACAGACGACATCCATCAAGCTTCATACTTTCCTTTCTGAATCCCATGGATCTCCTTAAGCTGCAAAGCTTCTTGATCAAGGACTTGATGCTTTGATACCAATTGTTTGAAAGTAAAGTCCATCAATATAATTGAAAGGGAGGGAGGGTGAATTAGTTGTATGCAAACTCTAAGTTAAATCCAACTTAATAAATCCAAGTACAATAACCAATAATGTGCACAATGCCAAGATATGTCAACTATGGAAACTCTTGATCAAATAGAAAACCTCGGTGGGGATGGAACCCATAATATGATCTACTGATAGCAAAGTTCCTTGTGAAAGGATGTGACTTTGTTAGTAGCCAGATACAATACAATCAATACATATAGTTCCTGTTAGAAGATTCTAGCCCTATTAGGAGCAATAAGGAAGACATTTGAACCCACTATCCAAATTGATTCACCACTATTTTACAAAACAGATTTCAGAATAAAAAATCTAATTAATTGCCAATATCCAAAGCCACTAACCAATCGTGCAACATAATTACCAATACAGTTCTCAAATCGGCATCATCATAATCTTCTACTTTGCTCTAATAAAATTCACATCCTTACACCACATCTGCATCAATACAACACAATGTGATACATGCAACCCAAGGAAACAATATTTCCTTTATAACTTTTCCTATAACTAATTTAGTCAGCCTTTTGGGCTTCCCAGATGTATAATTAATTATGTAGGACCTCATTAAGATATTACAATAAAGTTCCACATGCTACAACGCACTTCACAACTTCCAAAATAAATCCCAATACAAGAGTTGACTGTTAGTGAACATATCACATGTTACACTTTGGCGACCTCCATAGAGAAGTCTCTAGAATCTGGTAACATGAATATAGCATCACGAACATGTCTTCAACCATGATCTAAGCTTGCTCACCTTGATTCCATCTCGCTCATCAGATACAACTAAAATATCAACAACCTGTTTCTTGCACATTGACCTGCTACCAATCTTTACTAAATCAACTGGAACTAGTCCAATCCTTCATATTAATATATGCAAGAAAAGATATAGCATCTGAACATATTTCCGAACACGAATCAAAGCTAGCATATTTAATCTGCCATATCCTATCCTCGCTCATCAAATCAACCTCTGCAATTTACAGAAACATTGTTTGACATAAACTCAAACACATATATGTTGACATCAATGACAAAGCAGTCATTAGTGCAACACATAAACATCCAATCCAAGTGCCAACCACTCTCGTAATCCATACAATATCCCCTTGATCCTAGCAATTTCAACCTAGATATTTTACTTTTTGAAGTGGTTTATTCTTGGAAAGGGCTTTGACAAAATGATATATGTACCCACACATTACCTTTTTATATGAAGTCAACCTATGCAGCATTTATACAAGTAGTTACACAGGCCCCATCCATGGGAACAATTCAGTCCTTAAAACCATAAAAATGCATACTATATAGTATTACCTGTGAAGTTTTAAAGAACATAGCTTATGATTTTTTCTTGAAAACAGATGATGGTCACATTTTTTAATGTCTTTAGCTATTGGTTGAAGTGTTCAATAGATGTTATTGGTTGAAAAGTTCAATAGATTTAGTCAATATTGCTTTACTTGACAATTTGCAGAAGATGACAGTGGTGGAAAATATATGGTATACAATCGATGGGGCAGAGTTGGTATTAGAGGTCAAGATAAGCTCTTTGGTCCATTTGGCTCACAGAATGATGCAATTTCAGAATTTGAAATGAGATTCGTAGACAAGACCAAGAACTCTTGGTCTGATCGACACAATTTTATTTCTTACCCAAGAAAGTACACATAGTTGGAAATGGATTATGAAGGAGATGATACAAAAAATGTAGGTGGATTGATCTACAGAATTGTGATTTTGTTGCCAGGCTTAGTAGAATGCTATTTGGATTTGTTAAATTCTTATGTCAAAGATTTCAATTGTTTTGTATTAACTCTGAATTGTCACTCTCCAGCAGGTTGAAATGAATGCAACTGATTCTTTGTGCAAATATGAACCTCGAAAAAGCAAGTTAAATTACCGTGTTGCACAGTTTATATCTGTCATTTGTAATGTTGGCATGATGAAACAAAAAATGATGGAAATAGGTAAATTCGTTTACTCTCGTGCTTCATGGATATATTTTTCCTGATTCTAAATAAATTGAATATTTACAAAAATACAATTAAATGTTATTGGTTTTAAAGAACTTAAAAAAAACATCATTGATGGCTAGATGCATATTTGCTTGTAAATTGAGAACTACAAAAGTGGAATGTGGAACTTTCTCTAACAGATTGTGGGAATTAATATTTTATTATTTGTGATTCTAAATCGATTCTGGATTTCAATTTAGAATTACAAATTTGGTAACCCTTATTTATTGATTTAATTATGTGAATGGATTTGTAAAAATATTTAGTCTATTTTTCCTAGTTGAAAATGATAATTGTCACAATAAATTTTGTCAATGGGTCGTTAATGATGTGCTCACTTTTTTTTCCCTAGTTAAAATATAAAAGCCAAGTAAATAGTCCAATTTTATATATATTCAAGTTATACTACTGATAAACTACCTCTTGGCAAGCTAAGCAAGTCAACCATCTTGAAGGTAATTGTTATAACATTTTTAAGGGCTATATATATATATATATATATATATATATATATATATATATATACAGACACACACACGTGTGTGTGTATGCATATAGATATGGATATACACATATATACATGTATATATGTAAGCACAGACATGATTTGACACTGCTGGGTGCACAAGTAGATAGTACATGGCCACAAATTTTCCTGACATTCTTGATTTGAGTTATCCACAACTAAGAAATATATGTTGCATATGTTATCCACAACTAAGCAATATATGCTGCATAATTTTCTTCATAAATACCATAGTGTTCCTAGGGATCTTGGGTGGTAAGCTTATATTTAAGGAATATTGATGCCTAATTTTGTATTGGCATCCAAAGCTAGTAGTTTTGTTTTCAACTTGTGAGACTCTAAACTTGAGCTTTTATCAGTGGGATACCTTTTTTATTAGTTTTGAAAATATTTAAAGTTATTATATATTGCTTGTTTTTTAAGATGAAAAAATTGGCTTTAATCTAATTGAACACTTTGCAATAGGGTTATGAAGTATTGAAGAGAATTAGCATTGCAATTGAATGTTAGAATAGAAATGATATTCAGTATCTTAGTAGGTATTGATTATTTCCTAAATGCATGAAGAAAGTTGTATGATCTCCTTCCAAAATTTCCAACCCTTTTTCATTTCTCAAAGGCACTTATTTCTGAATATACTGAAACACTTTGCTTCTATTTTCATATTCAGGTTTGCAGGTTTATTGTTTATTGAAATTTGAAATCTTCAGCATAGAACATGATATATGCATAATCTAAAAGATGCACAACGAGACACAATTGTGTTCATGAGTAAAATACCATTTTCTATCTCCAACTACACTCCAACAATTTTATATTCTAGAACAAAATATAAAATTTTGACCTCATTTAATTGCAACATTAACATTGGTAGGATAGGGGAATGACACCACCTTGGAGGATAGGGGAATGACAAAATGGGGTAACAAGTTTTTGTGACAGGGGGATAGAGGGCCCTTAATTTGGGGATGGCAGGGGATAGGAGGTTGTATATGCTATACATATGGTACTTAAAATGATAGTTATGAAAATATGTATTGCAATGTAAGATATAAAGATGTAAAAGAGTAAATTTTTGAACATTGCATTGAAGTGGAACATCAAACGTTGAACATAAATAGTTGAATCAACAAATAGTCAACACCCGGACATCCCCCCATCCTTGACACAGGTGGTGGAATTTGGTGCTGCCACTGGAGATGGAGTCCCAAAGTCCCGTGTCCATCCCCGTCTTCAAGACGTGGGGAAAAATGGGGGGTATGTGTCTCCATGTTACAATGGTAATATCCCACCCGAATTTTTATAGTTCAAAATTATAAATAGATGGTTTTATGCAACAAAAACTTTAGAATATTCATTAACCAACAAATACCCATATTTAAACAACTTCACATTTGTTATTGCATTATAAATTCAGCAATATAGTAACATAACTTATTCCCATCTTAAATACAATAGTAATAGTCAGACTAGATAATAAAGATAGAGTGAAGGCACAAGACACTTGGTGTGATGTCTCCAACAAACAATAGGGTTCTCTCCATTGTATCCTGGCTTGAGGGTTTCCATCCTCAGGCTGGTTGAAAGCTAAATGGTTCCCAAATATTGCTTCAACAGAGAAAATGATAAGCGAAAACCATAAACCAAGCATGAAGAGAATGAACCTCTAAAAGTCCTCTTGTAGCCATTTTTCGTGTCTCGTCATTTTCCTCTGCTTGACTCTTCTTATTTCTTTTTTTTCTTATTCCACTTTCAATTAATGTTTCCTTTTAATAATAAATTCATATAATAAATATACTATTAAGTCTTTTTCCTTTAAAATAAATGCCATGTCGAACTAAGAGATCCATCTATTAACAGCTTGTCAGAATGCTCTCGACAAGATGCTTTAGTTCCAATACTGCAATACCAGAAATATGGATCCCTGCCAACTTACAATAAATAGTAAGTATCTAGAAACCATGCTGACTTACTATAAAATAGCTTGTATCTCGACTCCAATTTATTTGAAATTGAAGATGCCTATGTCGAAATGCACACTAATCTTACAAATTCCTAATTAGCCTAGGAAACCATGGTGAAAAGGGCTCATGACGCATTAGAGAATAATGGCTAGAAAAAGGGGACATTACATGAAGCTTAGGAAAGTGTTTTGTATTCTCTTTTAGTTGTAATATCATCATGTTTTTGCTGCTAGAGAAGAAAAATGAGTTCTCGAATGCTCAAAACATGCCCTAGAATGCAATTGAAAATAGAGGCATTTTTGCATACCCAACCAATTAATGTGCATGAAGACCCAAATGCATGCATTACAATTTGCATTTTTTCTCTAGGAAGCCCTATATGGGTTTTAGAAATGCATTTCTACGTATAAAGGAATGTGCTTGAGATGCCACAACCAAGGACTGTCTTTTTAGCCTCCAACATAGATTTATGATGCTCTTTGTCATGCCCAAAATTCAAGGCAAAAAAAACACCAATTTTTTTTTTTAAAGGCTAAAATTGAGTTAATTACACACATACTAGATTGAGTTGCAACTAGGTTATGACTAATTGAATGTTTTACAAGTTTCCATATTGTACGACTACATTATAGTGTGTTTAGGTTTTAGGTTTTCAGTTGATATTTGATATTTTGATGGTTGGATTGAGGCATGGTTGAAGGTTTACATTTTTGTTTCATGAATTAAACATCATGCTTTAAGTTTTCCAATTTACCTTAAGTTTCAATAATATCAAATTCCAATTAAACATTACCTATAATGAAATTTCTTTAATGAAGCTACCACGAGGCTAAGGTTTCCATTTGCTTTAATATTCATTTAAATGCACATTTATTTATCAATTTGGCACCACCTTGAAACTCTTGGAAGACCTATGTGACAATTTGCATTATTAATAATTGAGTTCACATGTATTGCTGATACAATTGACACATTAGATAATTATGAAAAGTTAGGTTGCTAAGACCAACAAGTCCTATATATAAGGTGACACTTAATATATAATTGATCTTATAAGTTAAGTAGATAATATATAAAGTATTAAATATATATTAACTCATACATTATGCATTATGTAAATAACTAAGGTATTAAGTCCACATACAAAATAATATAAGTAATATATTATATATTAATATATAATATCTATATATATAAATAATTATTTAAATCAATATACAGATACAAAATAGTATATATGTTAAATAACACATAATACATATGTTATATATATATATATATATATATATATATATCTTGATATATTGTTGGGTGGATATTTTACAACTGATAGTTTTGTGAAAATCCACTCACAAAATAGGTAGACCAGCCATAGTGTGTGAGAGAAAGTCTCTCCTACATTAAAGGGAAGGCTCCCCCTTCTCGTCGTTCTTTGGATCAACTCAAGGTAAGCAAGAAGTTGAGAGATTTTGTAAGGGGTGTTACCAATATTCTTTCCTCATTAACTTTTAGGAAATAATCCACTTACCTATGGTGCGAGTAATGGTCAAGATGAAATCTTTAACTACACTTCTATCTAGTAGCTGGAAACAGTGATACCAATAAACCAACACCAACTCAAAGGCTGATTGAAAGCATATCGGTTTGGCTTCACGTCTTATTTGTCTAATTTTGAAGAAAAAAACACTACCATTGGGGTGCAAAGGCTATCATAAGTAGGGAAATTCTAACTAGTTTTCATGAATTTGAGATGGTAACACAAGCTACAGTCAAAGCTTCTAGTCGATGTATTACTATAATCGCTCCCAGTCAAAGCTTCAGCTCTGATTGGTTCTTAACTCGCTACGCTCTATTATTGAACACACAAAAATTACATGCATCAAAGACAATAGGCACAAATTACAGTGAAAGCTTCTAATGTGCTCTATCACAATTGCTAATCTAAAGTGTTTATTTGTCAATGTTCAAATTCTTGAAGTCAATTTTCTATTAAGGGGAGAGGCCTTGAATACTCTTGCAGCTACACATACATTGGGGATTGAAATTGAAGATGATCTTATTCTTGATGGGAAGATAAGAATTGTAGCAAGTGGGTTTGAAGAAAGTTATTATTCTTGTAACTCATTTTCCTCCAGCACAAGGATGGATCCTGCGATGCAGAGATTAGCAAATGAGATACTTGCCCTCAAAAAGAAAATAGCTCAAGGCATATTCTTTGTTTGTCATGAAGATATACAAAGGAGGCCTCTTCCAAATTTTCCTCATAGGTCTATTGATGGGAATCAATAAATTGTTAGGTTCACCATCTAAGAAGCTTGTAATTGAAGCACCATTAGTGAAGGTAATAGTAAAGCATTCAGTATCTGAAACTAGTGATCTTGCTATTCTCTTCCAGGAAAAGGAAGAAGATATAGCTAGCGACTCTCATATCTGGCGAATGCAGTCTCAAAAGGTCTGTGATGAAAAGATGATGAAATTTTTTTCTTCCAAGGTTCAAGATGGCTGTGTCATAAAAGTTGGCATGCAAGAAAGTTCTAATCAAGCTAAAAATGATGTATTTGTGTCTCAAGGCCATGAACTTGGGAACACTTTGCATAAATTTTCTATCTCGGAGCTTGAAAAGGAATTTCTCATAAATTATAAATATTTTCCAAAGTTAGAAGTTTGTGAGTAGCATGTCGAGGTAGGCAATACTATTATGTCATTACTGAAACCATATGATCAAGGTTTTCTTGATCATCTTGAGGTGTCGGTGATTAATGAACCAGTCAGGAAAGTTGCAATAGACATGAAAAATTCAGAATTTTTTTGATCAAGAGGATGCCCAATCCAAAATCTTGCTTGGTTGAAGGCTTAAGAGAAAGCTAGAGATTCCACATGTCACATTAGATTAGTTTTTCTTTTGTCACCTGACTCTATTGCCTAATAGAGTGGATGAAGGCACTTAGAGAATTGGATTCTATGTCACTCTTTGTTTCCAAGAATGAACGAGTAACATTCCCCAGATAGAGTCAGTTGTTGTCTTGCATTTTGTCACCACAAAATTTAAGTAAGAGTATGAAACTTTTTCAAACTAGTTTCGCATTTCTCTGAGTTTAATTCATTATTTAATTGGTTAGTATTGATCAACCAATCAATACTAATTGATATAATGGATCCTTTTATTGAAGGCTTTTGTTAAGTCTTTTTTGTTTTTTTGTTTGTCGAGCCTATGCTTGATTTTTTTAGCCTTCAACATTCTTTTTCTTGTTTTCGAGTGTGCGTTTGTTGGCTTTTGGTCTTTTGGTTTTGCTCAAGTTATTGCTTTCGATTTTTCCTTCGATTCATATATCTTAGGGCTTAATCAGAGTTGGCAATCAAAAGATATGATCATTTTTGTGCCCGAATTGTGGACTCTCTAGGTGTAACTGCATGAATTAAAATATCATGTTATATTTTAAAGTTGACATTAACTTTTTGAAAAATATAACATAAATTCACTTTATGTTATGTTTTAAAGTTACTTTATCATTTTAATTTTTTATTAAAGTAACTATAGTGCACTTTATGTTATATTTTTAAGTTGAGTTGCTTTTTAGTTTTTCACTTAAGTGACTATATTAATTATATAATTTTATTTAATTTTTGAGTTTTAATTCAAAAGATCTTAATAAATATTACTTTTTGAATAATATTTGCACATTATATATTAAAATATATAGTGTAAATATTATTTATGACTTAACTAAGTGACATTTCTTCAAAAAATAAATAAACATGTGCTTAATTGATCACTTAAGTTGTGCAAACATTTCCTTCAAACCCATTTGCATGTAAATATGCAAATGCTCTTAGAGAATGAGTTTTTGAACTAAAAGCATGTAAATGCCTTTGACTTAAAATATATTGTTCCTCATAGATCCATTTTGCCAATATTATCATGGAGTTAGAATCCATATCTTCCAATGATGGAGTCAATCCCATTGAAACTTTCATGTTGCAACAAGTCAATATATGTCAAAATTTCTAAAAATTTAAAGACATCTAGTAAAGAAGGCGTGTTTCAAATCAAAGAAGTGGTAATTCATTGGTCTTCATTTTTCCAATGGTTGTCTGAGAACCTGAGTTCATGTAGGAATGCACTAAGCACTTTGCTTAGAAGGAGTTAAAAGTGTTGGTGGAAAGTTGTTCCAAGTTTACATCGGGACATCATCAGAAGGTCTTTGAAGTGTTAGAGACTCCATAATGTGCCAATCGATAAAGGAGAATTGATGACAACTCGAATGAGAAAAATCTTGATCACATCGAGTTTTCAAATGACAATGGATAATTTATCAAAGAGAGTCAAAGACTATCAAAAGAAGCAACAACATGGTTATCAAGGTGAATGCAATGACACAAAATATAAGAACTTCCAATTCTATGATCATCTGGGATAACATCACCAAGTACAAGTGCTTCAAAAAAATCCCTAGGATTGTTTCCTTCTTTTCTATCTTCTTTCTTCTTTGTTCATGTTTGTAGTTGGAGAGGATGTATTGCAGGAAATTGCGTAATTACATTTAATACAATTTGCATGTGTAATGACATGTAACCCAATAATTTCTCTTGTTAATTAGACCGGGATAAAGTTGGTTGAGTTGCTCTCACTTTTTCCTACTTTTTGTCAACTCCTTTGCCTATATAAAAGAGTGCCCCGTCATTGTGAGGAATCAACTTTTGTTGTATAAAAAAAAAAAAGCTCTGCTACACTTGTGCAAACATAATTTCGATTGTGTAGTACGAATTTGGGAGTAAAGTGAATAAAAAGAAGCAATTGGATTCGAAGCTTTGACTAGAAGCAATTGTGATAGAGCAAATTAGAATCTTTGACTCTAATTTGTGCCTATCATCTTTGACTCATGTTATTATCGTGTGTTGAATAATAAGAGCATAGCGAGTTAAGAAGCAATAGGAGCTGAAGCTTTGAATGGGAGTGATTATGGTGATACATAAATTAGAAGCTTTGGTTGTAGCTTGTATTACCATCTCAAATTCATGAAAAATAGTTATCATTTTCCTACTTCTGGAAGTCTTTGTGCCCCAATGGTAGAGGTTTTTCTTATAGAATAGAGATCATACACTTCTGGAAGTCTTTTTGCCCCAATGGTAGAGGCTTTTCTTATGGAATGGATGAAAATGAGACTTAGAGCCAAACCTGTATGCTTTCAACTAGCCTTTAAGTTAGTGTTAGTTTATTGGTATCACCATTTCCAACTACTAGATAAAAGTGTAGTTAGATATCTTATCTTGCCCATTACTCATTTTGTGAGTAAGTGGATTCTTTCTTGAAAGTTAAGAGGAAAGAGTATTAGTAACATCCTTGACAAATCTCTTAACTTCTTGCTTACTTTGAGTTGATCCAAGGAACGGTGAGAAGGAGGGGCCTTCCCTTTAAGGTAGGAGAGTCTGTCTCACATGCAGTGGCTGGTCATCATATTTTGCAACTGGATTTTTCACAAAATTATTGGTTTCAAAATATCCACCCAACATATATAATAAATCATATATATATATATATATATAAAATAAAATATATAACTATCAATAACAAAAATTCCTAAACCCCTACTTATTTATTTTCCCTCCCCCTACCTATCCTATATACCCTATGAACCGACTAACCTACCCTACTATATTCCCCTCTCGCCATCCCCCATCTACCTTTTTCCCCCCACCCTTTGGGTAGCTACTCAAGGTGCATTTAACGGGTTTGGCCAATCAGAATAGAATGGCCAAGTAGGCAATTCTGCTTGGCCCTTGGGAACCCTACATTTATGACTTCATCTATTTTCTCTCAGCTGCTGCGCCTATAACCAACAATGGGTGCACCTACAACCTTGGCATGTGTACTCTCCAAGTGGGTGGCTCTTTAAGAGGGAGACTACATTTAGCAAAGGGGGAACAACAATAAGGAGGGGGCCCACCCAAGCAAGGGTACACCAATGACATATATATATATATATATATATATATATATATATATATAACTTTACTATAAGTTGTAAAAGGTGGTGTGAGGGAAAGATAAGAAAAGGAATGTTGGGAAGTGGGAGAGGTGGGGCCCATGTGGGGTCTCACCCTTCCACACAAACATTCATCACAAATTTATTTTATATTATTTTCTTTGATTTACTTTCTTTAAAAGTGTAACATGCTAAAATTACAATATGTTTTTATTTTCTCGTGGATTTTCTTTTGAATAATATTAAACTATGGGGCTTTTTTTGATGGGAAAATATTTCAAAAGTATATTCTCTGTGAGTGACCTTTTTCTTGGACAATGGAATTAAATGGTTAGATAATTATTAATTCTTTCACACCAAGCCCTGGGAGCCTGTTTAAGCCCATAGAGAGCTTTCTTGAGCCTGCAAACAAAAGTGTTAGGATCTTGAGTTTCAAATCCTTTAGGTTGCTCCAAACATACTTCTAAAATCTTTCCATTTAGGAATGTTGTTTTTACATCCATCTGATGTATATTCCATCCCTTTGATGCGGCAATTGCTAAGACTGCTATTATGGAGGTATATCTGGCAACAGGAGCAAAGGTTTCTTCATAATCAATCCCTTCTTTTTGAGAAAATCTTCTTGCTACAAATCTAGCTTTATACTTCTCAACACTACCATCAGTAGCATGCTTTATTTTAAATATCCATTCGAAAGAAACAAAAAAATTTCGTTTAGGTCTTGGAACAATTTCCCAAACATCATTTTTCATGATAGATTTGTATTCTTCTATCATAGCTTCTTTCCAATATGTATGTTTAATAGCATTAGAAAGATTGGTTGGTTCTGTTTTGGATGAATCACTCATGTTTTTTGTATAACTAGATAATCTTTTAGGTCTTTCACTTTCTTTGATTGTTCCAGAAGGTGCAGCAAAGTCTTGAGCTGCTTCAACGATTTTAATCGCCCAAAGTGGTCTTCTCTTTGAATTTTCTTCAAGATTCATATTTTCAATTTCATCTTCAATTTCTTCTAAGTTCTCCCTCTGGGACCTAGACTCACTATTTCTTTCAGAACTAGACAAAGGAGAAGGTTCGCTAGAACTTATGGCTCTTTTGAATGCAAGATCTTCTTCAAAAATTACATCCATACTAAGTTCAATGCTTTTCTGTCCAGGTATGAAAATCCTATATGCCTTAGATGATTCACTATACCCTACAAAAATACCTTTCCTCCTAGAAAGTTCTAACTTGGTTCTCTTTTCTTTTGGAACATGGATATATACAGGACTTCCAAAAATTCTAAGATGACCTATATTGGGTTTTACTTTAGTAAATACTTCTTCAGGGGTTTTATCTTTAAGATAGGAGTGAGTGTTTCTATTTTCAATATATAAAGCAGTAAAAGAGGCTTCTACCCAAATATAATATTCTAGATTTTGGTCACAGATCATAGCTCTAGCAGCCCCTATAATTGTCCCGTTCTTTTTTTCTTCTACCCCATTTTGTTCTGGATTATAAGGAAGAATGTACTCCTTCTTAATTCTTGATTCTTTAAAAAAAAAATTTAAATAAGTCTAAGGTATATTCTCCTCCATTATTAGTTCTAAGGGTTTTAATTTTATGTCCTGAAAAAGTTTTACTTAATACTTTGAATTCTTTAAATCTTTGTAGGATTTCTTTTGATTCCTTGCATTTTAAAAAGTGAATCCATATTTTCCTAGAGAAGTCATCTATGAATAAGATATAATACTAGAATACTCCAAGAGAAGGAACATACATAGGTCCACATAAATCTGAATGAATTAATTCTAGTACATTTTTTTGTTTTCCTAGTACTATCATGAAACAGACTTCTGGTGTTCTTACCCAAAGCACACCCTTTGGAAATACTTGGGTGGTCTTTATTTAGTTTACGTAATCTAGTAACCATCTTCTCCATAGTTGATAAAGTTTTGAAGTTTAGATGCCCTAGTCTTTTGTGTCATATTTCATTTATATTTGTAGCATCATGAATTAGGGCTTGAATAGATTGACCAAATTCTATATTCAATTCATACAAATATCCTTTTCTTTGACCAATTAACTTTGCTTTCTTGATGGAGGAGTTCTTAACCCAAGTTAATACTTTGTCATCCACAAATGCAACATTGTGCCCATCATCTTCAAGTGTTGTAATTGAGATTAGATTTCTTTTAATTCTTGGTACATAGAGTACACCTTTAAGAAGAAGAGTATTTCATGATTTTAGTTTCAAAGAGTACACCTTTAAGAAGAAGAGTATTTCATGATTTTAGTTTCAAAGTACAATTTCTAATTCCTTGAACAGAGTGTGTTGAATTATCACAAATTGTAACTTCATCGCTAATATTATTTAATAAAGAGTCTAGACTTTCTTTGTATCCCATTATATGTCTAGAAGATCTACTATCAATTACCCATGCTTTATTTGAAATTTCAATTGATAGAGAGGAATAGAAAACACGATTTTTAGGATCATAAGTATCTTCTTCTCTAATAACATTTGTATAGTTTGCTTGTTGTTTGGAATTTTCAGGACAATTAAAGTCCAAAATATTATCTCTGGCACTTATTCCTTGTGCAAATGTCTCCCACGAATCTAGCAATCCATCTATAGCCATAAGTGTTAATTATGTGTCACTAATGGCGGTTCCTATACTTAATAGTTCATCTCTAATGCCAACAACTCTTAGGAAGTAAGAATTTATTGATTCTCCTTTCTTTATTTGAATGTGATTCAGATGCCTTTTTAGTGCAAGAACCCTAGTTGCATTATTTACTTCATATGCAATTCGTAATGCATTCATCATATCAAAGGCATTTTGATATTTTGAAAGCATAGGAACAAAATCATTTTTTACTCCATCCTAGATGATTTGAATAGTTTTTCTATTTCTTCTGCTCCAAATAGATTTGTGAGGTTCAACTAAGGGATGTTTGGATGCTCTATCAATGAATTGTTTTACATCATTCTCTTGAAGAATCATCATGATTTTGAATTTTCAGGCTTCAAAGTGCTCTTTCCCATCAAACCTATTCTCGGGTCTGATTGTGTATGCCATTGAAGATATAAGATAGTTGTTAGTTATATATAGAGTCTGGTAATTGAATTTTGTAGAGCCTAGGTTTGACTACGAGAGGTCTGATACCATGTAAATATTATGAAAATTCTTTGAATTTGACTTCTATTTCCTTTTTTGATTGCTAACAACGATCTTCTACATTCTGAATATGATGAAGTTTACACTTATAATTTTGATATGAGAATTATATATCTGCAAATAGATTAGTCTAATATATTGCTAAGAAAATAACCTTAATGGTGTAATATATGGGGAAACACCGAACTTCTTTTATGCTAATATAATAATTAACCTTGTGACTGAGAGTATCTTCTAAACTTTGATTGCAGGGTATTGGTGTTTAGAAGAGCAAACTTAATTGTTTCTGTGTGTTCTCTAACTGCACCAATAACCCTCCTATATATCCTTACTAAAGGGCATGTCCCTTAAAGGGACATATTCCTTCCTAAACTAGCACTAACTAAACTCCCCTTAAATTGGCAATCTAGGAAAACAAATATAATAACACTTAACTAACTATGTGTTAATTTAATTTAGCATTATAATGTTGCTTCATGAGAAGTCGCCAGCTCCTATAGGAAGAGTTATATCAAATATAATGCTAGTTTATATATATAGTAAGAAGAGGAGGTACGGTTTGTACTATTAGACCTGTAGGTTATCTGGTTAATATTCTTAAAAATTTGTAGCGAGAGGATTCTCTCAGAAGGATGGAATTGATTATGAAGAAATGTTTGCTCCAGTTGCCAGATACACTAAGAGCAGTCCTAGCTATTGCAACATCGAAGGCATGGAAAGTACATCAAATGGATGTGAAAATGACATTTTTGAATGGAAAGATTACAGAAGAGGTATATTTGGAACAACCTAAAGGATTTGAAACTCATAATCCTAAAATCTTTGTTTGCAAACTCAAGAGAGCTCTCTATGGACTTAAACAGGCTGCCAAGGCATGGTATGAAAGAATTAAGACATATCTCACAAGTTTAAGGTTCTCTAAGAATGAAGATGATCCAAATATCTATTGTAAAAGGGATAAAGATGATATTATAATTTTCATACTATATGTTGATGATTTACTAATAACAGGTGATGATCATCTTATAGATCAATGCAAGAAAGATCTAATCAAAGAATTTGATATGAAAGATTTAGGACTCCTTCATTAATACTTAGGATTGGAAGTGTGGAAGAACTTTGACAACATCATAATTAAGCAAGAAAAGTATACATTAGACATCTTGAAGATATTTCGAATGTGGAACTCCACACCTGTGTCTTCTCCAATGGTATCTAATCTACACAAACTTAAGGAAGGAGCAGCAGATTCACCCTCCATAGATTCTACTTTTTTCAAAGAAATGATTGGGTCTCTTATGTACTTGGTAAATATAAGACCTGATATTTGCGATGTTGTTAATGCCTTAAGTCATTTTATGTGTGAGCCAAAGGAGATTCACCTAGTTTGAATCAAACACATTATGAGATACTTACAAGGCACTCTTAACCTTGGGCCCAAGTATGAGAATGTTGACATGGAATTACATTGGTTCACAAACTCAAATTGGGTTAGAAGTGTTACTGATAGGAAAAGTACATCAAGATGCTATTTCAGTTTAGGCTCAGCAATGATATTATGGATATGTAGAAAGTAAGCATCAGTAGCATAGAGTTCCACAGAAGCTGAATACATTCCAGTTGCAATGGCTTCTCAAGAAGCAGTTTGCCTTAGAAAGTTACTTGTGAGATTATTGATATGGTACCTACATTTAATTGTAAAGACAACTTAAAGTTAAAATTTATACATTATACATGACAAATTAACTTAAAGAGATCTTCATGGCAGGGGGAAAAAAACTACCTTCTAAGCCATGTGCCTATCACAATAATAGATCCTATTGGGTGCTCAATATCCTCACCATCAATGATTGTATTTATCAGTTTCTTTTTTTTTCTCAATACAACAACATAGAAATTAATTCACTCCTTAGTGTATGTCGAGTGATCTTCAGGTGCCGAGTGAATATCAAGTGTCAAGTAGTCTTCAGGTGCTGAGTGGCAGAAAAGATAATAAGTGCCGAGTAAATCTTCAATTGCCAAGCAAGATATAAGTGCCAAGTGATATTGAAGTGCCAAGTGAATTTTGAGAGCCAAGTTTCACAGAATTGATTCAGGTGCTAAGCATCAGTAAATCAATGATGCCGAGTTGCTACATTATTTTGAAAAGTTGAAGATTCGCTAGATCTAAGCTGACATGGTAGTTATCTAGAATTTTGTGAACTAGATAAAAGATAAAAATGATGAGCTGGTGGTACAAAAATCTATGTAAAAAATTTTTGGCAAATGATAGTGGATTTATCATGAATTTTTTAGATAGGAGCAAGATATGGAATAGATACATTGTAACTTACCTAATCCATTGAAACCCTAAAATTGAAAAGAGAGATTTGAGTAGGAAATGAAGGACACAACTTCTTTATAAGGAGTTACAGGTCAGAGATCAATAGTGTGTGCAAGAGAGGGAACTGGTCATAAGTGTGATCATGGAAAAAAGA
The DNA here is from genome assembly GCA_028749045.1 of Cupressus sempervirens. Classification (NCBI taxonomy): domain Eukaryota; kingdom Viridiplantae; phylum Streptophyta; class Pinopsida; order Cupressales; family Cupressaceae; genus Cupressus; species Cupressus sempervirens. The sequence continues at coordinate 44,248,997 of CM053784.1, forward strand.
CAAAGAGGAGTAAGAATAGAGCATTAAGACTCTGAGTTGATCAAGTGACCAAGAGATTGCATTGGCATAACGAGTGGAAGAACTCAAGGAGACAGATCTTGAAGGGTGAACAAGCTGTTAGCACTGCAAGAAAGAAAAGTCTATCAAAGAAAGGAATTGAAGAGTGATCTAAAATATGCACATTTAAGGTTTCAAATCTATTTCAAGTTAAAACCTTTCTAATACTTTCTTACCATTGAATTAGATATTGAAATCCTACATTGCTAGGTTAGCTTAACAGCTAGGTGGATAAGCCTCAGGAAAAGGACAAAGAGATCCCCAGGAGAAGGATAAAGAGATCCTCAGGAGAAGGATAAAGAGATCCTTAAGAGAAGGATAAGAGATCCTTAGGATGAGGATAGGAGATCCTTAGAAAGGGATGAAAGATTCTTTTGAGTAGGTGACTGAAAATCCCATGGACTTGGGCGAGCCTAACAGTTGAATGTTCTTAAATCCTTTAACAAGGTCACATTTAACAATGTGTTGTAGCCTTTAACAGGGCAGACCATCAGAAGTGGTTGAAATCAGTTATTTTGTGGGTATCATCCCCACTCCAGTTTTACCTTCTTATTCTTGGAGGGTTTCTGGGTTATCAAATCCTTACTGTTATGGTGTGATGCATGTTTACTTTTTATGGTTGTTTAATGTTTAATTGCATGCATGATAATTTCAGTTATGTACCATTAAGGATATGTAGAATTAGTTTTATTGGACATCATTGGACCATGGTTAATTGATTCACCCCCCCCCCCCCCCCCCCCCCCCCCCTCAGTTATTCTAAATAATTCTAACACAAAATATGTTGATGATTCAACCTAGTTGAGTTGTAGTGTTGTAGGAAGTTGATATGAATCAATTGGATGAAAAGGTCTGCAAGGCCATAATTTTCCAACCCACTCTTTTAATTCATATTCATCCCATAAGTGATGCATACACAAAGAGAAAAAGCATGCAATCTTTCTAGTATCAATAGTTAGGGATGCTGCTTTTGAACTTCAAAATGAATGCATCTCACTTGATCCTGTAGGTGTACAAAAAATCTTGCAAAAAATTTAATGTTAGGTTCACGTATCAACCAAAAATATCTAGAAACCATAGACTTACCTGTATTACCTGGTCCCATCTTAGAATTGCACCATTGGACAATTACTTCAGCATTTCTAGTATTGTTCCACCTTTGTACTTTAATTCCTCTCTACTAAGGGCTATTTTCACACATGCTCCAACACCATCATGCTCTCCCTTTCCATGTCCCATGTCAATGAAATTCCAAAAATGTTGCACTCCTCTTGTCACATGCATCCTAATCAACCAATAGAACATCCTTGCATTCTTGAATTGTGTAGTGCAAATGTCTGACCATATAATGTGTTGATTGCATCTATCATCTCATTCCCTCAAATTGTCATAGAAAAATCTAAAACATCCTTGCACAAAATTTGATGAATGAATTTGATCATCAGTAATATAGAAGTGATACTCTCTTAATACTTTTTTTTCCTCCTCTGTGCTATCATGTGCATGAATAAATGTTATGTGTACAAAAATTGACACTTGCATAGAGTTGTAATACATTGGTTGCACTTTATTTTGAGGTTTTGGTGTATAGTTCTCAGTGAAGTCAACAACTGAAACAATCATACCCAAGAGAAAAAATTTCTTACACAACTTGAATTTCTCATCTAACAATCTAGCTCTATGTGTATGACCTATGTAGTCATAAACTATTTTATCTTGAAACAATTTCATAAAATTAGTTACACATACATCACTTTTCACTAATTTGCACCTCTTCAATTCTTTTCCATCTTTAACACCATATATAACTAACTTGTACTTTCCAAGAAAAACTAGTGTCTTACCAATTTCATGAGTGCTATCTAGATGTAGGCATCTATGCAACTTTTGCAAATCACTACATTGAGGAAAAAAACCCTTTCAAACACATGGTCTTATAATAAATGCACCAATCATTTTGTTTACTTAGTACACTTGCAAAAAAATTTCTTAGTGACTTAGGAGGTTGTAGACCACATTCCTACAATATTGTGTTAGTATGCAAAGTACAACATATATAATGATAAACATTAAAATGCATAGAAAACTCAACATGAACCCTACAACAACATGTAGTGCATGTATGATTTATCTTAACATAGAATGGTTTTTTTATCTAAAAAATCCTTTAACTAGTTTTAATTTGAGGAAATCTTTGAAGAAACATTTCATAAATTTGTGTTTGAGTCATATCTAACGAATGTTTTGGATGTGGCTCATGGTTTATTTTTTTAATTCATCTTTTGACAACGTCTTTTTGGTTTGGTGAATCCCTTGTATTATCATGCCAAATTTTTTCTATTAATGTTCTTATTGCATCAACAATAACTTTATCCTTATGTGGGAGTCTACCTTGGAATGACCAAAAAGAGGTCTCATTAGAATTCTCAACTTTCTTTCGCCTCACTAAGGCTTTGAGTAACATTGTTCTACTTATCCTCAATGATTTACTTATTTTTCTTACCATACGAGTTTTTTCCATTTCCTTTCCCATTATTTTTGATGTGAGGACCCATTGACTTGTATTAGCATCTTTAGTACATGCTTTTGAACCAATAGATTAGTATGCATCAAAGATATTTCTAACAATGCTTCTTTCACTACTATTTTCAGATGTTCTTAAACCTAAAATTCTCATTGTCTCTTTGAATTTCAGATTTTTAACCATTTCAACAAGAAGTTGGCATCTTCCACTTTGATTTAAATTTTCAAAACAATTATTCCAAATCTTTTAGTTATCCTACAATTTCTTTGTGACATTTTATCATGCATTGACTTCAAAATATTTTCATCAATGTCAATTAGAAAACTTTGGTTTTCTACAAATTATCATAGGAGATGTTGATGTACACACATGCTCTACATTGTCATTACATACATCATGCGCATTCATCGTTTCAACTTGAAATGTTGCATTAGGGGCATCAAGTGATGTAAGTGTATTTTTCATGAACATTTTTGTTTTTTAAATTAGGTGTGTTTGCAACATCAATATCAATAGGTAGATTTTCATCACTTACATTGAAGGCATTTGATGGTGTACCTTCATGTAATCTCCTCATATGTTTCCTTATTTTTTTCCTTTGTTGCCTCTCATTTTCTAATAGTTCCTCTCTTGTTCTTTCCCATGATTGTAGATGCCAATTACCCTAAAAACAATAACATGAATAAAATAAACAATAAAATACATAACTAAACAAATTTGCATGATTATTTTATGCTCAATTACAAGATACTAACAAAAAAAAGATATTGGTGCATGAAAAATATAGAATTTACCTTTTCCAAGCACAAAAAACCTTACACTTTCATACTTGGTAAAGAATACAAGTGGAAAAATAGTATAATTTGGTGGATCACACTAAAACAACATAATAATCATTGACATGCTATTTTATTTACAATTTTTAATAACCTAATCAGATTTTGTATAACCTAGTCAGGTTATTGGCTTCTATCCATATAGATAAATAACCTGATTGGGTTCTATATTAATACTCCAAAAAGGTATATTGAAGAAGGGGGGGAGTGATGGAGAGAGAGAGAGAGAGAGAGAGAGAGAGAGAGAGAGAGAGGGGGGGGGGGGCGGGGGGGGTGAGGATAGGGTAAAGAGAGAGAATGGGATACAAAGAGGGAGAGGAAATGGGGGTGAGAGAGAGAAGAGTATGAGGGGGGAGAGAGAGAGAGACATAGGATATGATAGAAATAGTGAGAGAGAGAGAAAGGGATAGGAGAAATATAGAGGGGGGGGGGGAGAGATATTTGGGGAAAGGATAGAAAGAGTGACAGAGAGAAGGAGATAGGAGAAAGAGGGAGGGCGATAGAAGAGAGAGGTTAGGGGATATGATATAAAGAGTGAGAGAGAGAAGGGGATAGGAGAAAGAGAGATGAGGATATGATAAAGAGTGAAAATGAGAGAGAAAGAGAGGGAGAGAGTGATGGAGAGAGAGAGAGAGGATGGGATGGAAACAAGAATTGGGGGATATGATAGAGACTTTTTTAGCATAATACATAACCCAATCTCTCTCTCTCTCTCCATCTCCCACCCTCCCTCAATCTAACCTTGTGTAGTAGTAATACAAAACCCAATCGATTTTTGTAGAGCTCGATTGGGTTCTAAATGCATTTTTTATTTTCATAACCTAATTGGATTATTTGAATCCAAAAAACTTGATTGTTTATGGCTTAGTGATAACCTAGTGATGGCGACACGACCCAAGCACAGAAACAGACACAACAGGAAAGGGAAAATTTATTTACTATGTAAATATGCTATTACATGCAGTACAGAGAAAATGGACTTCAAAACATGCCCTATGGGCTTACAATAGTATGAATCAGGAGATAATTTCTTCTCCCAGTTCCTTCTCTCAAACTCCACTTTGAATTGTCTTTTACAATGCAAGAAATGTCCTTAAATAGACCCCAAAGGGTTAAGGATTAGGAATACATTCTAGAAAGTTCTAGTTGGCATCCACCGACCAAATAGAAGGCTCCAAAAGCCATGTTAGAAGTTGGCACAAAACTAGAAGAATCCAAAAATGGTAACCGAACTTCCAGAAGGCATAACTTTTGAACCGTAGCTCCGATTGATGAACTCTTTACATTTATGGAAAGCTTTGAAAGCGGTCTATAGCCCTATGGAAAACTTAGCTCATCCCCCATTTTTGGCCCTATACAATGTCATTTAATGCCCTGAACCTGACTTTGAAGCACTCTTAGGAGGTCTCCAAAAATCAAAAAACTGTAATAGCTTTCAAACGGTGGAGACTTTTGACTTGATTCTTTTTTTGGAATGCTCTAAATTATAATTATCAAACCAATTTACACCTTCTAGTTCACCAAAATGATGGCTCAAATAAATACTCCTATTTTTTTGGCATATACATGTATCCCAAGGTGTTCAAATACTCTAACCTAGAACACTGATAGTGGAACTGTGAGAGTTGGAACCTTTATTTGACCCAAATGGGTATCAACAAATGAAAACACATGAAACAAAAACTAAGTCTAAGTACATTTTTTTGGGTTACACAGGATTGCCCTTATACCTCTGGATGCTCCTGCATCACCTAGGAAAATCACCCAAAGCCTTGGGAGATTGTTTTCCCTCCAATTTTTTTCCTTTAGACATTTTCTCATCTTCTAAGAGGAATTATCATCTTTTTCTTCATTAGGTACACTAATGGTGAAGTGGGTATCTCTAAAATCACCACCATAATCTTACATGTCTTCTTAACTTTCTAACCATCTTTTTTTGGACAGCATTAACATTATAAACTTTAATTACTTTTACGAATGCCTTGACATTCCTCACAGACATAGATCTACCCTTTTTGAATAAATTTTGATATACGTAACCAAATTTAAAATAAATTACATGTTATTGTTTTATACTTGATTATATACATTTTTAAAAAAAAGTTTCCATTTCCAAAACTTATTTTGATGCAAGTTATGCTCAACACACAAACATGTACCAAAATTTCAAGATGTAGTCTATTCAATAATTCATAACAAAAGAAACATTCATCATAAAAGTACAAAAAAAAACACAACTTATAGATATGATTATTAGCTCATCCTACCAAAGGGATATGCAAAATACTAAATATAATTATGTCTTTTGTGTTGCACACAAAAATAACTATGTTATGTTTTCTAAAAAAACTAGGAACTATTTTTCATGTGCACAAGTTTTGATCCACCTAATCTTGTCTATTTCATAAAAACACTAGTATTTTAGAAAGTAGATTCAAAGTACTACAATTTATATGTTTTATGCATCTTGTCATTTTTAGTGGATAGTCCTCAAATGACTTGTCCAAGTTTAGGTTTACTTGATTTACAAAAAAAGTTGCCCACTTATACCCCCCTTTTTGTACACCATCTTGGTGCACTCACCCTTGTCCATACAAGACCTAGCGAGTTTAAAGAGTGCATCGAAGAGGCTTCATTTTGATGATCTTCCTACAGTCTAGGATATAGTATTTTTTTAGGGAAGCCTTAGGGCACATTTTCATATGACATATGCCATATTTTATGTATAAACTTTGATTTCATAGACATATTTTGATGACATGTGTCATATTTTATATACAAATGTACATTTTGACATACATTTGCGTCGAATTTATATATGATTATATATTTTGATATATTGTATTATTGTGAATTGTTGCATAGGTGTATTTTTAGTGTATGGAATCTTGTTTATTTTAATAATGTTTATTAGAATCTTGTTAATTGAATTCCCATTCATTGGAATCTTGTATATGGTTTATGAAACTTATTCATTGTAGTCTTCTTCATTAAAATCTTGTTTGTGGTTTATGAAATCAATATCACACTACTAGAAAATAATTGAACTCCTCCAAAGATTTAAGCAACCACAAAACCAAAATCCCTCCTTAAGAAAAAGTAGCTAGAAGTGAAGACAAACCCTTGATATTTTTCAACATCCAACTAATCACAGACATAATGAAAAAACAAAACAATAAGGGCATTGTGTTATGACTCTCAAATATTGTTGCTCAAATGTACTTAATGCACCTTGTGGGAAGTTCAATGTGTGGTGTTTGTGAACTTTTTAATGATGAATCGATGTCACAATGAATGGTCAAAAGTTGTGTACCATTGCACCAATTCACTGAGAAATACTATGAGATTTGGCATCGACCAATATCATTGTGCCAATTGCAACGAAATTGAATCTTGCAAAAATGAGAGAGGTTATAGTGGATATTGATATCATGGTCCTATAGGATCTGACAATTCTTCAATAAGCCTCACAAGTTATGAGATACAAGTATCAGAAGATTGCATCCTAAAAGTGCTTACGGCACCTTGGAAACGCTCTTGCTTGGGGTGCTTGTGAACATTCTAGGCTCGTCATGGTCAAAATAGTAGTGTAACTGGGGTTCACTTCCCCATCCAAAGTTAACAGTGTTGAGAAAATGATGTCATGATGAATGGTTCAAAATTTGTGCACTAGTGTACCAATTCACTAAGGAATAGTGTGAGGTTTGACATCGACCAAGATCGATGTGTCAATTTCAAAAAAAATTGAATGTCCCAGAATTAAGAGAGGTTATTGTGGACATTGATATCATGGTTCTTTAGCATATGAAAATTATGAGATACAAGTGTCAAAAGATCACAACCCAAACATGCTTAGGGCACCTAGGAGACACTCTAGTATGGGGTACTCACAAATGTTCTAAGCTCTTCGATGAAGTAGAAGTGATTGCAATGGTATTAGTTGCAAATAATATAATAATAATAATAATAAACATTGAAACCTAAAGGAAAACTTAGATTTTAAATGAAGCTTTTTGTATTCAAAAATAATAGAAATCTAATTGTGAGTTAATGGTATGATTTTTAATAAAATATTTGAATTTGTTTCTATATGTTTTAGCACATATGTTATCTATTTATTCAAAGTGCTTTAAATTTATATTTTAAGACTTTAATTATTGTACATAGATTTTAGAATAGAAAATTATACATTATAATAATACAATGAATAATTTGATCTTTCATACTTTTCTAGAACTATTAGAAATGTTTTAATTAATTGTAAGTAAATACATTGAAATACACACATACACACACACACAATGTTTGGTCTAGTTATTTATTAAAATTCTTACTTAAGTGCTATTTAATTAGTGATATTGTGAAAATAAAAGAAAAATGATTCCACTTATATTATATGTATTATAACGTGTGATTCTATGAGTTAATGTGTGGGTTATACAAATAGACACTTCTTAAACATGTTTCAAAAAATATTTTAAAAATGTTGCAATGACCTAGAATACTACTTTCTCACCTGAAAAATACATAGAATATAATTTGAATATAATTTAAAAATATTCTAAAACTAAACATTAATATATTTCATTCATATAATAAATATATAATAAAATTACAATCTAGTTAGAACTAATAACACTTGTTTTTGAGTTACATTATTTCAAGACTAATATTCGGTTGGCATTTTATTTTAAGGACTTTTTGAATCCCAATTCTTCCAATCGCTGAAGAAGGATTATTTTTCAGTGGAAAAATCAAACAGATTTTTAAACTTTCGTTGCTGAATAGGCATGAAAACCACAAACAAATCATAATGCAATTATTTGTCAATAATTATTTCTACATCCAGGATCGATGAATAGATTTGGAGTCCAAAATTAAACTTAAAATGCCACAGAATGAAATGCTTAGATTTGGCTGGATAGGCGCTACAAAAATCTATACCTAAAGGCCATATCACCCGGATTAGAAAAGATAGTTCAAAATAGAAACCACGAAATTTAATAGCAAATATCTGGTGTTTGATTAATTTTTCCTGACAACACTTCTGTGAAAAATCAACTTGCAATAGAACATTTCCCACCCGCTGTGAAAAATGTGCTATCTTTGTGAAAGAGAAAGGGAAACTTGGAAACATAGAATTACTATAAGAGATACATTCTACAGAAAACATGGATTTCAAACAAAGAACAAACCTTTGCTAAAGCATCACATTGTAAAACGGAAAAGATCAGGAAACAACTTTCAAACAAGGTAATGCAAACTACAAAGGGCTTAATGAAAAGAGTTTTGGATCCAGCAAAATGTTTTATAAAAGAATGTGCATTGAAATGGTTCATCTACATCAGCAAGAAGCACACTTTTAAAGAATTTGAGGAGGACCCTGAGGCAGTGGAAGAAAACAACATGCAAAATGCAGAGCAAGAACAGAGGAAAAGGGCAAGAATAGAGGATATACATGATTATGGCAGATCTCAATCTGTAGAGGTTAGTGGCTTCTGCTCAAAATAGAGTTCAATTCCTAGAATATACCCCATATGTCACAAATTCTCCTAAGCAAGCTCGTTATCTAATGGTGAACTACTGTAGTATATATCTTACTCAGAATACTTTCATATGAGGTAGTAAGCTAGGGTTTAACTTTAGAGATGATTTTTGGGTTAAATGTATTTGAGTTGAAATTGAATTGAATGATCTCTTGCAAAGATCTGATGTTCTTTTTTGTTCACATTTTCTAAATGCAATACGTACTAAATGCATTGTTCATCTTTATAATAGAATGAACACTAAATGTATGATACATAGATTTAAAAATATGTAAGAAATCCTACTTAGGAGTATCTAGTTTAGTTTCAAAATTGATGAAAGTTGAATTAGTTATGTTCTATTATTGCATGAATATTTTAATTGTGCTTGCAGGACATGGATGATGGAACATTAGTAAGCTCTCCAAAATCACAGTGGTCACCCATACAGTTTCTAATTACAGGTGGACGGCAAGTGAGAAACTCTGTTTGACAACATTTTTCTCCTAAGATTTTGGTTTTTGAGATAAATTGTTGGTTTTTGACATGATATGATTTGCACTGCAGTTGTTAAAAAGGAGTAATTGCTCTTATATTCCATTGAGGATGACCAGACAAAGGACAAGCTTTGATTCCCCATTGGGTAATTTTAGTCCATTTCAATTAGCTTCTTAACAATTCAATCAAATAAATGCTTAATTATTTATATTTAATAAACTTAGGTTTGAACCTATAGCTCTAGTTTTAAAAGAGAGGTCATAAATTGAAATTTTACGGGTAGTAGATATTACTATAAGTCATCTATAGATCTATATACAGATTTCTCGGTATTATTGATTATAAAAGAATCTCAATCTTTTTTCTTTTTTTTTATTGCAGTTATTAAGAAACCAATGGAAACAGAGAAGCGAGGTGTTTCATTGGCATATGAACTCCTTGTACCACAAAAATCCAGAGAGCTGGCTCATAAGATTCTAGAGCATTGCGCTGAACAATCTTCAGCTCAACTAAATCAAATGATGATTGTCAAACTTCACTAGGATCTTTAGAGCATTTGGCTTCGACAATCAAAGGTACATCTCCCTCAAGATTCATGAGCATCTATCAATTTTTGAATCTAATTTTATGAGAGAGTTTTGAAATATATATTGTGATTGTTCAATTGTAACTCTATTATAAATTGCCAGAACTGCAGGTTCCCCGTCCTTCTAAAACCTAGTGGACTCTTTTTTTGATCTCTTTTTTTGGTTTTTTGTATGGATTTTTGGATACCCTCAAAACCTATTTTTACCATAATTCAAAACTCTATTATAAACTATTTAATAGTCCAATCAAAATCCTACAATCTACAAAAAAAATCAATTCCAATAAAATTCAAAATTAGGTACATTAATATAATAGCCGAAATATACCTTGACACATTATTAAGGTGGACTCTATTGTTCTCCAATCTTTCAAGACCTTGTAGATAATTGTATTGCTTCAACATCAAATACTAACAAAATGACATGAAAGAGAAGAATATCGTTGATTGATGAAGCAAACAAGATAGCAAAATCGTAGTAGTCATAACAAATACACTGATAACATGTTGGCAGTAATACTTAATGTGATTGATACAATTGTCAATGAAATCTAAAAAGAACCTCCATGTTACAACTGTTGTCACTTAGGTTTGCACCCTTGTCTAAGGCCTATGCATGAGGACAACCTAGTGAAACATGGAAACAACCTCCAAGCTGTGGGACTTGAACTACGAGGTTGAGTCTCCATAGAAGGCCGGCTTCCTCTTACTGTCAGGGCGCACCTATCTATTCTCAGAAGAAAAAAGGGAGAAGGAGAGCACGAAAGCAAATCTACCTAGTCTAATCTAAGGCGGTGATGCACCAAAACAAAGTGTTCAGACTCATTTCTACCCATGTATGCACTAAAGAACTAGGGTAACATCCAAAGTCATACATTCATTCAGACTTATATCGATCAACAACCACATACAGATCAAGAAACCAACTGAATAACACCAAGAAAAGAAGATTTTGCTTGTATATTACTCAATAGGCCAAAGATAGATACAGTATGTAGGCCACTGATCTCAACGATACATCAATGAGAGGCAAAGTGATGCACATACATGTTGATGGCTGAAAGAGATGATACAAGATGCTTACCTAGCTTAGAGACAAAGGGATTTTTACACTGCAAGTCTGCAAGTAGTAGCAGAGAAAATCAGGAAGAGTTGACTCTAAGAACAAATCACCAAATTGCCTTTATAGATTAGGCATAACAGAAGATTTTTGCATTACATTCACTTCTCACCTACTGGCATTAACTTCCCATCCTAAGAATCCAATCAAAGATCTGATTGAACATGGCCTGCATACTGAGAAATCTGATATCCCTCTAAGAAAGATCCTGGAGAAGACAGGAACGATGCCACAACATTCCCTGACATGGTAGATGGATCGATCAAATAGATGGAGTGTCTTCTTGCGCTTGGCATTCATTTCGAGTTGGTAGCAATTAATCCCACTATCAGATTGTGGCAAAACCCAGATTTCTCATCATTCATGATTTGTGCGCCCATCAGAATTGATCAGTCAAACAGGCTCGACGAGCCAACTGGGCCATGCAGGCCAATCACACCTTTGATCTCGCCACCCTGGTAGTCTCTTACGTTTGACCGGGTGCTTACCACCCTTTCTGTGTGACTGGGCATTATGTCGCTATCAAAAATGTTTTCGAAGATCTCGATAGTGCCATAGCGCCTAAGGGTTTCAACCTGACTGTGCCACCCTTCATCATCTTGCTGTAACCTTACGTTAACTACCACGTTGACTGCGATGATTGCAATGACCACCAACTGCCAATTGCCAGCCGTTTTACTTATTGTGCTTCCAAATTCGAGCCCACAAGGTCACGTGACACACGGGCGCTAACCTGCTATCATAAAACTCGCATGACTTCTCCATGGCGAGATAGCACCCACTGCTGATCTTCGTAGATCTAACGGTCACAAAACTTGACTTCCCGCGACCCTCCTTCTCTATTGATTCACTGAGCCCATTGATACGTGGCGTCTCCTTGTTGGTCTATTGGTCACTTAAATCTGACTGCACCAGCGGCATGAAATGTGGCCCCGCCAGGACACGTGGCGCACGGGTGCTATGTCGCCGACATTAACTCCTGGGCAGTTCTCGATAGCGAGACAATGCCAATTGTAGATCCCCGTGGATCCGATGATTGTGAAGACTCACCATTCATGCTGAGACTAATGGGCCTACTGTACGCTATGCACTGACTCATACACATAGACCCTCCCCATTTGGTTCGATGAAACACTAGCTGGCAACCCAAGACTTGATCCGCAGAGTAACCATGTGTCAGCTAGGTGCCATGTCGCTATGCGAAAATTGAGACCAAATTCCCATAGTGCCATAACACCCACTGACAGTGTGCCCTGAGATTTACATGTGTCCCCATCTAATTTTCCATGTCGACTACGCTTGCACGGTACCCGCTGGGACCTATCCGTCTGATCTTTCCTTGTCACGGTGAACTTTTCATTTGGGCGCTATGTCACCATCGGGAAACACATGGGTTTTCCATTGGCACCATGGTGCCTCGCCATTTTTTGAAACCTCCGGGCCGTGAAACTTGTTTGCTCACCACCATGAAACTTCTAACCTGCCGTACTCTACGATCTGCGACCAAACCCATCGCACTTGGTGCCATGTCTGTAACTACACTACACTCTGGATGACACCTAGCAATCCTTGGTGAGACTTGGTCCTTTTGATCCACATAGCGGATGGTCGCTATGTCACCATGATAAAATTTGTGCATCTTCGCCATAGCGAGATGGTGCCATTCGTCGATGCGACCCAATCCAACAATCGTGAGGACTCGTTGTACCTCGTGCTTCTGCCCTCCATGTCGATACACTTGGCATCGCCTTGAGACACAACCCCACCTGACATGCATCACGAGGGTGCAATGTCACTGTCATAACCCTCGCGCAACTCCTCCATAGCACGATGGCGCTTACCGTTGATCTGAGTTGATCTGACGGTGGTAATCGTAAGCCCCAACTGTGTTAGCCGTGCTGACAGGAACTCTGACCTGGCACACATGGTTCCATCTGATTTGTCACCGCAACACTTGATTCTACTGGTCGTTGAAACTCGCTACCATGAATATTTTTGTTGGGCGCTATGTCACCATGGAGATTTTCCAATCGATATGCGATAGCGACATAGCGCCAAGGGCGTCAAGAACCTTCTCCGACATGCGAAATGCTGGACCCACCCCTGCAACGTGTCATTAGGGCATCATCACGCCATAATAAATATCGTGCATTTCCTTTATAGCGCAATGGCGCCAACTGTCGGTACCGCTTAGATCTGACGGCCAGAAACTTGCAGGTCGTAACATTAAAATACTAATTCGAGACTAACCGTTGCATGAGCCATGCTTTAAAATTTAAATGCTTGGCAGTAAAACTAGAGGTAACACTTCTGGTGACTCACAGGGGGCATGAGCTTGCTCAATGCATGACCAGTGCCTGAGAATGATCCATTGGGCCATGGAGTCAGAAAAGAGGGCCTAGAAAGTATGAAACTGAGAGTTGCAAGAAACCCTAACCCTTAATGAGGAAATCAAAACATTAAAAACCCTTGAACTCTGGCTCTGTCTCTGCGACTTAGAAACAAAAATAAGACCTCCTCAGCAACCTAAGACTTGTCAAAACTTCAGGAACTGGCGACTCAAGAAGTGAGCCATATGCATGCGCACTTATTGCAAAATAGGAACAAACAAGAAGCAACTAAACTAACTATGTAGATGGATTCAAAACTTTTTCAGAAATAGGGCTTCAGATGGATACTATTGACTGGAATGGGCAGAATTTCACCATTTGGCCTGCTTAGCTAGAACGCATTGGCTTGGTTGTAGCTGGAAATCAGATAAGGGCCACTCCATAGTGGATCAAATTTGGAGTGCCTTCCTGGTTTTGCTCTGTCTGAGTCCCACTTGAGAACTAAATCTCCCTGTCTAAAGATTCTGGCCCTTGCCTTCTTATCAAAACTCTTCTTCATCTGCTGCTAGTGTATTTCCAAGGTTTTCATAGCTTTGTTTCTCTTTTCTTCTAGTTCAATCAATTCTGCCATTCTCACTGACATGGAACTATTTTCAACCAATTCTAGCTGATGAGCCAACTCCAAGGATGGGGATTCCAACAAGATTGGAAGTCTGGCCTCCCTACCATATACCAGCACAAAAGGTGAATTCCCAATAGATCTCTTGGGTGTTATCCTATCAGCCCATAGAGCAGTCCTTAATTTTTTATGCCAGACCCTCTGATTGTCTTCTATCATTCTCCTTATGATTCTGATCAGATTTTTTTTGGAAGATTCAGCTAAACCATTACCCTGGGGGTAGTAATTTGATGATGTGCTTAGATAGATATTGTGACTCATTTCCCATGCACAAATTTGGGTTCCAACAAAAGATTTGGCATTATCTGAGATGATAGTAGAAGGGGCTCCAAACCTAGATACAATTCCATCAAGGAATTCAACAACTAATGGCTCTGTAGCATCCTTTAAGGCAACTGCCTCTATCCACCTAGTGAAATAATCGGTAGCAAGCAAGATCCATTTATGACCTGCACTAGATGGAGGATTAATGGGGCCTATAAAATCCAACCCCCACTGGGTGAAGGGCTGATCCACCTGAATAGGATGAAGAGGAAGAGCTGCAAGTCTCTGTTTGCCTGAGAAAAAAACACATTTCTCACATTTTCTCACATACCAATAAAAGTCATGGAACAAAGATGGCCAATAATATCCAGCCTTCATGATCTTCATGGCAGTTGTTCTTGCAAAGAAGTGGCCACCATCAGGGCCATCATGAAGTTTTTTAATCATCCTCTCAACCTGATCCTCTTCAATACATCTCAACAGGGTCCCATTAAAATCCCTCCTGAATAGGATATCATCAATCACAACATAGGGAATGGACTGCAGTCCATATTATCTTCTTTTAGCTCTGTCCAATCCCTGAGGGTATCCATTCCCTGATAAAAATTTCATCATGTCATCCATCTAGCTCCTTGGGGCATTAACATTTCTTTCCTCCTGCTGCTCTGCCATTACCATAGCAGTCCCTTCATCTGAATCCTGACCTGATAACATTTCTTTGCATAATCCTCTCCCTCTTACCAATTTGGTAATCTGAATATCAACATCATATTCCATTACACTAGTGATCCATCCAACTCTCTTTTCACTGATGTCCTTGCTTAACAAGAAGTCTTTTACACTCGCATGGGGCATCAACAAATGGATCCTATTGTGGGATAAGAGGTGTCTAAATTTCTTCAAGGATCTAATGACTACAAGGGCTTGCTTCTCAACAAAGCTATACTTATCTTCATATTCCTTGAGTCCTTCACTAAAGAAGGCTATGGGCTGCTCCTCATTCTTGTCATTTGTCTGAGTCAAGAGAGCAGAAACACTTGACTCACCACCCAAAGTGTAGAGGATGAAATCTTTCTCAAAATTTGGGTTCATGAGAGTGGGGGCTGAGGCTATGGCTTCCTTGATTTCTTCAAAACTTTCCTTACCCTCCTTGGTCCATGAGAAGACCATATCTTTTTTAAGCATGGGTGTGAGGGGTTTCACCGTGATGGCAAGATTAGGAATAAACCTTCTTACAAAATTTATCCTACCTAGGAAACTTTGCAGCCCCTTCTTGTGTTTAGGAAGAGGAAGGGCAAGTATTGGTTTTGTTCTTTCTGGATCAATGGTCAATCCATCCTTAGATACAATGTGTCCTAGTAATTTTCCTTAGCTTGTAGCAAAGACACACTTGGCTGGGTTGAGGGAAACGCCAAACTCTCTACATCTTAGAAATACTTGTCTCAAGTGGTCAAGATGATCTTCTACATTCTTGGAATATACAGTTATATCATCAAGGTATACTAAGACAAACTTGTCAATTAATCTTTTGAAAGCCACCTCCATTGCCTTTTGGAATGTGGCACCTGCATTTGTTAATCCAAATGGCATCTTGCAATAAGTGTAGGTGCCCCATTTGGTAGTAAACGCTGTCTTATATCTATCAGATTCTTTAGCCAACACTTGGCTATAACCAGAAAATCCATCAAGGAAAGAGAACCTCCTTGACCCACTGACCCTAGACAGAATTTTCTCCATAGAAGGGAGAGGATGGTGATCCTTAAGGGAAGCCTGATTAAGATCCCTAAAGTCCACACACAATCTGATTTCTCCATTTTTCTTCCTTACAGGGACAAGGTTAGCCACCCATGATGAGTGTTTGATAGGAAAAAATATGTTAGCTTTAATCAACTTGGATAGTTCCTTCCTCATTAAGGGTTCAATCTTGGGATTCACTGGCCGCTATTTTTGCCTTACTGGTTTGACCCTATCAACTAAATCTATGGTATGCTGAAAAAAACTAGGGTCAAACCCCTTTAAGTCATCATATGTCCAAGCAAACACATCATTAAATTCTTGACATAGATGAATGAAATTTTCTTGCTCAGCCTCAGAACATACCTTCCCCATGTTAAGAGATTTTCCATCAAGAATTGTAACTGGGGCATGATCATCTTTTTCTATAGCTAGATTCATTCCTTTGCCTCTTGACTGATCATCAGGATTAAAGACACTCTCCAAGGTAATGAGACCCTTGGGCAACTTGTTGGAACTGAGGTGAATGATCTGATCACCATACTGATCTTGTAGTCTTGACTGATTTCTTTCTGAGAATTATGCTTCATTCTGCAAGAAACTCACAATCTTCTCATCAGACTCAAATACTTGCCAATGAGTATTATTATCAGGAACAACATGCCTTACTACCACCTTTATTTGTTGCTTCTTCCCTTCCTCAAGATTCCCTGGCATATCATAAGATGCACCCACTGCTGCAAGTCTATCAGCATATTTTTTTTCTTTCCTAGGAATGCTCTGGATATTAAATGCTTGGAAACCCTCAAGAAAATCCCAGACTTTTTGTTTGTAGGACTTGAGCAGGCCATTTTTGGTGATATTCTGATTTCTCACTTGGTTCACTACCAACTCACTATCTCCATATACTTTCAAGGCTTGAATTCCCCTCTTTTGGGCAAGTAGGAGACCTTGGATCAAAGATTCATACTCGGCCACATTATTGGTACAACTAAATTGGAGCCTAAAAGAGAAGTAGTATTTTATTTGTGCAGGAGAGATCAACATAACACCAGCCCCTGATCCATTTCAATTCCTTGAGCCATCAAAGTACATACTCCATCATTAGCTCCAACAAGATCAGGAACTTGAGCTTCCTTCTCTATTATGCAATATGTACTAAGGCCTGTCTCAAGATTTTTCGACATAGGCTCAAACTGACATGTATTTTCCCACTCATCTAAGAAGAAATCAGGAATCTCTGCTATGGAGGTGGCAGGCTCATTTACTATGTCATTTTCATCCATCTCTAGAATAGGGCAATTCATATTAATGAAGTTGGGGGTGTAGGGTTCAGTGTGATGAAGGGCTTGAGGTTCTGCTCTAATTGAAGCATTGGCTCCATATCTGGTCTTAAATGACATATAAGACCAATCAGCATATATGAATCCACCTATTTGGGTAGTGAAGTCTCTTGAAAGATAGATGGCAAAATAGGGCTTGACTTCAGCGATAGATATGTCTTGAATCACAGTACAACCAGGGCATGCATGTAGGGCCATTTCCACATTCTTAAGGATGCCTACAATTTTGATAGTACTCCCATCTAGTTGTAACACATCCCTAATAATGGGCTCATATTTCATTCCTAAAGCATCAGCAACACACCTAGGCATTACTGAGCTACTAGCCCCCGAATCTATCATGCAATTATGGACTAATTTGCCCCCTATAATCAGAGAAACATAGAATGGAGGAGGTCTAACCTTTTTATTTGTCTCCACATCACCTGCTAGTTGTACTAAACTAGTGTCACTCTCCATGGTAGATGACCGATCTTTAGGTTCAATCTTTTCCAATTCTTGCTGCAGCATCCTTTTCTGAATTGGTATGGTGGCAACTGCATCCCACATGGAAATTCTTACATTGGTTTTCTTCATTTGCTCTACCACACTCAAGGGTGCATTAGGAATTTTGGCAAAAACTTTGGGAGCTATACCCATGAGAGGCTGAGATGGAGCAACATAGGGATCACTTGCATCCTCCTTTCTTGGACCTTGCCTTTGCTATTGTGAAGTGTTTGTCTACTCATTTGTTATTTGTGTATGAGGTATAACACTCGAAGTTGAGGCCTGCTTAGGAGAAAGGGGGGCAGTATGTTCCATAGCTCTCTTCTTGCTTCTTGTGTTATGAGCAACAAAATCCTGGTTTACATTACAATGCTCCTCTATCTGGTGATTCATGAAAGAGAAATCACCCTCCCTCTGAATATATGAGGCCTCCTTGGGATGATCTTCCTTGTATGATTGCTTTATTGTGGACTCCGAGGTAGTTAGGGCCAAATAAGATTCTACCTTCTTACATAGGCAGTAGGCATAAGAATAGTTACATGAAGGACAAAAGTTTTGATCTTGGGCTAAGTTATTTTGAGGAAGTAAAGCTCTACTCTAATTTGAGCTTGAAGCAGCAGCATGACTATTTTTCCTATTCTGATCAAAAGAGCTATTCCAATGATTAGGAGGCCTACCACCACTTGGAGCTTGATTTTGTAATTAGGGAGGCTTGCCACTTTGGGCTTGCTGCCTTTCTAAGGCCACCACCTTGTTACTCATTTTTTGTATTAAAGAAAAACTATCCTCTAATCTCTTCCCTTGGTCCTTCAACTCCTTCCCCTGCTCTTGCAATTTTTTATCCAGAGTCCTTTCTCTTTTATCCGTATTCAGCACTAGACTTTGGAGCATTTCCTTGAGTTCATCTATTCTGTTTGAAGATGTGGAAGCTTGGGGAACTGGAGTAAGGGCTTGTGATGTAGAAATTGTAGGAAGGGGGGCCATTGCTGGTTGGTGGTTGGGAACATCAGGAAAGAAAGGCATAGGAGGCCTTGGAGCCAACTTTCCTCCTTGTATTAGGATGTTCTCAGCTTTTATAGCTGTCTCATAAGCATTCGGTAATGTATCTCCCCCCATAGTTTAGATTGTACTGGCGATGTCACTGTTGAAAGCTCTAAGGTAATGCAAGAAGGCATTACCAGGGGTAGGTTTCCCTATAGTAGGTATTCTATCCCATGTATTTTGGAATCTGTAATTAAAATCAGTCATACATTCATGGGGGGGCTCTTTTTATTGTTGTCAGCTACTCTAGTAGTGACAAATGGTCACTCTTATCCTCAAAATGTTTGCATAATCCTGCTCCTAGTCCATCCCAATCAGTTATGGAACCATGAGCTAAGCCTTTATGCCACTGTAATGCTTTTCCTTTTAAAGATGAGGCTAGAAGTGTGACAGCAACATCATCTTCTGTAATACCATGAATATTGCAGTCATTTGCTACCTCTTGGATATGCTCTAAAGGGGAAATAGAAGTTTCACCAGTAAAATCAGGTATACTTTTTAGTGTAGATACTAGGATATCATGTCTTTGGGCTAACAGTAGAGGACTTCCACCATTAAAGGTGGCAAAAGCATGAACTCTTGGTTGTGCCATATAAACAAGTGTTCTATTGATGAGTGTTGATGGCAATCTAGGTTGAGTTCGAATAGTAGGGGGAGTAGAGACAGATCTTATATGTATATCAACTGTTATTCTACCCCTAACTAGTGATAATGAAGTTCTAGTCCTTCCTCTCCTAGGTTTTGAAACCTGCAACGTGTCGTTAGGGCATCATTGCGCTATAATAAATATCGTGCATTTCCTTTATAGTGCGATGGTGCCAACCATCGGTACCGCTTAGATCTGACGGCCAGAAACTTGCAGGTCATAACATTAAAATACTAATTCAAGACTAACCATTACACAAGCCACGCTTTCAAATTTAAATCCTTGGCAGTAAAACCAGAGGTAACAACAACTAAAGGTCTCTTTAACAAGCAAGAAATTTTTGCATTGAACAGTGTATTTTATTTGTTTTGTAATAATTGCTTCTCATTTATTGCATAGAAAACACAATGCCAATATCAAGTTCAAATGACCATTCTCCATCAAATCTTGCAAGACCTGCCTTGGCCATCAGTCATTGTAACATCTACTTTGGGCTCGGTGGAGCATCATCTGATGTCACTAATAAGACTGAAAGTATTCCAATAGTCCCAAAAGGGATGGAAGAATTTGATTGGATTTACCATATTTATGTTGGGTTCCAAAAAAGAAAGGTTTTCAAATGTGTTTATCAGAGGTATGTCAGATTGATATTGAACTATGTTAATTTTTTTTATTAGATAAGCAAGAATTTTGAAATAAGTTATGCTAATATTACAACTAACATGTTTTTTTACAATTTAGACTAACTTTGTCTGTCTCTTTGTTAACCTTTGTGGACTTTAAATAGGAATTTGATGACGAGGACCAGGTAAGCAATAATGCCACTAGAGGTTCACCCCTCTATTTTCTTGATGTAACTTCTTCAAACATTTTGGTTTCTTAGGAATAACTTAATCTAACCATTTTCTATTCCTTGTGGACTTGACTATAATAGGAGTCTGATGATGAAAACCAACTAAGAAACTATGTAGTAGAGGTTTAGCTCTCCATTGTCTTGACATTTCTACATTGGGTTGGCCTTGTTGAGGAATACCCTTTCACAAAATGGTCCTTTATCCAACTCCTCTAAATATTTTTTCATAGGGTCATCAAAACCAAGAATGATGTGCTCAAAACGTCTTGTTTAGAAGAGAGAACTCTCCCTCCCATAGAAGGATGTGAATCCAACCTTTAAAAGAATTGCCAAATCTTTTTTGTTCGAATAAACTTGATTTCATGTCCTACACCTATCAGAAACATAACAAGCCATGACACATTTATTTCAAAACCTAAAGAGCTCATATGTTTGATCTATTGCATCATATTCCCCAACTTAGATGATAACGTAATTATATAAACAAGCACCTGCTTCATATACACATCAATATAGAATCATAAAAAATCATTATTATCTACATTATGTATCATTAACAATTTGGCCAACAATACAAGAAATTCATATCCAAATCTTTTTGCCCCACATTTTGATCTATAAACTAGGAAATCTTAACTTGTGTAGGACTCTATTATTTCTCTAAATCCAAGATTGTATGATACTTCTTAAGGAAAATGCTAGGATTACAAAAAAAACCAATACTAAATAAGAGAATACATATATAATATTCTTAGAGGGATAACATAGCGAAATAATTAGTCACAACTACTAAGGTCTTGATAAATCTATGAAAAAACCAATACCAAATAAGAGAGTACATATATAATATTCTTGGAGGGATAACATAGAGAAATAAATCATTCACAAGTACCAAGGTCTCAATGAATCTATGTATATTTTCTCTTAGACCAAGCTCTAAAAACATCAATATTGAGTCTAGACTCTACACAATTTCCCTACTAGTTTTTAAGATTGGATGAAACTTTTTTCACAAGGAAATCAAGTACCTTTTACACCTAATAACTACACTCTACAACAATAATATAAGGACTACAATGTGTGGTTTGGACTTTTGATGATTCCTTGCACTATTCAACACTAGGCCCTAGCAACGACTCTAACATTGGTAAAGTTGAGATGAAAAGTTCTTAGAAGGTATAGGAAGACAAATATTTATTCACTATATTATTTGCACCCAAAATCAAGAGGAGCTGCTCACTCAAAACAATACTAGGACAAGTAGCATCTCCAAAATAGTAAACATATTTAGTAAAGAGAAAATAGGAATAAGATGCCCTTGTTTTAGAGACTATAATGGTTCATTTTGCACAACAAGTGACAAATCTAAATCCTTGAAAGATATAATCCTCAAAATCATGCCAAATAAAATTCTAATCATCATCTTTCAATTATTTCACATTCTCCTCTCACTCCATCTAACTCAAATGAACCTATGAATTCCCCAAAAATCTTTCACCTTCCTACTACTTCTAAACATAATCTAAAATATTTTTGTTAAAGTAAAATATATATCTTTTATCATTGAGGTTGATATTTTATATGAATATTCAACAAGGTTAGTTACTCAAAGTTTTAAAGCTCTCAAATGGCACGGTAATTATCCTAAATGATACAATTATGTTGAATATGGTAGGATCCCCTATAATGATCTTGCATTTTAAATTATTTTTATAATATGCCTAGTTTGAACCTCGCTTCTTGTTTCTATCTATAGGAAAATTTTCTAGAGTTTTCAAGCATTCATGTCTCAATCATTCTATAAGAATCCTAAGGTATTTTATCAAAAGTCTTCTCTAATATAGAAAGATTATCTCTCATGATGCCCAACAAGAGTTCTCAATCAAGAAAGAAGATCTTTTTTGTCACCTACATGCATGTATTCATTCATTCTTTAAGGAAAGAATGCATGAAGCATAACAACATTAAAGATATTGGAATGGTGTTCATAGATCCATCCATTTGTGGAAATTCATCTTGGATTCCATTCCATGATTCAACAACTAATATTAGGAACCATAAAACCTTTATATTTACATGCTTTCCTTTATGCAATTTCATTTTAATTTCAAGGTTGATTCCTAAATATGTGCTTGAGCAAGGCAAATCCTTTACAACTAAACCATCCCTATTTTTATGTGGATAGGAACATGCAATGAAGTTGTTAAAAATATGAAAAGTATGTGATCCAATGGATTTCACCTAACAAATATAAACAAAAGTGCAAGATATACAGTGGGTAGGTATATTTTGTACCTAAGCATACAATGGAAAAGGAATTCTATATGCTTCTAATCTACTTGAAACTAAAAGCACACATTCAATCTACATTCTAATTGGTGATTCAAGGCACCACAAGTTACTAGCTAACTTATATTTGTTTGTTTTTGTTGAATATTTCATATTGTCCTTAATTATTCTTTTATCAAGTACATTACTCAGCCATATTCTCTCAAATCCAACTCATCTTAATCATAATCATAAAATATTACTACACTCGCTAAGTGCTTAAGTCCCACTTTAGCCTAATGGGTCATTTTCTTTTTTGATTATACATTAGGAAAGGGGTAGACAATACGGCTTCTACTTCACGTGTGTCACTTTTTAACTATGTATTTTGGTCAATCCTACTTATTTTGATATATTTCATTTCAATTCATTTATCACTTCATGGTTATATGTTCTATTCATTATCTTCAATCTCATGTGTAATTATGTATTTTGAATCCATTTATGGTGGATAAATCTAATTAGTGTTGAGTGTTTGTCTACCCTTAAAATTTCATTCTTCCATTTAATAGATATACCATTTCCATATTTCCTTCTACATTATTTTTATACAATTGAATCATACCTATATCATTTTGGTTAGGATAATTTATATAATTATGGCCCCATTGATCTTGAGCCCTCTTTATTTCTTAGGAATCTTAATGGACCACACATGAATTCTAATGACATTACCACTATTATTGAGAATCCATCTCCCCACTCTTCTCGCGATGATGATGAAACCTTAAGAGTGTCTCATACCCAAGAGAAAAATATTTCCAAAGAAGGTTAAGAACATTATAATTCAAATGTCATCACTTTAGTAGAAATGATGAGGAAGATACTTTAGAATGATGACCATTGTGTTGATTTCTTGCATACTATTTCACATATCACTGATCAAAATGGTACACACATTAAGGATTATCCTCATTATCTTGGTTTAACCCAATCTACTAGTAGTTTTGAGACTTATATGATTCCTACTTCATTATCTAGTGTTTCCACCTATATACCACCTCTCAGGGCTACATTTGCTTTGAATATTAATTCTACAAATGTCAATCTTTTAATTGTTGGTTCCTAGAATAGGATTTAATCATAAATGAAATTAAGTGACCCATTCATCTACTTAAAGAGACACCAATTATTATTATCACTAGATAATTAGACTTGGACCAACTAACAAGGAAGACTCAACCCCTTCTACACTTTAGGCTCCACAACACCTAGTCATGTATTCATTTGATAATCTTGTATAATCTCTACCCCAAACTTATAGATGAAATCAAGTAATTAGATAAATCTAGTACTAGAATGAACATAATTAAGGAGATACTAAACAATGGCTAGTTATTCATTGATCTGTACTACTTAAAATGAAGCATGACATAAGGTATTACAAACTTATTCAATATACAAATTAAAAAATGAACCTCATTATTTCTTCAATTTTTTGTGCGAAATAATATGAAAGTGCCTATTTATTTGGTTCATTATAAATTTAAATATATCTACACCTTATAATAAGAAGTTTCTAGACTATCTTTTGGGTCTAAGATAACACTACCTTACAAGTATATATATGACTAAGACTACTTATCAAAGTCCTTGAGTAAACCCAATCAATCTATCATTAGTATCTTATCACTATAATTAGTTCCTTGAATTAAATCATGAATACAAACAAATATATCATAATTATGTATTGATTTAATAAGATGCTTGATCAAATTAGAGAAAAATGCATAAGATTCACACCCTTGAGATAAATAAGCCAGAAATATGTAATCTCATTATGTTTAATGTTACTCTTGATATATAATGAGAGACATAATCAGACTCAATCAAAACTTTCAACATAATAACACTAAATACTTTTGTTTTCTCCATTGAATGTTTACAAAATTTCTTAGAACTCCATAAAATTTTGTTGGACTAACAAACTCAAAAATAAAGTTCTATTGAAAAGATCTTGGTCCTTATCTCTTGACCTTGATTACCCTTTTTTAGAAATAAGGATAGTAAAAGAAGGTAAGGCCTAGAGGAGAAATATGTCACATTTTCATCTAACATACATATTCTTGCTACCAAAAAAATAAATTAGAAAGGAATATTCTTGCTATGTAGTTGGAATACAGTGTTTACTAAGCACGTGAGTTAGTTTGCAATGTTTGTCAAGCTACATAGTGTTTATTGAGCTTCAGAGACAAAGTTTAGGGAAAATTGAGTGTAGTAGAGACTACTAAGCCAGTCAATGGAAGTGAAGAAGATCATAGCATTAACTAAGCTCTATAGTGTTAACCAAGTACAATAGTGTCCACTGAGATCATATCGTTAACAAAGTAGATCTAGTGTTGACTGAGTCATGTAGTGTCAACCAAGTGATCTAGTTGCTACTGAGTTTTTTAGAGTTTATCAAGTTACATAGGGTTGACTGAGTTCAAGCTACCTAGAAGTGATTAGTATGGACCAAGATTTAAAGTTCAACTGAATGCCAATGATTGTCGACCATTAACAATGTTTGTCGTGTATCAAAACAACACCGAGTTTGTCTTTAGAACTCGAGTTTTAATACTTGGGCTAACCTTGTGAATTATGATGAAATTAGTATTGTAGTTGTCTCTAGTAAGTTATAAATTGGACTGGTATATATGTGATACATTGTATCATATCTAAAGAAGAGAAGTGAAGAGTGTACGATGAGCAAAAGTGCGAATTGAAGAAGGCTACAAGAAGTATAAGGGACAAATTTTTTTTATCTATCATAGTCAGGTGATTATTATAATACAAGGAATCTCAACCAACAAATTAGAGTTACATTTTAGAGATCAACCACTGGTTCATCCTAATAGGTGCATCAACCAAATCCTTTAATAGGGTAGACTTAACAGTCTTTGCTAAATCTCCTAACCGAGTCCATACTTCATTGTATGTTTGTAAATACTTTGACAAGGTGGATCTCATAGTCCTTATGGCTCCTAATAGGGTAGATCACTAGAAGAGGTCAATTGTAAGCCTTAATAGGTTAACTTTATACTACAAAACTAAAGCTTGTGGGTATCATCCTCACCCCTGTTTTACTTTTTGATTGAAAAGTTTCTGGGTCACGATATCTTGTGTCAAAGTGTTATGAATGTTTATTTACTTTCATTCTTTCATGC
Source organism: Cupressus sempervirens (assembly GCA_028749045.1). NCBI lineage: Eukaryota > Viridiplantae > Streptophyta > Pinopsida > Cupressales > Cupressaceae > Cupressus > Cupressus sempervirens. The sequence continues at coordinate 44,274,993 of CM053784.1, forward strand.
ATACAATTAGATGAAAATATTATATGAAGGATTATTTGGTGAAGTGAGATAAATTTTTATTGGTTCTTGATTCACCCCTCCCCTCTTAGTAACCTTACATAATTTATATTTTTAACAATTGGTATCAAAGCTAGTCAAGTTCTCGCATAAAAAGTTTAACAAATTGAGAAAAGATTAGAGGCAATGGAGGTATACAGGCTAGATAAGGCTATTGACAATAAAAATTTGGATCTTGAATTGGCCATTAGGAAACTAAAGAAAAAAAAGGAGCAACTCTCTGAATGATTGGAAAGAAGGAAAGATCTTGTAGTACAAAAGAATGAAAATGTCTATGTTGAAGAAATAATTGAAGATATATATCCAGAAATAAATTTAGATGAAGCTAATGAAGCAATCAAAGATCTATTAGAAAAGAATTCCAATCTTCAAGAAGAAGTTAGAAAGATGGAAAGAGTACAAGAAATCAAATTAGTGAGATTATGTGAAGACATGAAAGAAAATGACAAAACTAAAGAAGAGATAGAGGGAAAGAACAATGAAATTCAACATCTATCCCTTCAGCAAGAAGACTTCATTGATCAACTCACTAATGCAAATGAAGAACTTATGAATCTAAGGTCAAAAAATGAAAGATTATAGAATGATCTCAACACTAAAAACAAAACCTATGAAAGAATAATGAAATCTCAAGAAAGCATGAATCAATTGAATGAATAAAGTCAATATAGACACAAAGAAAAAGTTGGAATAGGATACATAGAAGAAGGTGAATCATCTAAGAAAGGAGCTCAAAAGAATCAAATACCTACTTCCAATCATTGTGGTAAGATAGGTCATACATCAAATAAATGTTGGAATAATGGTAAAGCAAAATTTAATGGAAAGTGTTATAGGTAATAAGCACAGTCATAGAGCAAGTGAATGTAAAGAAAAACCTAAGTTTGAAGGTAAATGTCATAATTGAAAGAAACAAGGACACAAATCTTTAGAATGTAAAACCAAGTAGTGGAACCCAATTAAACAAATTGTGAAAGCAATATTTGGATGAGATTACAATACATGGTGCAGATGTCACTACTATGGTGAATTTGGGCACATTGGAGCAAATTTTGTCAAACATCATATGAGAAAAAGTGACACTACCAAGAGATGTTTTATCTATACAGAACTTGGACATCTTTCCAAGAACTATATGAACACAGGTAGAATTGAAGATGAAATGAAAGCCAAAGCTAATGATATAAGAAAGAAAATGAGGAAGCAATGGGTACTATGATTCAAAGGAAGTAATCTAACATCAGTTCTAGCTAGTAGAAAGGCTGATCCAATCAACATTTGAGATGTATAGGGATCGTCAAGCATGATGAAAAGTAGAAGACCTTACTAAGAAAGGTTGGGTCATAAGACCTTACCAAGAAAGGTCGGGTTACATATTGTTGTAGACTCTAGTTGATAGTCCATACCAAGTGATGGTGACTCTACCAAGTTATAGATATCTCCTGAGTATTAAACACTAAATCGAATGGAGAATAGTCTGTCACGAAGTGAGTATGAAGTACAAAACATTAATGGTGATTGAAAGGTGGAAATTTGTTAAAAGATTTTTGAAGTTTTCAAAAACCATACCGAGCATGGCATCTTCAAGAAGAAAAGAGAAGAAAGGGTTTGAAATGTTGGTTCATGGAGTTGATTGCAAAAAACCAAACTTCAAGTTGAGTCCAATGATTAGAGAGGTGCTTGACCCAGTTGGTGTACAATGACAAATTTTGCCTAAGGTATTACTTGTGCATACATCTATTCTTTTTATCATTGTCAATCCAAAAACTTGAATCCCTGTAAATGAATGAAGCATTCAGTGAATTATGTGTGGATGATGCATTGAAACCCAAACATCAACATTTGGAAACCAAGGGCTTGACTCATATCTCTCATATGCCAAGAGGCTTCTAGGTCAAATAGATGAGATATATTTTTAACCATGTACATAATGGGCAGTTATGGTTGGAGCAACATATTCAAATAACCAGGAAAATGATTCATAAAATCACCAGACTCCTAATGCTTAACAATGAAAAGACAACTAAAACCCTAGGTTAATTTGTCTATTAGTGTTTTTGTCACTAATGCCAAAGGGGGAGATTGTTGACATAAAGGTTAATTTGTCTATTAGTGTCTCAACACTTAGACAATTGATTATATTGCTACTAAGCTCTATAGTTGCTACCAAGCTTATCATTTAGTTTGTAGTATTAACCAAGTGATTTAGTTGCTCCTGAGCTAAGTAGTTAGAATACAGTATCTACCAAGCACCTAAGTCAGTTTGTAGTGTTTGTCGAGCTACATAGTGTTTACCAAGCTTTAGAGACAAGGTTCAGTGCAAACCAAGAATAACAGAGGCTACCAGGCCAGTTAGTGGAAGTGAAGAAGATCATAGTGTAAACTGAGCTCTATAGTGCTAACCAAGTCCAAGATTTTCTACCAAGCTCACAGGGTTAACAAAGTAGATTTAGTGTTGACCGAGTCATGTAGTGTCAACCAAGTGATCTAGTTGCTATCATGTTTCTTAGAGTTCATTGAGTCACATAGAATTGATTGAGTTAAAGCTACTTGGAAGTGATTAGTATGAATTGAGCTTCAAAGTTCAACTGAGTGCCAAAGATTATCGAGTGTTGACAGTGTTTTCCATGTATCCGAACATCACTAAGTTTGTCTTCAAAAACCAAACTATAGTAGTTGGGCTGACCCAGTGAATTATGATGAAATTGGTATTGTAGCTGACTCCAATAAGTTATAAATTAGATTGGTATATATGTAATACATTCTTTTATCATATCCAAAGAAGAGAACTAAAGAGTGTATGATGAGAAAAAGTGCAAATTGAAGAAGGCTACAAGTAGTATAAGGGATAATAAAGATTTATCTATCACATCCAAGTGATTATTATAATACAAGGAATCTCAACCAACAAATTTGAGTTGCAAATCAAAGATCAGCCACTATTTCATCCTAATAAGTGCATCAACCAAATCCTTTAATAGGGTAGACTTAACAGTCTTTACTAAATCTCCTCCTAGTCGAGTGCATACATCATTGTATGTTTGTAAATCTTTTGACAAGGTGGACCTCATAGTCCTTATTGCTCCTAATAGGGCATATCACTAGAAATGGTCAATTGTAAGCCTTAACAAGTTAACTTTACACTACAGTACTAAAGCTTATGGGTATCATCCCCACCCCAGTTTTACTTTCTAATTGAAAGGTTTCTGGGTCAACATTTCTTATGTCAAAGTGTTATAAATTTTTATTTCATTTCATTGTTTCATGCATACAATTAGATTAGAATATTATATGAAAGATTAATTAGTTAAGTAAGATAACTTTTTATTGGTTCTTGATTCACCCTTCCCTTCTTAGTAACCTTGCCTACCTCATATTTCCAATAGAAAATTCTTTAATTACGTTCTTTCATCATGTCCTTTGATGAAGATCTAGTTCTAGGACTTGTGATTTCAAGGTAAAATGATTAATTTTTTTGAAATAGTAGAGATTATTGGCACTTTGATTTTTGTAGAAGTTTTGTATTAATAATTGGTTTTATCGTTGATACCAACATAAGTTTAGTGTAAGCAATAGTCAATAGATTTGGACACATGAACTTACATTTCTGTAGAAGGATTATATACATCATGTCAATGTTCATTGTATTTTATTTAATATTATAGATGAGTTACAATCTGTATTGTGTAAACTAGTAGCAAACTAGTGAGAAGTACAATATGCCAGATGCGGATGCAATATTTTTGTTATATCTTGATGGTGAGTAGGAACCAATGTTGAAGAGCATGGAAGGTGATTAAAGATTTTTTTGTGTGCATATATTGTACTCTGGAAAGAATACATATGTGTAATATGCAATGTATTTTACTGGCAATTGACTAGATCATTGTAGCATGTGAAATGGTATTGGAAAATGTTAAATTCTTATTGTATCATGTAGAATAATTCATGTAATGATTGTATAATTTCTTGATAATGCATGTATACCTTATAATGGTTATATGTAGTTATTTGTACATCAGGGAAGCCCTAATAGGCTGACTTAATTAATTAATTATGATTGGTATATATATAAAAGTTATTATGAGGAATGAGATGTATGGAATGATAAGTATAGATGTGAGCCTTGATGTTGGATTGTCAAAGAAGAGATGATAAGTTGTTGGGTGATTTGAGAATATTTATGAGTGGGATCTATCATCCTAGTGGACTTCAAAGGAGATATTTTGGTAAGTAAGTTGCATATCAATCAGTTCACATTGTTGGATTTTTTATCCTTTTGTAAAGGTGGTTTAACCCTTCATCCTTTTAGCTGTGAGATCAAACAGTGTGCCTTTTATTGTCATCAACTCCTAATATAGTTAGAACCTTTTAAAAAGGGCTCAAAGTCTCCTAAAAGGGATATTTACTTTAATAAGATATGTTGTACTAAATGTACCATATTTGACTCCTAACTAGGTCACATCTTTTTACAAGGAACTTACATGTTAGTAAACTATTTCATGGGCATCATCCTCATCAGGGCTTTCCCTTTGATCAAGGTTTTTCTTTGAGAACAAAAATCAATGTGTTATGGAGTATGGTCTCTTAGTGTTATACAATTTTTTAAATTCTTGGCGATTAGTTTCATAAGTTTGTAATTAATCATAGAAGCTTAGAATCTTGAGGAGATTTGCAATGACTTACAAGAATGAGTCTTAAATTTGATGGAGATGATTATGACAACTAGAAGAATAAGATGGTAACACATTTGATTCACATGGAGTTCATTTTTGAACACTCATTATGTATGAGATTGATATCAAATATGAGAGTGAGCTATCTTCATTCACATATAAGGAAAAGAAGGAATTTTAATACAACATGCAAGAAGATGACATCGTCAAATATTATGTACAAATGATCACAAAGATTGTAATAGGGGTAAAGAGCACTTGATGAATAATACTTAAGGATGAGGTAGTGTAGAAAACTCTTAGAAATTTGACACCATCTAATGAGAATACAGTCATTGTTATTAAGTAGTTTCTCAAACCAATGGATTCAAAATGGAGATGCTAATTGGTAAGTCACAAGATTTTGAAATTACTCAATTTAAATATTCTTTACCTAAAGATGAAACTTCATTTAAAGATAGTAGCAAAGAGGTAAGAGGATAATTAAAGGAATATTCATTTTAATCTAAAATTCAAGCAATAAAATTGGGGGTAAAAGTACAAACTCGTGTCACACTTTTATAAAAGAAAAGGATGACAACATGCAAATTGTTTAACTTAAATGACATAAAATTAGTATTTTAATTTAAATTTTTAAGATGATGTAGACTGATGAAATACATAGAATTGAATGAATTTTATGCCTATAAATTTTGAAAAATAATGAGCAATAAATTTTGCATTTTTTTTAATTTTTGAAGTTCTTTCTTTAATTGTTGAAAATATGGGATGTAGTTCCTATCAAACAAGTATATGAAAATATTATTTTTTACACTAATTTAAAATATTTTATAGATGACTTGTATAGATATTGAAAAATAATAAATTTTTATGTGTACTTTTCCACTATAAATACTCAAAGTCGAACTTATCATAAATCAGTAGTTCTTTTCCCCATCAAAATTTGTCTATCAAATCTACACCTTTTATGTGAAAATAACACATTCATGAAGATGACTCTCTCCTCGTGTGCTAAATATAGATTTTAATTCTTTTGACATAACTTACTTTTTTCTATATTTTAAGTAGCATCTTCCCAAATGCAAAAATTTCTACTTGCAATACTTTGAAATTATAACATAACTAATCAAAAAACTATGAAATTTATATGATGATGATCTTAACTTCAAGATCTATAAAAGGGTATTTTATTTTATTTTTGATGAAAGTTGATTTTTTTATGGAGAAATGAATTTGACCAAAACAACTTTAGATGTCCTTCACCGTGACATGCATTTGTACTTTTACCCTTGGTCATTTTGCATCAAGATGTCTTACTAGAGAAAATAAGGTTAAACATAGTCCCTACAAGTCATAATTTCCTAAGGAATGTCTTAATGTTAGTGATGATAATATTGAAATTAAGGGAATCAACTTTGAGGAAATTGATAATGAATATGAAATAGGATTTGTTGCAGTTAGAGATGAGAATCATGTTAAGGAAGAAAAAGCATTAGTTTCACACATAGAGAAGAAATCAAATTGGATTATAGACTATGGATGTTCACACCATATGATAGGTGAAAAAGAGAGGTTTATTGAGCTAAAAATGTATGGCAAAGGTGTCAAATTTTGTAACAATACACCTTACTTGATAAAAGGAAAATTTTCTATCACACTTGATGGTAAGACTAGCACAAATGATATCTTATTTTTTGATGGCTTCAAACAAAAATTGCTAAGTTTTAGATAGTGTGTAGAGAAGGGTTACCATTTACAATTGAAAAATAGAAAATGTTTAGTCGAAGATAAATCAAGGAATGAGATTGCAACTGGTGCTAAGACCAAAGGTAATGTAATTTAGTTAAATATTTTTGAAGTAAGTTGTTTTTTTCTAAAAGTTGATAATTGGTTATGACATAGAAGGTTTTATCATATAAAATTTGATAATATATTGAAGACCAGTAATTGTAATGCATTCAGAGATCTACCTAAGGTTATGAATCCAACTAACATGATGTTTAAGGAATGTCTAATGGAAAAATAATTGAGGAATGCATTTCAGAGAAAATAATTTACTACTACAAGGAAGTTGGAATTGGCGCACACAGATATATGTTGTCCTACTAAGACAAGAACATTCTATGGTGAGAAGTATTCAATTCCTTTTTCTGATGATTGCACTAGAATGATGTGCATTTTTTTTTTAAGAGATAAATTTGAGGCATTTGATGAGTTCAAGATCTCTAAAGATAAAGTTGAAAATAAATTTGGAATTAAGATAGAATGTTTAAACTATAATAGAGGAGGAGAGTTTACATCTAATAAATCCAATTCATATTGTGAGGTGTGGTATTCATAGAAAAACTTTAGCTCCTAAGACACTATAATAAAATAGGGTAGTAGAGAGAATAATCATAACTATTTGTGACACAAAAACAGTGATATTCCTTGAAGGTAATGTAGCACATGCACATTGGATATAATCATTAATTATGTTATTATAGACCTTGAACATAGTTAAAATAAGGCAAGGAGTGGGTAAAAAATCTTATGAACTTTGGTTTGGTCATGTATCTATAAATAAAGTAATTTGGAATCTTTGGAAGCAAATGCTATATCAAAAGAGATGGTGAAATGGGAAAGTTTGATCCTAGAAGTGATGAAGGTATATTTATTATTTATTTTACTAAAAGTAAAGCTTACATATGTTGTGATCTAAGATTAAAAAGATTGTTGAAAGTGAAAATTTAAGAATTAGATTACAAAACATGGAAATTTATTTGAGATAGATAAGGGGATTCATGTTTAGATTGAATAACCAAGAGAAGAATAGAGATCACAAAGTTACTAAGCTTTGAATCATCTATTGATATTACATTATGTTTGTTATTATTAACATACACTTATTTAGATAGATAGTATCTACCAAGCATATTGCACAATAAACTATGTTAACCAAGCATTTAGGTTTTGTTAGTGAATAGTTTTTCCCACATATATTCATATGTAAAAATAGAGAAAAAGCATGTAAACTAACAAATGAATTCCTATCCAAGAGGCTTAGGGATTCTCTGCTTAAAATTTCTTGAATGAAAACAGGCACAACTATCTTTATTGCAATGAAAGTTTTCGGTCTAAAGAACTCAACAGAAAGATCTTAACAAGAAAAATAATCTGTTGAAAGTGTTGAAACAACTTATTTCATCTCATCAATGTGAAACAAACTTTAATGCACAAGAACCACTCGATTTTAACTATCAAAATGATCCACATTGTTGAATCATCGAGCAGGCAATATAAAAACTAGTTTCTCATAGTATTTCCAAACACAGAATTTGTAACCTCAAAATCAATGACAGATGCAGTCAAAAGCTTAAATAGTATTTATAGAAATACTAACTTAAATAGCCAGATAATAGTATCTACTTACAAAGCCTTCAACCAAAATTCAAACTGTAGAGTTTCAATATGTTTGCAGAAATTTTGAATTGCTACTTCTAAATTGGAAATAGAAAACCATAAAAAAGTAGTTTTGTCTATTGGTCTGCTAGAGAAATTCTAACCCCATAACAATACTAATTATTAAATTTATATAGGCATGGGCTGGACCTTAGCCAAAATTACCCTGCCAGGAGTTAATTGTCCTTTTGCAAAGAAATTGCTATTCTTAAAAAAGTAACTGAAAGAAAATGGTCAAGAAAATATAACTAAACACTTTCAAGCATAACCACTTGTGTTGGTCATGTAGCGCTATCTCCACTAGCCACACCTTTCATCATTTTCCACATCTCATAGGTAGTTGAAAAGGTTGAGATAACCGACTGGTGCAACAAGCCAATATAGGAAAATCTTTGCTTCCAGATATCCTTTATCTTCTTCAGCTCAACGACCTTTTCTTCATGCATCTTCAGGTGCTTTAAGTTGATGATTAGTATAGCTTCCATATGTGCTACATTGGAGAAGTCCTACCTTGTTGGTGACTTTTTCTCTTGCCATTCTTGAAATTTCTTTGGACTTCTTTGATTATTTCATCCAATTGGGCAACAGAGTCATCATCCTTTTCCATGAACTTCTTGGCAAACCATTTGAGATCATTCTGAATGATCTGATGAATGAATTTGAGTTCCTGTAGAGCCTCTTTTATTTTGGATATTCCCTATGTCAATACTTCATTTCTCCATTCAATACAATCTTTGATGACATACATGACCTTTTCATCAAGATCGGCCATGGGGCATTCAACCTAAAAATTTTGCGAGCTGAGCTCCTGTACGTCTTCCAACCACATAGCTACCTTGGCCCAGTTGTTCCTTTCCTTTTCATATCCCTCATTTCTTGTTTTCACTTTTTTGGAAATGTTCGATATTTATTTTGAAGCTTGGTCTAAGTGAGCTATGTGTTTTACAGTGTTGTGTAGAACATCCAGAACCCATTCGCTTGTTATTTTTTCCATCTCTTTACACTTGTGCAAAATTTTCAGCGATCACTGATAGGTCATAGAGGACACATCAAAAATTGTTGAAATTTCACTAATTAGCTTAGCTTTAGGGTGAAGGATAGTGTTAATATACTGAGTCATATTTTTAATCATTTCTTTCATTTCCTGCTTATCTTGCCTGTCTTTCCATACTCTTTGCACGATATTTTGATTGGACACCTCAAATAACTCCAAGTCTATTTCATGATTCCATTTTCCTAGGTCAACCTTGGTTATCTGATAGTCTTAAGTAGCTACAGAATCGTGAGAGCTTCTGTTTGGTGGTGTAGCTATCACCACTACCCATTGTCCTGAAGATTTATCAAAATTGATCCTCGCCTCTATTCTCGCTTTCTTTACTTTAGGCATTTTACCAAGACACTTGCTAACCAGATCATCAATTGGCATGGATATTGGAACTATGCTCCTTTTCTTCTCCATCGATGTCTCTAGCCACTTAGGGGTTGCCTGATCTTTTTCTGTAGTGGAGGAACGTTTGACTAGAATGAGATTACTTTGCTGATTCTTGGCAGTTGCTGACAAGTTCTAAGATTTTGGTAAATTGTTTGCCATAGGTGGATCTTCCACTACCTCCAGGTCAACAGTTATGGTGTTCTTGCTTCTAGTGATCAATGCCTTTTTTGTGCTTGAGTGGGTTATCCTTTTTCTTTTCGGAGTCTCCTCTTGAACCTAAAGTTGAAGTTTTTCTAGAACTACTTCAAGTTCAACTTCAAGTGGACCTACAACAAAATCAGGGACACTTCGATTAGTTTTCTTTTGGACAGTCCTTCTATCTTTGTTTCTTGAAGACTTCTCAGAAAAGCTTGGAGTAGTTGCTACCTTTGATTTTATCCATTTGGTAGTTCTAGCTATTACATCCTTGGTATGAGCATATACATCATTTTCTTCCCTTTTCTCCTAGTCAATCTCAGGGATAGGCATGTATTCGATCTGATCCATGTAAAATTGATCAAGTACCTCCTCAGAACCATCATCTTTTAGCCCATAAGTATCTAACTCCACATTAAATGTAATGATCTGTTTAATGGTCAAACATGACCACAACCTCTTTCTCACTTCAAATTCATAATGGCAATTTTCCCAAAAATCCTCTGATTGTGGGGAATGAAACAGAGAGACTGCATTTTTGACATTATTTCTAATAAAGCCAGTGTAGTCAAAATCTAATCGAGAGGAGAAAGGCTTAAAACATAAGCGAGTTAATGATTTGACTAACAATATGGCTTCTTTTAGACTAGGGCATCTATAATGTTCGATTTCAATCGAGAAGAATACTGAAGAAGATTTCTTGGAAATTTGAAAGGACTCAACAAGAGAGACAAATTGCCTACACATCTCAGATAACACTATAGAGTTTGAACAATAGCACGGAAATTTCAAAGGTTCGCCAAGAAAATTGCCCACTCTGATATATGTAAATCTAGGAAATTGAATATAATAGCAACCATAAATTTTCACAACTTACATAGCTTCTTCAGACATCCTATCATTCTCTTGACCTTGTAGTTCAAATACCAATTTCCCTAAAAAGACATCATTGACTTTCTTAAACTATTTGCATACTATGTCTTCTTGGAGATCTCTGTAGTATTGATAGATAGGCATATCATGAATCCAAGGTGTATGAGGAAGATAGTCTCAATCTTTAGATGCTGCTAGGATGTAAGTCAGATAAGAAGACAAGAAAAATGAACCACAGTTGTTAACATTTATCAAACCCTTATGTAAGTTTTATACTATGAGGTCTGACCAATCGATGAATTTGGCTCCCTCAACTATCTTGTGCATGAAAAAGTACATCCAAGACTTCCAGTGGAAAGCATGTTCATTTACCTTAACTCTATTCAGTGGGAGGACAATGTCTACAATTTCTTTGATAAAGTGCTCAATAGTCAGGGGTTTAGGCAGCCTAGAACCGCCATCTGCAGGCTTCAAAAGCTAGGATTGAGCAATCTTGGTGTCGTAGCTACTTTTTTTTGCAACGTACAGGCATTCAACTTCTTCAAACATCTATGGCTCATAGGGTTCTTTATGAGGGATCTTCAGGGTGGAATTGACACTGGTACTGTTGATTCTGACAATTACTTCCCCAGAGGTTTTCTTAATACACCTAGAAATAGGGTCAAAATGATTTGCACACTCAAGGACACACTCAGGGTATGTGATGGCATCAGGAAAAGCAACAGTTTCTATTAACCCACTATCCACTAATCTTTGGTAAATAGGACTTGATGGGTTGTTCTTAGCTCATTCTATTACTTTAGATAGATTTCTATTTACCATGAAAGTGTCGCGAATTTCAGGAAGTGAACTGAGCAAAGGTGGTTTTTCTAATTTGGGCAATTTTGTGTAGAAAAGCATCATTATTATCAAAAATAATAAGGCTTGAGATATCCCAAAACAAAGCAAACACAACTTGAAATACAAAAGGGAATGAAAAATGCACTTACAGTTTGATAGAGGCAAAGCCTCCAGTTCGCCCTTCCTACCAGTTAACGCTGAAATTTCTATGGAGAAAATGGAAAGAGTGGGAAAAAGGGCTAAAATAAATACATTTAAGGAATGATTTGTGTGGAAAATTGTAGGGACATATTTGGCAAGTAAGTGAAATAACTACCCACTCATGTGGCATGGATTTGAAGAGATGCCACGCATGCTTTGTATTAAATACTACATCAAATCTGCATGTGTACTACTATACTAGGTGATCATGACATGACACTTTTATCCCTCAATCAAATTTTTCCATAGCCAAACAATTACTACCTTAAATCCTTTTACTCATAACTTCACGTGTCTAGGAAATACTGCACTGGGACCCACTTTGATTTGATTCCAAGAATTGAAACTTCCATACAACTTTTCGTAGTACATAATATCAACACTGACCCTGAAGTTGAAGTTGTGTTGTGCTTACCAAGTTCATAGTTACAGTGATGTGAATCCAGTGTTGACCAAGCCACTTAGTGTGAACCAAGTGATCTAGTTTATATCGAGCTTGTTGTGATAGCATTGACCAAGCTATGTGGTGTGAATCAAGTGATTTAGTTTATATGCCGAGTTTCACAGTATTCACCGAGTCACCAGTGCAGACCAAGTTCAGACTACTTGGAAGTGATCAGTATGGACCAAGCTTCTATGACTACCAAATGAACGATGATTTCGAGCATTGATAGTAGATGTTGAGTATCAGAACCACAACAAGATAGTCTTTAGAACTTGAGTTCTCGCAATTGGGTCAACTTTTTGTATTTTTTGTAAACTTGTATTGTAGCCGACTTTGTTGAATTGTAATTTGGATTGGTATATATGTAATGTATTGTATCACATCCACTATATACTATGGAAGTAATGTAACAAGCAAAGAAGAACAAAAATATGAAGTAAAAAGGTTACAATAGTATAAGGAGCAGCAAAGACTCATCTATCATAGCAAGGTGATCATTACACTCAAAATAATCTCACTCAGCAAACCAAGTTGTAGATAAGAGATCAGCCACTATTTTATCCTAACAAGTGGATCAGTAAAATCCTTTCACAAGGTAGACGTGACAGTCTTTTATAAATCTCACAAGGTAGACTTGACAATATTTTATAAATCTCTTTACTAAGTGCATACTTCATTGTATGTTTGTAAATCCTTTTACAAGGTGGACCTAGCAATCCTTATTGCTCCTAATGGGGTAGATCATCAAAAGTGATCATTCTAAGCCTTAATAGGCCAACTTTATACTACATTACTAAAGCTTGTGGGTATCATCCCTACCCCAGTTTTACTTTCTATTTGTAAGGTTTCTGGGTCGCCATATTGTGTGTCAAAAGTGTTATGAATGTTTTGATGCTTTCAATTTTTAATGCATGCAATTAGATCAGAATATACAAGAAGGATTAATTTCTAATAAAGGATTAAGTTTTATAGGTTACTGATTAATCCCTACCCCTCTCAGTAACTTAGCCTATCACATATATTTCCAACAATTGGTATCAGAGCATTGTGGTTCTCAAGAAAGAAGTTTAACAACTTGAGCAAAGATCAAAGATCAAAGGCTATGGAGGTATTCAGACTTGATAAGGCTGTTGACAATGAGAAGCTAGATTTGGAATTAGCTATTGGACAACTCAAGAAAGCAAAGAAACAACTCTCTCAATCCTTGAAAAGGAGAAAAAATCTTGCAATCCAGATGAATGACAAACTCTACATTGAAGAAAGAATTGAAGACATCCATTCAAGTGATTCAAATGAAACCAATGAAGCAATCAAAGAACTATTAGAGGAAAATAAAAATCTTCAAGAAGTAAGAAAAGTAAGAAGAGAGCAAGAAATTTAGTTAGTAAGATTGTGTGAAGTCATGGAAGAGAAAAAAAAGAAAAAAGAAGAGATAGAAGGAAAGAACAATGAAATTTAGCACCTATCCCTTTAGTAGGAATATTTCATTAATCATCTTAGCAATGCAAATGAAGAAATCATGAATCTAAGATGAAATAATGAAAGATTTTTGAATGACCTAAACACTAAAAAGTAAACCAATGAGAGGATAATGAAATCTCAAGCAAACATGGATCAATTGAATGAGAAAACCCTGTATAGAAAAATAGGAAAAGCAAGAATTGGATATATAGAAGAAGGTGAATCATCCAAGCAAGGAGCTCAAAAGAATCAAAGACCTACTTGCATTCATTGTGGTAAGAGAGGCCATACATCAAATAAATGTTGGAGCAATAGGAAAGCTAAATTCAATGGAAAATGTTACAATTGTAATCAAGATGGTCATAGAGCTAATGAATGCAAAGAGAAACCTAAATTTGAAGGCAAATGTCACAAATGTAAGAAGCATGGGCACAAATCTTTAGAATGCAAAACTAAGATATTGAATCGATTAAAACAAATTATAAAAGCTATATTTGGTTAGGACTATAAAACTTGGTGTAGATGTCATTATTGTGGAGAATTTGGACACATTGGAATGAATTGTGTAAAATATCACACGAGGACAAGAGACACTACGAGAAGATGTTTCATTTGTACAAGACTTGGACATCTTGCCAAGACGTATATGAATACTGGAAGAATTGAAGATGAAAAGAAAGCCAAGGCTGATAACATTAGAAAGCAGATGAGACAGAATTGGATTCCAAAATCTTCTAAGAATGCAAGTCCGAGAAATGATGAACATGTCACTCAAGAATTGGGTGACTCAAGCATTTCTACTTGATCTCTCACAAGCAAAACTAGAATTAGGATTCTAAAGAAGACATATCACATTTGTTCTAGTTAGTAGAATGAAAGATCCATATTAGCATTCAAGATGAAAATGGATTAGTGAGTATTCAAGGAGATGCCATTCATTACCAAGTGAAGCCGAGTTGTAGAGCCTACCAAGTAAGGGCAGGAGCTACTAAAATTGTTATGTGGTCACCGAGTCATGGATGACTCTATTGAGCACTTAATGCAAGCGAAGTGGAATATAGTTTGTCATTTGAGTGAACAATCATACCAAGCATTTATGAAAATTGAAAGGCAAAATTTGATAAAAAGGGAAAAATTGAAGTCATTTGTCACTATGAATTTCTTAGAGCTATTTGTGCAAAGAAATTTCTAAGCATCTGAGTGATTTGTGCATATTAATATTGAAGATTTTTGTAACTTTGAAAACCCTACTGAGAAAAATGACATCCACTAGAAGAAAAACTAAGAAAGGGTTAGAAATGTTAGTTTGAGGCATGGAATGGAAGGCACCAAACATCAAGCTAAGTCTGGCTATTATAGAAACCCTAGATTTGAGCGAAGCACAATCTCTAATTCCATCAAAGGTATTGTTGCTAAATGATATTCGTTCACATTTTTGGTGTGATATTCAAGATATTGCAACTCTAGAAATGAATGAATCCTTGAGAGAATTGTGTGTGAATGGTGTGTTAAAACTAGAGCATCAACACCTTGAAGTGAAGGGTTTGACTTACTTTCTACATATGCCATGAGATTTTCAGATCAAATGGATACAGATTTATCCTCAGTCATGTGCATTATGTTCAATTGCACTTAGAGAAACCTATTGTGATGACCAAAAAGATGATCCATAGGATCATTGGTCTTCTAATGTTGGCAAAAGCTAAAACGACCAAAAGCCTAAGTTGGGTCAAGCTAGAAAACAAAACCCTTACCGAGTGAGATGCAAGGGGAATGAAGATCAGTTGTGTTACAGATATGAAACTAAAGTTTAGGATACATGTCATTGTACACAAAATACAAAGCTCAAGTAGACTCAACAATGTATCATGTGAAGTAGTGTATCTAGCATACAAATTGGTCTAATAAAATTTGTCACTTGACCTTGCCAAATTGATGTTGAATCAATTCAACAAAAATATGGAGTATAAGAACTTCAAAGAACAATGCTTTTAAGTTTGGTTCACTCTTAATTTGTCTATTTTTCTATGTGCAAAATTTTTTCCCATCTAAAGGTACCATTGTATGGAGGAAGGATGTACTTGCTCTTTATCAAATCAATGAATATATAGCTGAAATGAGAGAAAAATATACTAGTATTATGGATAAGTACTTTGATACATTTAAGGACAAGATGAATAATAGATTTAGGATACCAATTTTTTTTTTGATGATTATAAAGATGATATTTATTTTATGGTTGACTGTGATAAAGTATATATTCAAGCAATTAGATTGAAAAATGTATGGGTTGAGCCTCTAGGTTATGAGGTTAACATTGATGAAACCAAGGACATTATTGAAGCACTATTAAATGAGCCTATTGACCCAAAATTCTCATACTTTGGGACCTATGATGAAGCAAAGGCAAGAATAGAACTTGAAATAAAACTCCCTCAAGCAATCAACAAAGGAAAGAAGAGAATTGTAGAATTGAAAACCAAGTTCACTCCTTTGTTGACTGAAGGAAAAGGAGGTGGCATTGATGATGATGAAGTAGAAGATGAAGAAAATTTAGAAGAAGAAGAACCTATAAAGAAGAGAGGTAAGGTTATTATAACCAAACTTTCCAAACCATGTACTCTTGTGTTCACAAGGACATCTAGGAAGAAACAAAAGATGGGTGAAGAAGCAAAGGATATAATTTTCAAGAAGTCTCCACCCACCTTTCATGAAATATTGAAAGAAATAGATTTAGGAGTCAACATAAAAAACTTCAAAGCATTAAGGTATGAAACCAAAACTACAGAGGAGCAGAAGAAAATTGAAGACATGGTTATGTCTAAGATGGGCAAATGGAAATATTCTCTAGATGATCTTGTTTAGCAGATTCCAAGTGAATTAATGGAGAAAGTGAAGCCAAGATGTAGGAGCAGACCCTAAGGTAACTCATGTCAAGCTTAAGTGATAAGGAAGTAAAAGAATCCTTAAAGAAGAATGAAGAAAACCTTACCTTGAAGTTTAACACTTGTCTAATTTTGATCAATGACATTGAACATGTGGTAAGGAATGCCACCAACACACGAAAGAAAATTTACAATCTTCACAAAAAAAGTGATTTGATTGTTAATGTCAATGACAAGGAAGATGATGATGAAGACATAACACATAATGATAACATAGATGATGAGGAATAGGATCAAGGGCAGGAAGCTACTGAGGAAGATTTACCTAAAGTTTAGAACATAGAGGAAACTGACCCTGAAAAATTTTTAGTAGTGGTTATAGCCTCACATCCTCATTCTCTGAGTGAAGCATTGAAAAAAAAAATCTCAGAGAAAGCTACAAGATTGATTGTGTCAAAAATTGAAAGTACAAGCAATCAATCAATTTTTGCAGCTACTTTAATCAGTACTTCATTAACAGAAGTGACAACTACTTCATCTATAAAGCAAAAAACACTTCCTCCTCCATCAATTTTGGTTACACAAGGTATTTTGTTAATAAGTGCAATATCTACTTTTTAAACTAGTCCTATTATTTCTACCATTGTTTCCATTCCTAACATGCAAATAATAAGTACAAAGATAGTTGAGACAAAGCGTCAACCGAGTACAAAAAAAATCAGTAAAGGTAAAGAGAAAGATGAAGAAATTGATCTTGATGAGGAGATTGTTATTCTAAATTGGGACATCTCCAATCTTAGTCCTAATCAAATGCATATATTTGGAGAGCTACTTCAAAAGAAAGCTAAGTAGCTGAGGCTAAGAGAAGAAAGTGATAAAGATTTTTAAGTTCTTGAAGATGCAAAGAATATTCTAAAAGAGGCACTCAGCATTGAGGTTGACACTTCTCAACCAATTTTGGTTCAGTTAGAAGAGGTAGTCTAGAAATTCAATGAAGATTTAAATGAACAAGAGAAATTGTTGTAGAGAGTAGAGAAGAAATTTGAAAATAAAGTTTTGGAGCTAATTGCACAAAAGATTGTAATTCATCGAGTAGATCTATCTACTATTCTAAGATCATTGGAGACCTCTTGCAACAATATGACTTCATTATTTGGTAAACTCTATGATACTTCAATTTTCACCAAGGAAATCAAAGATAAACTTTCAAATATTGTTGAAGATCTAAAGGAAAGTGCACAATAGTTGCAACTTGACCGGAGTTATAGCTCTGCCCACTATAGAAAGATTAGATTTTTAACTAATATGCAGGTAGAATTTCTTAGAGAAGAAGTCAGAATAAGAGCTATATTGGAAAACATATAGGGCATGATTCTCCCAAACATAGATGGATTGCAAAAACATATTGCACATGCTAAAACCCTCATCCATGATAACAACTTCTCAATGGCATATCACATGATATAACTTTTAGTAGAAGTTCAAGTTGCATTGCACACATGCAAGGTGTTGCAAGAAAATTGGGACAAGATAATGGCACTGATTCTAAATGTACATTCAAATTTCTTGTCACATTTCGGTGTTATTATATAGTATACAACATAAATCTTTGGCATTAAAGTCAAAAAGGGGGAGAAGATATAATATAAGATGTAGTATACATAAAGGGGGAGAAAATGTATATATCAAATGTGAAAAGATGTAGAGTATTATCATAATGGGGGAGAATTATCATATCATATATGTACAAATACTTAGAGATACATCTCTTGTAAAAGAAATTTTGAAAAATCTCAAAAAAAAAGTACCCTACTGAGTTGGAGACACAAGATGATGAATAAAAGGTGTTCTTGCACTTTTTGAATTTAGTTCTAACTGATAAGTGTTTTTGTCACTAATGCCAAAGGGGGAGATTGTTGACATTATAGTCATGTTTGTTATTAGTGACACACATTTATTTAGATAAATAGTATATACCAAGTGTATTGCATAGTAGACAATGTTAACCAAGCATTTAATGCTTTACTAAGTTCAAGGAACAATATTCAGTTTGTGTCAAGAAATTTGTATCAAGATGGTGATCAGCAGTGTAAATCGAGCATCTCAATGTATGTCAAGTTCTTCAGTGTAAACTAAGTTGTGTAGTGCTTATTAAGTTCATAGTTATAGTGATGTGAATCCAATGTTGACCGATCCACTCAGTTTGAACCAAGTGATTCAATTTATACCGAGCTCATTGTGATAGCATGAACTGGGCTATGCAATGTGAATCAAGTAATTCAATTTATATGTCAAGTTTCCAGTATTCATAGAGTCACTAGTGTAGACCAAGTTTAGACTTCTTGGAAGTGATCAGTATGGACCAAGCTTCTATTTATATCGAATGCATGATGATGTCAAGCATTGATAGGAGATGTTGAGTATTAGAACCTCAACAAGCTAGTCTTTAGAACCCAAGTTATTGTAGTTGGGCTAACTTTGTGTATTTTGTGTAAACTTGTATTGTAGTTGACTTTGTTGAATTGTAATTTGGATTGTTATTTATGTAATGTATTGTATCACATCCAATATATAGTATGGAAGTAATTTAGCAAGTAGAGAAGAACAAAGTGTGAAGTACAAAGGCTACAGTAGTATAAGGAGTAGCAAAAATTTATCTATCACAACAAGGTGATCATTACACTCAAAAGGAATCTCACTCAGCAAACCAAGTTGAAAATTAGAGATCAACCACCATTTCATTTTATCAAGTGGATCAATTAAATCCTTTCATAAGGTAGACTTAATAGTCTTTTATAAATCTCTTTACCGAGTGCATACTTCATTTTAGGTTTGTAAATCCTTTTGCAAGGTGGACCTAGTAGTCCTTATTGCTCCTAACAGGGCAAATCATCTGAAGTGATCATTGTAAACCTTAACAAGATGAATTTATACTACAATACTAAATCTTGTGGGTATCATCCCCACCCCAATTTTACTTTATATTTGGAAGGTTTATGGGTCACCATATTGTGTGTCAAAAGTGTTATGAATGTTTTGATGCTTTCAATTTTTCATGCATGTAATTAGATAAGGATATACAAGAAGGATTAATTGCTAATAAAGGATTAAGTTTTATAGGTTATTTAGTCACCCCTCCCCTCTTAGTAACTTGGCCTATCACATATATTGTCAACATTATCTCAATGAATAGATTATTGGAAATGCAAGTAGTGGAATAATGAGTAGAGGCAGAATGATAAATTAAGTATGCCTCATTTCACAATTTGAACCTAATAGTACTAATGAAGAATGAAAATATGAATCATAGATTAATTTTATTAAGGAAGAGATAGAGTAGTTTAAAAATAAAAAATGCATAGTAATTGGTAATGAGGCCTAAAGGCAAGAACGTTATAGGAACTAAGTGGGTATTTAGAAACTAGATGATTGAGCAAGGAGAACTGGTAAGAAACAAAGCTAGACTAATATGTAAAGGTTATTCAAGATAGGAGGGTATTGATGTAATTTCTCCTATTAAAACATTCTTAAATATTCTCTAAAAATTACTAATTAGGTTTTGGACCACCTATGTTGTATACTAAGAGGATTCTAATTATCGTATTCGTAAATAATTGACTTATAATACATACTTAATCCTTAATTCCTTATTTTTCTCATAATTACTAACCCTAAAGTTAATGGTAAATTATTGTTTCTTGAGTATGAAACTAAATAACATGAGGCTCCTTCATAGTTCTCACTCATATTAGAACTCCACCCCAAAATGATTGAATTACTTATTTCCTTATGTAAATTGCCTATCTTCTTGGTGATGTTAATGAGTGATTAGAGAATTGACTTAGTATACATTATTATCTTGATGTCACAAATGTATGTTAGATCAAGTCTATAATATATTTAACAATTATCATTTTTATGTATCAATTAATTACTTCTCTCCTAATATCAACGCTAAGGAGAGTGTGGATTCACTTTTCGTAGGGAACTTGACACCAATACATTCTCTAGATTTACTTTGTCTTTCCTTACACAACACCATCTATCAAGTCCTAGGACTATAGCAAGAGAATCAAAATTTTACATTCTAATTCCTTTATAATTATAATTCTTATACATTTAAATGTAATTATTATTACAAAAGTATTTATTATTTCCTAGATATATGTCAATTATTATTTAACTATTCAGTGCCTTTATTATAAATTGAAAGACTCAACATACCATATTTAACTTAATATAGACTAATGTAGTTGATGTGATTTTTAAGTTGGGCTCTACAACTATACAAGTACCTAGGCTGATGTGGTTTCCTTGGATTCTATAGTATCGGAAGAGTCTCTATTTGATCTTTGCATATACCTCGTGTGTTCTTCTTACTTATAGCTTTATTTTTGTATCTTATTATGAAATCATTTTGGTTCCTTATTGCTTTATTTTTGGGCTCATCATTTTTTAACATTGTGTGTTGGGTTTGTCGTGGGTTTTATGTCTTTAGAGTCAAACTCTCTTGGATCCCAACTTGGTTCACTCATACAAGGTATGACCTTGAAAAATAATGCTCAATACAACTAAGAGATAGATGTTGATAAAACCCCCAAATTGGGTGAGAATTTGGGTGTTGAGTCTGGGGAAAATAGAAAACTAGAAAGAAGTAGTTATAAACCCTCATATAAGTCTATGGTGGATGACCAGTCCCGGCTCGAGTGCCCTCCCTCGACCACCTTCAATGTATCTTCTTATAGGAAGAAAGAAAAGGGAAGACCCATAGCTGATAGAAATAGACTAGGTGGAGACTCATTAAATAAAGACAAATCTGATAGAGGTGGAGGAGTTGGTAAGTCTCCTCCCTATGAACCTAGAACTCTCTCCCTTTCTCCTAACAAAGACATGATAAAAGCTATTCAAAAAGAATAATCTTGGTTGAGAGATATTGCTATTTTCCTTGTTTGTGTTGATAAAGATTCTCTTCCCTCTCATAAGTTTTTTTATCACTGGATAGCTAATATTTAGGGAAGGAAACTAGGGATTCAAATTAGTTTTTGGAAAATGATTAAAAAAGGGCCTCTTTGTGGTTTTCTTCAAATCCAATGGTATGCAAGATAGGGTTTTAAAAAAAGGATAATAATCTGGGTCTTTATCTTTTTAGGGCTTTTCAATTATCCACAAAAAAAATGTTGAGTAAGTGATTACTCATTCCTATCCACATTGGATTGAAACTAAAAACTTATAGCTAGAATTTTGACCTTTCATA